>CAXHTJ010000017.1:1033084-1484961 GCA_964019445.1 Populus tremula | reverse complement strand
GAATTTCGGGTGATCCCTCTTGAGCATGTATGCTTCTGCTACTTGTTCTACATCAAACTTTCTTCCGCAAACGGCGAAACGCTTCGACTCGGTGAGTTTCATGGCATTCCAATTTCGATACCCCGTTTGCCGAAATTATGTTCCCTTTCAATTTCGGGTGATCCCTCTCGAGCATGTATGCTTCTGCTACTTGTTCTACATTAGACTTTCTTCTGCAAACGGTGAAATGCTTTAACTCGGTGAGATTCGCGGCATTCCGACCGATGCCCCGGTTGCCGAAATTCAGTTGCCTTTGAATTTCGGTGATCCCTCTTGAGCATGTATGCTTCTGCTACTTGTTCTACATCAGACTTTCTTCCGCAAACGGCGAAACGCTTTGACTTGGTGAGTTTCGCGGCATTCCGACTTCGATGCCCCGGTTGCCGAAATTCAGTTGCCTTTGAATTTTGGGAGATCCCTCTTGAGCATGTATGCTTCTGCTACTTGTTCTACATCAGACTTTCTTCCGCAAACGGCGAAACGCTTTGACTCGGTGAGTTTCGCGGCATTCCGACTTCGATGCCCCGGTTGCCGAAATTCAGTTGCCTTTGAATTTCGGGTGATCCTCTTGAGCATGTATGCTTCTGCTACTTGTTCTACATCAGACTTCTTCCGCAAACGGCGAAACGCTTTGACTCGGTGAGTTTCGCGGCATTCCGACTTCGATGCCCCGGTTGCCGAAATTCATTGCCTTTGAATTTCGGGTGATCCCTCGTGAGCATGGATGCTTCTCCTACTTGTTTTACATCAGACTTTCTTCCGCAAACGCCGAAATGCTTTCACTCGGTGAGTTTCGCGGCATTCCGACTTCGATGCCCCGGTTGCCGAAATTTAGTTGCCTTTGAATTTCGGTTGATCCCTCTTGAGCATGTATGCTTCTGTTACTTATTCTACATCAGACTTTCTTCCGCAAACGATGAAACGCTTTGACTTGGTGAGTTTCGCGGCATTCCGACTTCGATGCCCCGGTTGCCGAAATTCAGTTGCCTTTGAATTTTGGGTGATCCCTCTTGAGCATGTATGCTTCTGCTACTTGTTCTGCATCAGACTTTCTTCCGCAAATGGCGAAACGCTTTCGCTCCGTGAGTTTCGCGGCATTCCGACTTCGATGCCCCGGTTGCCAAAATTCATTTGCCTTTGAATTTCGGGTGATTCCTCTTGAGCATGTATGCTTCTGCTACTTATTCTAAATCAGACTTGCTTCCGCAAACGGCAAAAGACTTTCACCCGGTAAGTTTCGTGGCATTCCGACTTCGATGCCCCGGTTGCTGAAATTCAGTTGCCTTTGAATTTCGGGTGATCCCTCTTGAGCATGTATGCTTCTGCTACTTGTTCTACATCAGACTTTCTTCCGCAAATGGCGAAACGCTTTGACTCGGTGAGTTTCGCGGCATTCCGACTTCGATGCCCCGGTTGCCGAAATTCAGTTGCCTTTGAATTTCGGGTGATCCCTCTGAGCATGTATGCTTCTGCTACTTGTTCTACATCAGACTTTCTTCCGCAAACGAAACGCTTTGACTCGGTGAGTTTCGCGGCATTCCGACTTCGATGCCCGGTTGCCGAAATTCAGTTGCCTTTGAATTTCGGGTGATCCCTCTTGAGCATGTATGCTTCTGCTACTTGTTCTACATCAGACTTTCTTCCGCAAATGGGAAAACGCTTTCACTCTGTGAGTTTCGCGGCATTCCGACTTCGATGCCCCGGTTGCCGAAATTCAGTTGCCTTTGAATTTTGGATCCCTCTTGAGCATGTATGCTTCTGCTACTTGTTCTACATCAGACTTTCTTCCGCAAACGGCGAAACGCTTTGACTCGGTGAGTTTCGCGGCATTCCGACTTCGATACCCCGTTTGCCGAAATTCAGTTGCCTTTGAATTTCGGGTGATCCCTCTTGAGCATGTATGCTTCTGCTACTTGTTCTACATTAGACTTTCTTCCGCAAACGGCGAAACGCTTTGACTCGGTGAGTTTCGCGGCATTCCGACTTCGATGCCCCGGTTGCCGAAATTCAGTTGCCTTTGAATTTCGGTGATCCCTCTTGAGCATGTATGCTTCTGCTACTTATTCTACATCAGACTTTCTTCCGCAAACGAAACGCTTTGACTTGGTGAGTTTCGCGGCATTCCGACTTCGATGCCCCGGTTGCCGAAATTCAGTTGCCTTTGAATTTGGGTGATCCCTCTTGAGCATGTATGCTTCTGCTACTTGTTCTACATCAGACTTTCTTCCGCAAACGGCGAAACGCTTTGACTCGGTGAGTTTCGCGGCATTCCGACTTCGATGCCCGGTTGCCGAAATTCAGTTGCCTTTGAATTTCGGGTGATCCCTCTTGAGCATGTATGCTTCTGCTACTTGTTCTACATCAGACTTCTTCCGCAAACGGCGAAACGCTTTCTCGGTGAGTTTCGCGGCATTCGACTTCGATGCCCCGGTTGCCGAAATTCAGTTGCCTTTGAATTTCGGGTGATCCCTCTTGAGCATGTATGCTTCTCCTACTTGTTCTACATCAGACTTTCTTCCGCAAACGGCGAAATGCTTTCACTCGGTGAGTTTCGCGGCATTCCGACTTCGATGCCCCGGTTGCCGAAATTAGTTGCCTTTGAATTTCGGGTGATCCCTCCTGAGCATGTATGCTTCTGCTACTTGTTCTACATTAGACTTTCTTCCGCAAACGGCGAAACGCTTTGACTCGGTGAGTTTCGCGGCATTCCGACTTGGATGCCCCGGTTTCCGAAATTCAGTTGCCTTTGATTTTCGGTGATCTCTTGAGCATGTATGCTTCTGCTACTTGTTCTACATCAAACTTTCTTCCGCAAACGGCGAAACGCTTTGACTCGGTGAGTTTCGCGGCATTCCGATTTCGATGCCCCGGTTGCCGAAATAAGGCAAGTACCGGTTTCGATGTACAGTGGAGAATGCACTGGATTTGCACAGTTTATAAAAATCATCTTCTGCGATAACGGGAGAGGCTTGTATTCGGAAATCCATTTCCGCCTTGTCTTTTTGTATTGAAACCATGTATATGGAAATCTGATATAATCGAATCTTGTAAATGTTGAAGTAAAAATAGTATATGCCCTTCTGGAATTACCTAATCGTACATATGTTAAAGAAAAATCATGAAGAGAAGAGCAATCATTTTCTTTAACACCAGGATCCACCACTCGGATTGTCAAGTTGTTGTAGTTGATTGCCTACACGTAGTATTTTCTTGAGTCTAAATACAAAACTGTGGAGGTCTTTTTCTCGCACTGGAGGGTATAGAGAGGGTTTCCATAGTTTAATGGATCACTGTTTAGGCTAAAGGGGTAGCTAATACTATGATTTCCACATGAAGAAGGGGCACAGAGATTGGTATCCTTGCAGTTGCTGTTTTGGAGGACTAGCAGGAGGAGCAGTAAGGCTATGTAGCCAGCAAAGAGTAGCCTAGCCATGTGTGGAGTCCATAAACAATCCATCAAGTCTTTGAAGACAACAGTTAGAGCAGTAATATTAAATAATAATATAAATTATATTTTACAATTTTAACCTATCGGCTTAAATTTTGTAGTTGAATTGAGTTTTTAATATAGTATCAAACTTTTTATGATTAAGGATTATAAATTTAAATTTTATTATTTTTATTTATTTAATAAAAATTAAACACAAAATAATTTTTCAACATGAAAGTTTGATCCCCATGTTAAAATGACAAAGTCATCCTTTGAAATGTCAAAGTCATAGTAATAAAGCAAAGATTACTTTGATGTAAACCACAAATCCATCAACTCTCAACACCACAAGCGTCAACATAATCCTTGGAGCACCTTCTTGGCAATAATTTGTGAAAAAAGCCAAAGATCAACCCAAGTGGAAAGAAAGTGAGGGTGCAATAATCCTTACGCAAGAGAGGTCAATTCTGAGTGTTAATCTAGGCAAGTAAAGCGACGGTATCAGAGTTATAATAGAAAAAAAAAAATGTTATTTGATGAGACTGTCGATTCTCTTTTTAGACATTATTAGATTTTTCATTCACATAAATAAAATGTTCAAATTGCCAATCCTTTTTATAATAGAAAAAAATTTAGACCATATAGAAATTAATTCAATATAATCCTTTTTATAAAAAAAAATATTGAGATGAAAATATATTACATCAACTCAGATCAATTTAGATTAACCTATCAATTTCACAACTTAAATCATGAAACCAAAATAACTCTATGTAAAGTAAATAAAAACAAATTATAAAACTTAGCTCTCAATTAATCTAATATTAAAGAATAAAATTAAAAAAAATAAAGATTTAAGTTAAGCTAAATTAACCTGTCAAATCTATATCATAAGTTATTAGACCATAATAACCGAAAAATTTAGGAAATTGGTCCAAATCAAAGGTTATATTACTGACAATACCTAGCTCTCAGTTCCTTTCTGAATGAATGGCCACCATTCAGCAAAACATTTCCACAAAACACATAAATTTCATAGATTCCACTATTTTCAAGAGTGTAAATCACATTCAAAGCTCTGGCCATAACTTTTGAGTTTCCTGTAGACTGAATCAAAATAGAAGAGTTGAACCTTATCAAATTTAGGCGTGTTTTTTTAAACTAAAAAAGAGCTTTGTTCTCATTACTATGATTTTTAGCAGGTACCTTGGTGAAGCACGGCTCAAGGTAGCCCACTTCGACATGAGTTCTCCCTTTCTAAACCAAAAGAGCTATGTTCTCATTACTATAATTTTTAGTGGGTGCCAATATGCTCTTAAAAATCTCCCTAACTAAGAGAATATTTAGATTTGGATTGAAAGGAAAGTTAAGTCCCAGGTTTATAAGACCCTTTGAGATCTTGAAAAGAGTAGGGGTAATGGCATAACAACTTACCATGCTGCCTAATTGTTGGTTAAATTCGCAAGTGCACGAATCATAACAAGTAATAAAGTGATGAGTAGAGTATCGTCCCACGAGGATTTGTAAAAATTACTACTAATTACCAAAGTCTTTTAAATTATGATCTATTTGAGAAATCGAATGAGATAGTTTATGAAACAAAAATTAATGATTCAAAACAGACAACTAATTGATTAAATATTAATGAATTCAATAGCTAAAACAATTATCACTTCTCAATTTCAAATTGAATTCTAAATCATGCAGATGTTGGCCAAACACACGCAAGCATTACACATAGAATGAAATACTCAACATCTTAATTTAATAATTCAATCGAAGAAATTGTTCACATAATCATAGTAAGGTTACATCAAAAATCCCAGAATAAAAGTCTACTCCATAGTTAAATTCAAGAGAAACAAACTTGATACGATGAACATCACTCAAAAGCAGAGAATTTTCGTGGAATAGATAGGTGTCCTCCCGGTTTTCAATAGTTTTGCCTCTGCTCTTTTTGTTCCTGTTGGTGCCGCCTCCTCTGTTTTTCTTTTCTATGTTGTAGGGTTTCTACGTGTCTTGTCCACAAGGGGCTTGAGATCTACACAATAGGTCTCAAGTTCGAGTCAGGGCGTGCATCTCTTGTAAAAGCCTGGGACAACCAGGGTTTTACTCGTTCACCTAGGTCCACAAAGTGCGATTTCCGGGGGATGAGGTTTCCTCGAATCCAAAAAAAAAAAGTTTCTACATGTCTTCACTCCCTTATTTTCAGACCCCCCCCCCTTCTCTTCTTTTATATTATGGCTTTTCTACCCCTGTAGTAATGAGGAAATTTTCTTTTTCTGCATTGAATTCCTTCCTACTCAGACATTGCGGGCCAGATTTGAGGTAGAAAACATGCGAATTCAAATATCTCTATTTTTGGAGAAATTGTAGAGAATCAAAGTTTCTTTCCAACGAAACTGATCTTGCAATTTTTGGACCTCTGAGCATTGAGATAAGGGCCATAAACCAAAACAGTCTTTGCAGTGCAGGAATTTCGGGCTGGTTCAATCCTTGTTTTTCAACTCGCTTTTTGGGCTTCGAAACAACAAAACTGAGTTATATACCCTTCATATGTTTTGTAGAACTTCATCTCAGCTATTTGAAAATGGTGACAAACATCTGGAACTAAGTTGTATAGCTTCTTTTGCAGCACATAATGAATCACTATTCAGTTTTACTGCCAGATTCTGCCTGCTCAGTAACCTAAGATCTGAAAACACATTAATTTCCCATGAGGTCAATAGTTCAAAAAAAGATTCAAAATTCTAATTGTCTTGTACAACATATCCAAAATATTTAAAAATCAAGCATGAATAGTGAAAAATATACATGCTAAAAATTCCCTTATCACTAATCTATCCCCCAAACATCTAGTGTTCCATGTTTCGATGTTAAGGAAGTATTTGTTTGATTCATCTCATGTGCTGGAAGTTCAATTGGTTGAGTTGGGGGAAGATATGTCATACGAAGTTCAACTGATGGAATAGCTAGTGGATCAACAAGTTAGAAAACTTCGATTGAAGGAAATCACATTGGTTAAGGTTATGTGAAGGGGACACCCATGTGAAGAAGCGACGTGGGAACTTGAGGAGGAAATGCTCAACAAGTATCCATAGTTGTTTGAACTTGATTGTAAAATTTTGGTTCTTCAAGTTTAAATTCGAGGATGATTTTTGTTTAACGGGGGAAGTGTTGTAAAGTCAAAACTTTTTGCCTAAATCCAAGCCCAAACCCAACCTAAGTTAACCTAGGTATATAAGGAAAAGTTGAAAGAGAGTTGTTTTTTTCTCTTCTAATTCTTATTGCCGTCGCGACCCCCCTCATCAAACCAAGAATTTTAGTTTTTTATCTTGTGTTTTTAAGTCCAAGAAATGTGGAAGTAGCAAGTAAGTGGTTCTCTCTCATGTTACTTTCGATTAGGGTTTATAAGGATTTGAAGTTTAAGGTTGATTCATGATTATTAGAAATTCAAGGTTAAGTGATTGATTTTGAATGTGTTGTTAGAAATAAGAATTTGTGAGTTGATTTGTTTAAATTTATTTTTATGGGTTAAGAAATTTATTTCAACTTTGTTGGAAAATCAAGACATAATGATCTTGAGGTTGAAGATGATGAAATTTTATTTTGGTCCTTAATTTATGAAAATTATAGTTTAGTTCCTAAACTTTGAAAAAATTATAATTTGACCATTAAATGTATTTTGAGATTCTAGGCATTGTTATAATGAGGTTAGGGATGATTAATCTCAGTTTGATAATTTATTTGGAATATTTTCAGTTTGGTCCCTCAATTTTGAGAATTTACATTTTAGTCCCTGAACTTTTAAAAATTACATTTCGCTCCTTGGTTTGTTCTGGACGGAATTGAGGATGGTTTAGGTGTGAAATTTTAGTATGGTTATGTATTTACAATTTGATCCTCCAATTTTGGTAAAATTACATTTTGGTTCCTATTTTGGAAAAATTGTTGTTTTAGTCCCTAAACTCAGAAGGGTAAACATGGTTTTAATTTATGCATTTAAATATTTTATTTGGGTTGTTTTTTAGTAGATATTTTGTATATTTATTAGATGTTTTCCTAACGATCCTCAATAAGATTTCTCGGTCTTTAATCTGATATTCATTTTATTTCTATATTTTTCAGTTGAGTGAGATAATCTTTAATATGCATATAATATAAATAAAAATGTATGTTGATTATATAATGAGTACGACTAGTTAATCTCTTGGATATTTATATATGTTGCTTTATTTTCTGAGTATTCATTTATTCTTGAATTTGTACTCGCATTCTATTGAACTAAATTCTATTCGATATGATATGCATTTCTTTGATGATTCTACAAATATTTATGATGCCTCGATATAAAACTTGTCGGTAACTTCATGCTAATAAAGAGTAGTTAGCCTATATGCACATAATATTTTGTATATATAGGTGGTAAGAGAGACATCAACATGTAGCGACTAATACTCCTACAGTAATCACCTTTGGATGTTATCTAGTCATCTTCGGGTGTTATTTGATATCTAACATGTACTCCACTATTTTATGATAATATGCTTAGTATGTATATGTATATCATTTGATTTCATTAATTTTGAATTAAATAATATTTTTAAAGATTATAAAATATTATGTATTTTTTTTAAATAACTTGTTCTTTTGATATGTCTGTTCTGAGACTTAGCGTAAATGAAGTGCCCTTTTGACACTGCTTCTATGTTAGCAGTCATGGACTCAAGATTCTGACGTTGTCTATGCAAATGTCCATAATCAAATTCTTGAGAGATCGGACATTTTATATAAAACTTGGATTAAAGCCTACCTTTTTTGAAATCACAGTAAAACGAATCACGAAGAATATGCATCAGATGCAGATTTGAAGTAAAAATTTCATCTGATAAGAACGCAGATCAGTTCAAACCGAACATAGATCAGATTACAGTTTATCATAATGGTAATAACTATCAAAAACCAGTATCATTCACGGGACAAGCCTTCCCATGCACATGACCAGAGCATTTCATACAAGATCACTTAATTATATGCATTTTCAACCATGCTGACTGATTCCGAAGAATAATCAGACATGGAAGATGACTCTCCACCAGTGTTCATTGGCTTCTCATCTAGATTTAGAACTGGTCTCGGAGGCAGTTGCAGGTTTTCCATGTCTCCTTCAAGCATCTCCACAACTTCGTTCATTGCGGGCCGATTCAGAGGATTCATTTGTATACACCACAACCCTGCAATAATCATCTTCTTGACTATCTTTTGTTCTTCTTCCGTGCTACCATCTCCAATTTCTATAGCCTTCTCATTAGAGACTTGGTCATGAACCCAATCTGGCCAGTAAATCTGGCTTGAATTCTCTGCCAATGCGTTCAGATTCTTCCTTCTGCCTGCCATTTCCAATAGCATCATTCCAAAGCTATAAACATCAGCTTTGTATGAGACGCGCCCGATGTTCTTGTAGAACAGTTCTGGCGCCATGTAGCCTATCGTTCCCCTAGCTGCAGTGAGAGATTTAAGACTCTCATTTGTTGGACACAACCTAGCAAGTCCAAAATCAGCAACTTTTGGAGTGAAATGTTCATCGAGAAGAATGTTGTGAGGCTTGATGTCAAAATGTAGGATCTGCATCTCACAACCTCGATGTAGATATTGGATGCCATGAGCCACTCCAAGGGAAATCTCATGCAGTTTTTCCCAGCTTAAAGAGACAGTTCTTTCTTGAGAAAAAATGAAATTATTGAGAGATTCATTGGGCATGAAATCATATACAAGAGCGCGCTTTGATCCCTCAGCACAAAAACCAACTAGTTGCACTACATTGGTGTGGCGAATCCTTCCAATGGTAGTGACTTCATTGATGAAATCTTGTCCATTAGCCATGGATTTTCCCAGCAATTTTATCGCTGCAGAATGTCCACTGCGAAGCTTTCCTCTATACACGCAACCAAAACCTCCTTCGCCCAACTTGTCGTTGAAACCTCTGGTCATCTTCTTAATCTCCGAATAAGAATACGTCACGACTGGCATGAGATTGTTACGAGTCTGTAGGAACTCCTCAACTGTGTCATATGCTGATAGATGTCTTCGTCGCCATTTATAGATCAAGAATGCAATCACAAACGGACTCCCAAAGATAAATTTTGGCCCCTGAAGTAGTGCTGTGTGTGAAATTTGAGGGGGGAAATCAAAGACCGAAATCATGATTATTTCTTATTGATTATAAGATAAACACACAACATGAGTTAGGTTTGGTGTTAGAATTTTTTTCGCCTAGTTGAAAAATCATCTAAAATCTAGATGTGTGTTTATAAGATGGTCAAAGGTTTGCCTCACATTGATCATCCAGATGAAGTCTGTGAGAGTTGTGTCCTCAGCAAACATCACAGATCCAGTTTTGCCAAAGAAGTCAACTGGAGAGCAAAGAGGCCACTGGAGTTAGTACACACAGATGTGTGTGGCCCAATTACGCCTATGTCGACTGGACAAAATAGGTACTTCCTCACTTTTACTGATGATTTTAGTAGAAAGACGTGGATATACTTTTTGAAGAGGAAGTCAGAAGTATTCAATTGTTTTAAAGATTTTAAAGCAATTGTGGAGAAGCAAACTGGTTATACGATCAGAACAGTGAGATCTGATCAAGGAGGAGAATATACAGCCAACGACTTTGAAGCCTATTGTACACAACAAGGCATCAGACATCAGACGACGCCAGCTTATACACCACAGCTGAACGGTGTAGCAGAAAGGAAGAATCGCACGATTCTTGACATGGCTAGAAGTTTGCTCAAAGCAAAGAAGCTGCCCAAGCAATACTGGGCTGAAGCTGTATCATGTGCAGTGTATCTGTTGAATCGCTGCCCGACCAGAAGTTTGCAAGGTGTTACTCCAGAAGAAGCATGGAGTGGTCACAAACCAAGTGTTACTCATCTACGAGTCTTTGGTTGTGTGGCATATGCAAAGATCCCAGATGCAAGAAGGAGAAAGCTCGATGATAAGAGCGAGAAATGCATCTTTGTCGGATATGGTGAAAGAAGGATGGGATACAGGCTGTATAATCCCATCACGAAGAAGGTGATTACGAGTAGAGATGTTATCTTTGAAGAAGATAAATCTTGGGCATGGAATGGTGATCAAGAAGCAGTCAGATGGATCAACACTGATTTGATCCTTGAAGGTGAAGAAGTACCAACAGTACTTGTCGAAGAACCGATTGTGCCAGCAGCTGAACCACAAAGTCCGGCACACAGTTTCCCTGTATTCAACAGGAGGAACACACCAGGAGCATCATCATCAACACCACCAGCATCCTCATCAGAAGGACCAAGAAGGATGCGGAATCTTGAAGAGTTGTACGATACCACTCAGGTCATGGAAGATACAACTCTGTTTTGTTTCTTTGCAGATAGTGACCCATTAAACTTCAATGAAGCTGTCACAGAAGAGAAATGGATAGAAGCAATGGATGAAGAAATACATGCCATTGAGAAGAATGATACCTGGAAGCTGACTTATCTACCAGAAAACAAGAAAGCAATAGGTGTCAAATGGGTCTACAAGACGAAGAAGAACGCCAAAGGAGATGTGCAAAGATACAAAGCCAGATTAGTGGCTAAAGGCTACAAACAGAGAGAAGGCATTGACTATGGAGAAGTATTTGCTCCAGTAGCCCGGCTAGAGACAATCAGACTGATGATTTCACTAGCTGCACAACATAGATGGAAGATCTATCAACTCGATGTGAAGTCAGCATTTCTGAATGGCTTCCTAGAAGAAGAAATCTATGTTGAACAACCACTTGGATACATTGATGCTGAAAATGAAGGCAAAGTATACAAGTTGAAGAAGGCTCTCTATGGTTTGAAGCAAGCTCCGCGTGCTTGGAATACCAGAATTGACAGGTATTTTCAAGATAATGGATTTGAAAAATGTCCATATGAACACGCAATGTATGTGAAGAAAGGAGCAGATGGCAGCATCTTATTTGTGTGCCTGTATGTTGATGATTTGATATTCACCGGCAACAACCCTACCATGTTTGACGACTTCAAACGAAGCATGGTACAGGAGTTTGAAATGACTGACATTGGTCTAATGTCACATTTTCTTGGCTTAGAAGTAACGCAGAAGGAAGAAGGGATTTTTGTATCCCAAAGCGGTTACGCCAAAGATATTCTTGAAAGGTTCAAGATGGAAAGCTGCAATCCGGTATCAACTCCAGTTGAGAATGGAGTGGAATTGAGGAAGAGTAAGGTTGGAAATGTTGATCCAACTTACTTCAAAAGCTTAGTAGGAAGCTTAAGGTACTTGACATGTACCAGACCGGATATACTCTACGGAGTCGGACTCGTCAGCAGATACATGGAGACACCAGACCAGTCTCATTTGAATGCAGCCAAGAGAATTCTTCGCTACATCAAAGGCACAATGAATGAAGGTATGTTTTATACCTCAAGTAAAGACTTTAATCTTGTAGGCTACTCGGATAGTGATTGGGGTAGAGATCTGGATGAAAGGAAAAGCACAACAGGGTTTGTCTTTTTCATGGGAGACACATCTTTCACATGGTCATCCAAGAAGCAATCGATTGTCACATTATCAAGCTGTGAAGCTGAGTATGTTGCTGCCAACTCAGCCGTATGCCATTCAATATGGTTAAGGAATATGCTGAAGTTTTTGGGATTTCCTCAAGAAAGTCCTGCGGAGATTTATATTGACAATCGATCAGCAATCGCATTAGCAAAGAATCCAGTGTATCATGAGAGGAGCAAACACATTGATACACGTCATCACTTTATCCGGGAACATGTGAAGAATGAAGAAGTCCAACTGATATCTTGCAACACAAATGATCAAGTTGCTGACATCTTCACAAAGCCATTGAAGGGAGAAGCATTCATCCGATTAAAGTTCATGCTTGGCATGACATCCCTCGATTGAGTTTAAGGGGGAGATTTGTAGAATATTAAACTCAATATATCCAGAACCTCCCAGAAGGTCAAGTTTGGCAACCAGCCACCAGTCGCCGACCAGCCACCAGCCGCAGCCGCCAGCCGCCTTCACACCACCGGTCAACAGCCGCCTTCACACCTGGAACAGTAGATTTTCGTATTCTGATTTTGTCTATAAATAGAGTGCCCAGCTTGTGTTTATTTGTGTGGAGAGAATAGAGAGAAACACTTGAAAGAGAAAGAGAGAGAGAGGGCGTGTATTAAGCTTTTGTTTTGTGTTATTTGTAAGCTTCGGATTTTGTAATAAAACCAGTGTGTTTTATCCCTTCTGAGTGTCTCAAAGCCACCACCAGTGGTTTCTCCCACCAACATTTCGGCCGTGTCCTTTTGCATTGAAACCATGTATATGGATATGTGATATAATTGAACCTTGTAAATGCTAAAGTAAAAAAATTATATGCCCTTATGGAATTACCTAGGCTATCAAATGCTAAAGAAAAATCAGGAAGCGAAGAGCAATCATTTTCTTCAACACCAGCATCAACCACTCGGATTGTCAAGTTGTTGTAGTTGATTGCCTGCACGTAGTATTTTCGTGAGTCTAAATACAAAACTGTGGAGGTATTTTTCTCGCAGTGGAGGGTATAGAGAGCGTTTCCACAGTTTAATGGATCACTACTGTTTAGGCTAAAGGGGTAGCTAATAGTCTGGTTGCCACATGAAGAAGGGGCACAGGGATTGGTATCCTTGCAGTTGCTGTTTTGGAAGACTAGCAGCAGGAGCAGTAAGGCTATGTAGCCAGCAA
Source organism: Populus tremula (assembly GCA_964019445.1). Lineage (NCBI taxonomy): Eukaryota > Viridiplantae > Streptophyta > Magnoliopsida > Malpighiales > Salicaceae > Populus > Populus tremula. The sequence continues at coordinate 1,471,733 of CAXHTJ010000017.1, read as the reverse complement.
AGAGGAGCCTAGCCATGGGTGGAGAAACAGTGTGTAGTCCATGAACAATCCATCAAGTCTTTAAAGACAACAGTTAGAGCAGTAATATTAAATAATATAAATCTAACCATCCTAATTTATTTTATAAAAATTAAACATAAGGTAGTGTGAATTTGTACAAATTTTAAGCTCAACAGACATTTAATTAAACATATATATATATATATATATATATATTAAAATATATATATATATATAAATCATATCTAGATATCTCACTATACTTTAAAACCAGTTTTTTTAATGCGAGAATTTCATCAGCATATTAAATTTACCGAGTCATCCTTTGAAATGTCAAAGATTACTTTGATATAAACCACAAATCCATCAAATCTCAACACCACAAGTGTCAACATATAGAAAATATGATAACCTTTTTAGCAATAATTTGAATCTCACCATCCTTATTGATTTGATAAAAATTAAGCATAAGATAGTGCGAGTGTGTACAAGTTTTAAGCCCAAAAGACTTTCAATTAAACAAATATATTAAAAAATAATATAAATCATATCTAGATATTTCATCATACCTTAAAGCTAGTTTTTCAATGTGAGAGTTTCATCAGCATATTAAATTTACCAAGTCATCCTTTGAAATGTCAAAGATTACTTTGATATAAACCACAAATCCATCAACTCTCAACACCATATGCGTCAACATATAGAGGTCGTTTGGTAGTGCGGTAGAAAAGCATTTTTCAAAAATATTGAATTTTTTTTTTTTGCTTTGAATTAGTATGTTTTGATGTTTTCAAATCATTTTGATGTGCTGATCTCAAAAATAATTTTTTTAAAAAAAAAAAATATTATTGGCATGCTTTTCTAAGTGAAAAATACTTTGAAAAGCAACAATAACCACACTCTCAAACACGCTCTAACAATATGATAACCTTCTTAGAAATAATTCGAATCTCACCATTCTTATTTATTTGATAAAAATTAAGCATAAGGTAGTGCGAGTATGTACAAGTTTTAAGCACAAAAGGCTTTTAATTGAACATATATATTAAAAAATAATATAAATAATATCTAGATACTTCACCACACCTGAAAGCCAATTTTTCAATGCGAGAGTTTCATCAACATATTAAACTTACCAAGTCATCCTTTGAAATGTCAAAGATTACTTTGATATAAACCACAAATCCATCAACTCTCAACACCACAAGGGTCAACATATAGACAATATGATAACCTTCTTAGTAATAATTTGATTCTCATCACTCTTATTTATTTGATAAAAATTAAATATAAGGTAGTAGGAGTCTGTACAAGTTTTAAGCACAAAAGGCTTTTAATTGAACATATATATTAAAAAAATAATATAAATCATATCTAAATATTTCACCACACCTGAAAGCCAGTTTTTTAATGCAAGAGTTTCATCAGTATATTAAATTCACCGAGTCATCCTTTGAAATGTCAAGGATGACTTTGATATAAACCACAAATCCATCAATTCTAAACACCACAAGCGTCAACATATAATAGAGAACATGATAACCTTCTTGGCAATAATTTGTGAAAAAATCCAAAGATCAACAACCCAAGTGTACCAGGTAAGTCCAAGCTCTGCTTCCCTCCTCTTTCCCTTGAAAGTGGAAAGAAAGTGAGGGTGCAATAATCCTTGTTGACACGGAACTACATTGAACGCAAGAGAGGTCAATTCTGAGTACTTAATCTAGGCAAGTAAAACGAAGGTATCAGAATTACCCTTCAGCTGTCATAAAAAGAAGGTATCAGAGTTACCATTGCTGTTCCCATCTGAGTTTACTATTGTTTCTGCAATATCTAGATACTGTTAGGTCGAAACTCTATCACCATAGGAGGCAATGATGGGGGGTTCAACAAAAAAGGCTATTTGCTTGTTCTATTTCATGTTCATTGCAGAACTTGGAGTGAGTCTAAATTGCTCAGGATCTTGATAAATAAAAAACATTTTAAAAAACAATTTAACCACTCCATCTTTCACATTAATTGTTCACTTTACCTTTTTAAAGAAAAAAATAAAACAATATTTTTCATAATTATTGAACTTGCATGATTTGTCCTGTGTTACATAATATTTTTAAAATATATTTTTGGATCAACTTTGTTTTTTAACGCGGCCAATTTATTAAGACCAAAGCATTGGGCTTAACGCATCTAGCATGAACCTACGGCCTTGATGAAACTATTAACATTTGATAAAAAAGAAAAATAATGTAAATCATACATTACAACTACTGCATGGATCATGGAAATTTTGTTTAAATTTTTGAGATTTAAACTGATAATTTCTAAAACATAAATTTAAAATATAATCAATTAAAATATACCTCTGAATTTTTCATTACTATTCTTTCTATACTGATTAGTGACAAAGCACTTCGATTTTTATTTTAGATATGTACTTATAGTCATTTCGGAATGTATAGTGTGATCTTGGCCTCCAAAAAGGACCTTTAATTCACTAAGGGCAGCCATACGTACCTTGTTTTATGATGATTGTCTTAAATTTGATTAAATATATTCAGTAAGGGCAGCCGTATTGTACCTTTAATTTACCATAGGCAACCAAGTATATTTACATTGCATAAATATATAACATATATACTGAATCGGAAGGGGTCTTGGAGCAGCGAAATACACTTTTTATTGTGTATTATAATAGTAAAATTATTATTATTTAACCTCTCATTTAAATAACAGGTGTTCTTGCTTAAGAAGGTATTGTTGGTTTATATGTTTTTAGTTTGAGGGTATTATCAGTCTTTTATATTTTAAGTTATGGTTAGATTACTAAAATGCTCTTTTAAGTGAACAAAATCAATGTTTTTGATCAAGGGATATTTAAGTCTTTTCAAGTTAGTTATTTATTATTTTTTTATCAAGATATTATTGTATTTTATAATAATAAAATAATATTTAATTTTAAAAAGCTATATGTGCCTGCCTGTAGAAAGTGTTGATGCATTTTAAACGGCACGTGTATCAAGAATTTACATTTGTATTTATTTTTTGCTTTTATTACATGATTAAATTTTCATTCTATTATTTAATTAGTGTTAATATCTCTTATTTATTTATTTTATTTTATTAAACATAGATAATTCCGAAGACCCCAAAATGCATCCATCGTTTTGTGTTCTTGCGTTAAAAATTAACATGAAACTTCACCCACAGCAGAGCTTGGGAATAAGGCTAGTCAATCACTAATTTACTCCATTTGCCATTGGCCCCACTTGTAAGTAATAAAAGAATTACAATAAAAGGAAAGCGTTTTTCTTCGTAGGATGGCTAAGTTCGCAGGTTATGGAAATATTCAGAAAAAAGATGTGGAGGTAGGAGGGCAAGAAAGAAATAATGCGCTGTTTTTAGGTGAAATTGTTGACGCTGTCCCAAGTCGGAACACTGTAGACAAATATTTCATGGGGTCCATTTTTATTCTCGTCCTTATGGTTTTTGGATGAAAGACTATTTTTGGTTTTTTCTTTCCTTGCTTTTGATGCTCAGATGCGTGACTTCTCTTCCACCATTTTGTTCTCTTGTCTTTGCTGGGATAAAGAGAGGGGGGATTGTAAGGAGGGATTTTCTTAGGAAGGAGTAGAGAGGGTGATTCAAATTTTCCGATTTTGGGTTTCTAAGGTTCTGCCTTTCAAAACCACTGGTCGGGATTGTGTGGCCGGTGACGTTCACCGGTGAATGGAGCACAACCAACCCGGCGGGATCTTTCCTGTTAGTGTTGTTCATTAAATTAATCAAATTTATTTGGTTTTGAATTATTCATTAAATTAATTATTTTTTTAATTGCATCCATTTATACTTTATTTTTATATTAGATTTGATTTTTATTCTTCTAATTATAATGTTTTTTTGTTTTCAATCATTTATTGTATTAATTTGTTTTTAAATTTCATATCTTGACATTTTATTTTTATATCAAATATAATACTTATTTTTTATTGTTGTTTTTTGTTGTTTTTATCATTTTCTTAATTGAAATTATTTTCTAATTTCATCCCTTATGATTTGTTTTTTTTAGTCAAATTTGGTTTTTTTCTTTTCAAATCTACATTTTAAAATCATTTTTTTTCATGTTTATCCCTAATTATTTTGGTTGATTTAGAATTTTACATTTTTATTTTTTCTTGTTTTTCTTTTAAGTTGTGATCTGGTCTCATGATCTATTACAAATTGGAAGATTGGACTGGGTTCACTTCAATAATTTTTAATTATTTTTAAAATTTTCATCTATAATCATTGAATTGATTGAAAATTGAATTTTTTTTTTATGTTTTGGATTCTTTTATGAATTTGTTTTAATCCTTGAATTCAATATTTTTTTAATATTTAAGGTTTGACATATTTTGATGATCTCTTACTAGTATTTTATTTTTTAGTATTTTTTTGTATAGATTTTTTTTTTCAATTTTATTATTTTAGAGTTTGATTCAGTTTAAAGATTATTATTTTTTAGTTTTTTTTCGATTATGTTTGAGTCATTAATTTTTTTCCACTTTTTAGAAGACAGTGGTCAAGCTTTAACATCGTTTTTATCAGCTACAAAGAAATTAACCCAGCCCACAGTGAAGCGCGACCAATCAATTTAGTCTACACTACCTCGGAGCTCATCCTTCTCCCTTTACCCTGCTCTTCTCAAAGTTTTTTTTCTCTCCATCATCAACACCAACAATCAAAACATAACAAAATGTGAATTATTAAGAACAGTTATATATATATATATATCAACTCTTGAATGCCCAGTAGAACCAAAATATTAATTCACATTACTATTAACATGTCTTATCATTTTTATCTTATTAATTCTTAATACCTTACTTGTTAAATGGTTAATCTAGATTTGTGTTGTATAACACTTGGTATATCAAATACTTGATCTTTCAGTCGACATCGTTATTATAAGAGGAACTTGATTTACTGTCAACATAAGTTAACATCATGAATACTTGATAAAATTTATAAATATGGTATTACATAAATAAAATGATTAATATGATCATGTTAATAATTTATAAAGAGTTTATACTTTTACTTATATCTAATACTATTAGTGGATCCTTTAACCTGACACTTGTTTTTATCATTGTTCAAACCTCATGTTAATCTTACAATCTCAAAGTCCTCTTTAACTTCTTCTTCTTCTTCTTCTTCTTCTTCTTGTTAATTTATATAGTTAACCTCCATGTGATTCGACACCGGTCTTGCTAGGTTATTTATTACTTCGGCACTCCTGCACTTGGGATAAGACATCAATCTTTTGATCGTGTCACTATTATTCAAAGAAAAATACAAAAATATATTTTTATTTGTGTGCAAATGGTCAAATATCTCAAAAATAAATTATATTTGCATATTATAGCATATTAAGAAATCACAAAAAATAGTCTTTTTATTTTACATGCGCATTGAATTTGATAACTGGTTTATTAAAGTCTTGAGAACTTGGTCTATATTTTAAAAATACCTAAAAAAATTATTTTGTTTCTTTTTAATAAATGAGACTGTGAACTTAAACATAAGATGCATTCATGATATTGAATAAAAAGACACTTTCTTTTATTTTTACATTTTGATTTTAGAATTACTAGGATTTAACCTAATAAGATAAGGACCTTGTTATCAAGAAGAACTTTTCTTAAACCTTAGACAGATCAACAATTAAAAAACACAACAATATCTTAGTTTATATCAGACAAATAAACAATACAGTTTACTTTACGTAAGGTGTACAAGGGATGATAAATCATCTCTATACACAACTAGTTCTCGTATCTAAACTCTAAAACTAGTTAGAGTATCTAATGATCAAAATATTAGGTGACGACTCGATCTGTTTTTTTATTAATAAAAAACAAGAATTCCTTGTTCTCTCCCCCATCACCAGAGAAATCCTGACCCAAGAGGATAGGCAGCCAGAACAGTGTGGCTATTATGGTTTTGATCTGTCTTGTAATGAGATGGGCGATATAGTGCTCGAGCTGCCAGCTGCAGTGAAACTCTACATAGATAAGATTGACTACAAAAATCAAGTTATTTAGGCAAGTGATCCCCAAGGTTGCCTTCGAAGCCACCACTCAAACTTCAAATCCTCTGTGTTTCACATACAGTTTAAGATGTCCAAGGACAATTTTACCATCTTCAATTGCTCTTTAAATAACGCAACATCTCGGCCTAAAATCCCTTGTCTCAGCACTCTCCACTATGACGTTCTTGCCGTTGATTCAGAACAATCTATTGATGACAACGAGTTATTATTATCTTGTACCAAGATGTACGACCTACCTGTTCCACAAGATATTCGTCTCTCCTGGTTCAATCCCAGACCAGAGAAAGGTATCTTTAGCTTTAAGCTTTCTTTTCATTGTTCTGTGTTCATGGCATCTTGATTTTCTATGATTCCTTGCTTCACTAAGTCTACATCTCTACTTTGATTAATGTATTGCAAGTGTCCTTGAACACCTAAGTCCTATCTACTAGTGAGTTCACTGACAAGTGGGTTCCCTGTGCATTTAGCGTTCTTGATTCTACAAATAGAGGATATTATCATGACTTCAGAAACTTTCAGAAAATTAGAGCTTAACAAGGGTTCTTATCTTCTACAGGTGCACGGAAAAAGCGACTGACTTTAGGTTAGTTGTTCTCAAATTTGCTCCAATACATTGCTTCCAAAAAAGAACATGTCTCTTGACTCAAAAGGCTTGTTTATATATGCAGGCGTAACCACAGGATCCATCCTTTTCGGGGTTTTGGTCATTGCAGTCTACCAAATCTATAGCTTCAGAAAATCAGAAGAAGAATATCAGGACAAGGTTGAAAGGTTTTTGGATGATTACAGAGCTATGAACCCCACAAGATACTCCCATGCTGATCTCAAAAAGATGACAAATCAATTCAGGGATGAATTGGGGCAAGGAGCTTATGGAACTGTGTTCAAAGGAATGCTAACCAGTGAGATTCCGGTGGCTGTTAAGGTTCTAAACAATTCATCAGAAAAAGGAGAGGAATTCGTCAATGAAATGGAAACAATGGCTAGGATTCACCATGTCAATGTAGTCCGCTTGATTGGCTTCTGTGCTGATGGATTCAGACGAGCTCTAGTTTACGAGTACTTGCCAAACGATTCGCTGCAGAAGTTCATATCTTCTGCAAACACCAAGAATGTTTTCCTTGGCTGGGAAAGGCTGCATCATATTGCCCTTGGAGTAGCCAAAGGGATTGAATATCTTCACCAGAGTTGTGATCAAACAATCCTCCACTTTGATATCAAACCGCATAATATCCTGCTGGACAATGACTTCAATCCCAAGATTGCAGATTTCGGTCTGGCTAAGTTGTGTTCCAAGTATAAAAGTGCTATTTCCATGACAACAGCTCGGGGAACCGTTGGCTACATAGCACCTGAAGTGTTCTCAAGAAACAGACGTGTACAGTTTCGGAATGTTGGTGTTAGAAATGGTTGGTGGAAGGAAAAATGTTGATGATACAGCAGAAAATGGTGATCAAGTATACTTCCCAGAATGGATTTATAATCTTTTAGAAGAAGGAGAAGACCTGCGGTTCCAAATCGAGGAAGAAGGGGATGCTAAAATTGCGAAGAAGCTAGCCATTGTGGGACTGTGGTGCATCCAGTGGAACCCAGTGGACCGTCCTTCCATGAAAATTGTTGTCCAGATGCTGGAAGGTGAAGGAGACAGGTTAAGTACACCTCCTAATCCTCTTAGCTCCACAGCAATGAAGAGAACGAACACAGGTATGCTAAGGAGGCGTCTTCATCAAGAGCTGGCAGCCATCTCAGAAACAGAGTAATCATATATTTTGAGACAAGAGAAGTTGGAGATAGAAAAACGAACAGTTTGTTACTCAATATTGCCCACCTGCGCAGCGTGTCAGGTTCGAATCATAGATGTAGCATTCATATTCACAACTCCCACACATGCTATTGTGCCATGAAATCTCAAACCCGTATTCCAGCTGACTCTGAATATCCTTAAAGGACATGTTCTTGTAATCCTTGGCTGGCAACAACGTCATCCTCTCTAAGCTGCACAGTTCCATTAGATCCGAGGCCTTCATGCCACCAATATTCACATAAGAACGCCTCAAGAGTGAAACATTGGAAGATTTTTCTCCATTAAGGCAAGTACCGGATTCTACGTACAGAGGAGAATTCACTGGATTTGCACAGTTTATAAAAATCATCATCTGCGATAACGGGAGAGGCTTGTATTCGGGAATCCATTTCCGCCTTGTCTCTTTGTATTGAAACCATGTATATGGAAATCTGATATAATCTAAGCCTGTATTTGTTGAAGTAGAAATATTATATGCACTTCTGGAATTACCTAATCTTGCATATGTTAAAGAAAAATGAGGAAGAGAAGAGCAATCATTTTGTGTAACACCAGCATCAACCACTCGGATTGTCAAGTTGTTGTAGTTGATTGCCTGCACGTAGTATTCTCGTGAGTCTAAATACAAAACTGTGGAGGTATTTTTCTCGCAATGGAGGGTATAGAGAGGGTTTCCACAGTTTAATGGATCACTACTGTTTAGGCTAAAGGGGCAGCAAATATTTTGGCTCCTATTTTGGAAAAATTATTGTTTTAGTCCCTAAACTCAGGAGGATAAACATGGTTTTATTTTATGCATTGGAATCTTTTATTTGGATTGTTTTAGGTTGTTTTTTAGTAGATATTTTGTATATTTATTGTATGTTTTCCTAACGATCCTCAATAAGATTTTCTGGTCTTTTATCTAATATTCATTTTATTTCTATATTTTCCAGTTGAGTGAGATAATCTTTAATATGCATATAATATAAATAAAAATATATGTTGATTATATGATGAGTACAACTAGTTAATCTCTTGGATATTTATATATGTTGCTTTATTTTCCGAGTATTTATTTATTCTTGAATTTGTACTCGCATTCTATTGAACTAAATTCTATTCAATATGATATGCATTTTGATGATTCTAGTTACACAACCAGGAAATAAGGTGCCTCAATACAGTTCATCATAATGGAATTAACTTTCAAAGAACTAGTATCATTCACGGGACAAGCCTTCCCCTGCACATGAGCAAAGTATTTCATAGCAGATCACTTAATTAGATGCATTTTCAACCATGCTGACTGATTCCGAAGAATAATCAGACATGGAAGATGACTCTCCACAAGTGTTCATTGGCTTCTCATCTAGATTTAGAACAGGTTTCGGAGGCAGTTGCAGGCTTTCCATGTCTCCTTCAAGCATCTCCACAACTTCGTTCATTGCAGGCCGATTTACAGGGTTCATTTGTATACACCACAACCCTACAATAATCATCTTCTTGACTATCTTTTTTTCCTCTTCCGTGCTACCATCTCCAATTTCTATAGCCTTCTCATTAGAGACTTGGTCATGAACCCAATATGGCCAGTAAATCTGGCTTGAATTCTCTGCCAATGCGTTCAGATTCTTCCTTCTGCCTGCCATTTCCAACAGCAACATTCCAAAGCTATAAACATCAGCTTTGTATGAGACACGCCCGATGTTCTTGTAGAACAGTTCTGGCGCCATGTATCCTATCGTTCCCCTTGCTGCAGTGAGAGATTTAAGACTCTCATTTGTTGGACACAACCTAGCAAGTCCAAAATCAGCAACTTTTGGAGTGAAATGTTCATCGAGAAGAATGTTGTGAGGCTTGATGTCAAAATGTAGGATCTGCATCTCACAACCTCGATGTAGATATTGGATGCCATGAGCCACTCCAAGGGAAATCTCATGCAGTTTTTCCCAGCTTAAGGAGACAGATCTTTCTTGAGAAAAAATAAAATTATTGAGAGATCCATTGGGCATGAAATCATATACAAGAGCGCGCTTTGATCCCTCAGCACAAAAACCAACCAGTTGCACTACATTGGTGTGGCGAATCCTTCCAATGGTAGCGACTTCATTGATGAAATCTTGTCCATTAGCCTTGGATTTGCCCAGCAATTTTATCGCTGCAGAATGTCCACTGTGAAGCTTTCCCTTGTACACGCAACCAAAACCTCCTTCCCCCAACTTTTCCTTGAAACCTCCGGTCATCTTCTTAATCTCTGAATAAGAATACCTCACGACTGGCATAAGATTGTTATGAGTCTGTAGGAATTCCTCAACTGTATCATATGCTGATAGATGTCTTCGTCGCCATATATAGATCAAGAATGCAATCACAAACAGACTCCCAAAGATAAATTTTGCCCCCTGAAGTAGCTGTGTGTGAAATTTGGGGGGAAATCAAGACGGAAATCATTATTTCTTATTAATTATAAGATAAATACACAACATGGTTAGGTTTGGTGTTAGAATTTTTTCGCCTAGTTGAAAAATCATATAAAATCTAGACCATCATGATTTGTAGAAAAGCATACTCTTAACCAAAAGGTATGTCTCAAAATTAGGCAACCCCCCACCCCAAGAACTTGGCATAAGAAGACATTTAGGAATTATCATTTTGTATCTGCTAATAAAATATGATCCACTATCGTAACTTCAAAAAAAAAAAAAATTAATAATTAATAAGGGGAGTTCTTACCAATGAAGATGGATGCATATAGCAGCACGGCTGCAGAGAAGGTAAACAAATTTAGAGATATTATAGTAAGAATTAAGCATGAAGAAGTGGGGAGATATAATCCTCACCTGAGGTTATCATGAACCAAGAAACTCTGTCTGTACCAAGAGATCAGTTACAAAGATTAGATTTGTGATTTGAGAAAATATATAACGGAGGTTATTACAAGATGAAAGAAATTGGGAAGAAACAAATGAATGACTTAGCAAAATTATCCTGGTTTTACCTTTTGAATTCAAATCTTGAGGTTAATATCGAGAAGTTGTTATTAAATTTTTCTGAATGTATTAAAGAAGTGAAACTTAGTTTTGTTTGACTAAGTTTTCTGAACATTGGTATAAAATATCATTTATCGTCTAATAAAAGAAAACCACGAATTATTATGACAAATGATACGACCATCTGCAGCCTATGATAGCTTGATTGAACTGACCGTACGATACTCAGCACTACAACATGCTTCAGAAATGGGGAAATCATGCGAAGAGAAGTTGAAGATAGAAAAACGAACAGTTTGTTACTCAATTTTGCCCACCTATGCAGAGTGTATTGTACGAATCATCGATGTAGCATCCATGTGCACAGCTTCTACACATGCTATTGTGCCATGAAAGCTCAAACCCATATGCGAGCTGACTGTGAATTTCCTTAAAGGACATGTTCTTGTAATCCTTGTCTGGCAACAACGTCATCCTCTCTAAGCTGCACAGTTCCATCAGATCCGAAGCCTTCATCCCACCAGCATTCACATAAGAACGCATCAAGAGTGAAGCATTGGAAGATTTTTCTCCATTAAGGCAAGTACCAGTGTCTATGTACAGAGGAGAATCCACTGGATTTGCGCAGTTTATAAAAATCATCATCTGCGATAACGGGAGAGTCTTGTATTTGGGAAACCACTCCCACCCTGTCTTTTTGTATTGAAACCATGTGTATGGATAATCATCAACTGCGATATAATCTAAGGCTGTAAATGCTAAAGTAAACAAATTATATGCCCTTATGGAATTACCTAGGCTATCAAATGCTAAAGAAAAATCAGGAAGCGAAGAGCAATCATTTTCTTTAACACCAGGATCCACCACTCGGATTGTCAAGTTGTTGTAGTTGATTGCCTGCACGTAGTATTTTCGTGAGTCTAAATACAAAACTGTAGAGATATTTTTCTCGCAACGGAGGGTATAGTTAAAGCGGTAGCCAATATAATGATTTCCACAGTAAGATGGATCACTTTCTAGGCTAAAGGGGTACCTAATAGTAAGGTTGCCACATGAAGAAGGGGCACAGGGATTGTTATCCTCGCAGTTACTGTTTTGGAAGACTAGCAGCAGGAGGAGTAAGGCTATGGAGCCAGCAAAGAGGAGCCTAGCCATGGGTGGAGAAAGAGGGTGTAGTCCATAAACGATATCAAGTCTTTAAAGACAACAGTTAGAGCACTAATATTAAATAATAATATAAATTATATTTTAAAATTTACCCTACCAGTTTAAATTTTGCAGTTGAGTTGAGTTTTTGATATGGTATTAAATTCTTGATGATCAAGGGGTTATAAATATGAATCTTGTTATTCCTATTTATTTAATAAAAATTAAGCGCGAGGTAGTTTAAATCTGTTTAAATTTTAAGCTGAAAAAGCTTTCACATTTATTTTTAAAAATAATATAAATTATATAATAAATATATATAACAGTTTAACCTTTTAAATTAGACTGTTTCTTTTACCATAGTAAGAGAAACATGGAAGAAGATAAAACCTAAAGGTCAGTTTTTCAATGTGAATGTTTCATCAGCATATTAAAATGACTAACTCATCCTTTGAAATGTCAAAGTGACAATAATTAACCAAAGAATACTTTGATATAAACCACAAATTCATCAATTCTCAACACCACAAGCATCAACATCTAGACAATATGATAAACTTCTTAGCAATAATTTAAATCTCACCATCCTTATTTATTTAATAAAAATTAAACACAAGGTAGTACGAGTCTGTACAAGTTTTAAGTTGAAAAGACTTTTAATTTAACATATATATTAAAAAATAATATAAATTACATTTAGATATCTCATCACACCTTAAAACTAGTTTTTCAATGCAAGCTTTCTTTAGCATATTAAACTTAACAAGTCATCCTTTGAAATGTCAAAGATTACTTTGATATAAACCACAAATCCATCAACTCTAAACACCACAAGCGTCAACATCTAGACAATATGACAAACTTCTTAGCAATAATTCAAATCTCACCATCCTTATTTATTTGATAAAAATAAAGCACAATGTAGTGCGCGTCTGTACAAGTCTTAAATCCAAAAGACTTTTAATTTAACATATATAATAAAAAAAAATTATATTTAGATATATCATCACACCTTAAAACTAGTTTTTCAATGCGAGCTTTTCTTCAGCATATTAAAGTTACCAAGTCATCCTTTGAAATGTCAAAGATTAGTTTGATATACACCACAAATCCATCAACTCTCAACACCACAAGCGTCAACATCTAGGCAATATGATAAACTTCTTAGCAATAATTGTAATCTCGTCATCCTTATTTATGTGATAAAAATTAAGCACATGGTAGTGCAAGTCTGTACAAGTTTTAAGTCCAAAAAACTTTTAATTTAACATATATATATATATATATATTAAAAAATAATATAAATTATTTTTAGATATCTCATCACACCTTAAAGCTAGTTTTTCAATGTAAGAGTTTCTTCATCATATTAAACTTAACAAGTCATCCTTTGAAATGTCAAAGATTACTTTGATATAAACTACAAATCCATCAACTCTCAACACCACAAGCGTCAACATCTAGACAATATGATAAACTTCTTAGCAATAATTGGAATCTCGTCATCCTTATTTATTTGATAAAAATTAAACACAAAGTAATGCGTGTTTGTACAAATTTTAAGTCCAAAAAACTTTTAATTTAATATATATATTAAAAAATAATATAAATTATATTTAGATATCTCATCACACCTTAAAGCTAGTTTTTCAATGCGAGAGTTTGTTCAGCATATTAAACTTAACAAGTCATCCTTTGAAATGTCAAAGATTACTTTAATATAAACCACAAATCCAGCACTACAACATGCTTGAGAAATGGGGAAATCATGCGAAGAGAAGTTGAAGATAGAAAAACGAACAGTTTATACTCAATTTTGCCCACCTATGCAGTGTGTATTGTACGAATCATCGATGTAGCATCCATATGCACAGCTTCCACACATGCTATTGTGCCATGAAAGCTCAAACCCATATGCGAGCTGACTGTGAATTTCCTTATAGGACATGTTCTTGTAATCCTTGGGTGGCAACAACGTCATCCTCTCTAAGCTGCACAGTTCCATCAAATCCGAGGCCTTCATGCCACCAATATTCACATATGAATGCGTTGAGAGGGAAGCATTGGAAGATTTCGCTCCATTAAGGCCAGTACCAGTGTCTACGTACAGAGGAGAATTCACTGGATTTGCACAGTTTATAAAAATAATCTTCTGCGATAATGAGTGACGCTCGAAACGGGCATCCCATTTCGGCCCTGTCTTTTTGTATTGAAACGATGTATATGGATTCATGGAATTATCCAGGTTTGCATATGTCGAAGTAAAACTAGGAAGAGAAGAGCAATCATTTAATTTAACACCACCGTCCACCACTCGGATTGTCAAGTTGCTGTAGTTGATTGCCTGGACGTAGTGTTTTCGTGAGTCTAAACACAATGCAGTGGAGGTGTTTTTCTCGCAGTGGAGGGTATAGAGAGCGTTTCCACAGTTTAATGGATCACTACTGTTTAGGCTAAAGGGGTAGCTAATAGTCTGGTTGCCACATGAAGAAGGGGCACAGAGAGTGGTATCCTCGCAGTTGCAGGTTTGGGGGGCTAGCAGAGGGAGCAGTAAGGCAAGGTAGCAAGCAAAGAGGTGCCTAGCCATCGGTGGAGAAAGGGTGTTGTGCACAAACAATTCTTCCAGTCAGTGAAAAGAATTGCACCGCGTTTCCAAAAAAAGTTTTTTTTTGTTAAAATTTAATATAATTTATATGTTTTGTATCATTTTGATGTGCTGATATCAAAAATAATTTTTAAAAAAAAAATCATTAAAATGCATTTCGATACAAAAAATTATTTGAAAAGCAATCGTTATCATACTGCCAAACATACTCAAAATAGAAACCTAAAGACAAGTTTTGTGAAGTGCCATCAGCATATTAAAATTACCAAGTCATCCTTTTAAATGTCAAAGATTAGTTTGATATAAACCACAAATCCATCAACTCTCAACACCACAAGCATTAACATATAGACAATATGATAACCTTCGTAGCAATAATTCAAATTTCATTATTTTTATTTATTTGATAAAAATTAAATATAAGGTAGTGGGAGTCTGTAGAAGTTTTAAATACAAAAAACTTTTAATTGAATATATATATATTAAAAAATAATATAAATCATATCTAAATATCTCACCACACTTAAAGCTAGTTTTTCAATGCAAGAGAGCATATTAAATTCACCGAATCATCTTTTGAAATGTCAAGAATTACTTTGATATAAACCACAAATCCATCAACTCTAAACACCACAAGCGTCAACATATAATAGAGAACATGATAACCTTCTTGGCAATAATTTGTGAAAAAAGCCAAAGATCAACAACCCAAGTGTACCAGGTAAGTCCAAGCTCTGCTTCCCTCCTCTTTCCCTTCGAAAGTGGAAAGAAAGTGAGGGTGCAATAATCATTGTTGACACGGAACTACATTGAACGCAAGAGAGGTCAATTCTGAGTACTTAATCTAGGCAAGTAAAACGAAGGTATCAGAATTACCCTTCAGCTGTCATAAAAAGAAGGTATCAGAGTTACCATTGCTGTTCCCATCTGAGTTTACTATTGTTTCTGCAATATCTAGATACTGTTAGGTCGAAACTCTATCACCATAGGAGGCAATGATGAGAGGTTCAACAAAAAAGGCTATTTGCTTGTTCTATTTCATGTTCATTGCAGAACTTGGAGTGAGTCTAAATTGCACAGGATCTTGTGGGAACCAGGGCCTCGACATCCGATTTCCATTCTGGATCAAGGATAGGCAGCCAGAACAGTGTGGCTATTCTGGTTTTGATCTGTCTTGTAATGAGATGGGCGATATAGTGCTCGAGCTGCCAGCTGCAGTGAAGCTCCACATAGAAAAGATTGACTACAAAAATCAAGTTATTTATGCAAGAGATCCCCAAGTTTGCCTTCTAAGCCAACACTCCAACTTCAATTCGTCTGTGTTTCACATACAGTTTAAGATGTCCAAGGTCAATTTTACCACCTTCAATTGTTCTTTAAATAAAGCAAGAGATCTGTCTAGGATCGCTTGTCTAATAAGTACTCTCCACTATGACGTTCTTGCCGTTGATTCAGAACAATCTATTGATGACAGCGAGTTATTATTATCTTGTACCAAGATGTACGACCTACCTGTTCCACAAGATATTCGTCTCTCCTGGTCCAATCCCAATTGTGGATCTTGTGAAGCAACAGGAAAACTATGTGGATTGAGGGGAAATAGCAGCACTGGGCTTGAAACTGAATGCTATGGCATGCACAGACAAAACAAAGGTATCTTTAGCTTTAAGTCTTCTTTTCATTGTTCTGTGTTCATGGCATCTTTATTCTCTATGATTCCTTTCTTCACTATGTCTACATCTCTACTTTGATTAATGTATTGCAAGTGTCCTTGAACAGATAAGTCCTATCTACTAGTGAGCTGACTGACAAGTGGGGTTACCTGTGCATTTAGCGTTCTTGATTCAACAAATAGAGGATATTATCATGACTTTAGAAACTTTCAGAAAATTAGAACTTAACAAGGGTTCTTATCTTCTACAGGTGCATGGAAAAAGCGACTGACTTAGGTTAGTTCTCAAATTTGCTCCAACACATTGCTTCCAAAAAAGAACATGTCTCTTGACTCAAAAGGCTTGTTTATATATGCAGGTGTAACCACAGGATCCATCCTTTTCGGGGTTTTGGTGATTGCAGTCTACCAAATCTATAGCTTCAGAAAATCAGAAAAAGAATATCAGGGCAAGGTTGAAAGAGTTTTGGATGATTACAGAGCTATGAACCCCACAAGATACTCCCATGCTGATCTCAAAAAGATGACAAATCAATTCAGGGATGAATTGGGGCAAGGAGCTTATGGAACTGTGTTCAAAGGAAAGCTAACCAGTGAGATTCCGGTGGCTGTTAAGGTTCTAAGCAATTCATCAGAAAAAGGAGAGGAATTCGTCAACGAGATGGGAACAATGGCTAGGATTCACCATGTCAATGTAGTCCGCTTGATTGGCTTCTGTGCTGATGGATTCAGACGAGCTCTGGTTTACGAGTACTTGCCAAACGATTCGCTGCAGAAGTTCATATCTTCAGCAAACGCAAGGAATGTTTTCCTTGGCTGGGAAAGGCTGCATCATATTGCCCTCGGAGTAGCCAAAGGGATTGAATATCTTCACCAGGGTTGTGACCAAACAATCCTCCACTTTGATATCAAACCGCATAATATCCTGCTGGACAATGACTTCAATCCCAAGATTGCAGATTTCGGTCTGGCTAAGTTGTGTTCCAAGTATAAAAGTGTTGTTTCCATGACAAGAGTTAGGGGAACCGTCGGCTACATAGCACCTGAAGTGTTCTCAAGAAACTTTGGGAATGTCTCCTACAAGGCAGACGTGTACAGTTTTGGAATGTTGGTGTTAGAAATGGTTGGTGGAAGGAAAAATGTTGATGATACAGCAGAAAATGGTGATCAAGTATACTTCCCAGAATGGATTTATAATCTCTTAGAAGAAGGAGAAGACCTGCGGTTCCAAATCGAGGAAGAAGGGGATGCTAAAATTGCGAAGAAGCTAGCCATTGTGGGACTGTGGTGCATCCAGTGGAACCCAGTGGACCGTCCTTCCATGAAAATTGTTGTCCAGATGCTGGAAGGTGAAGGAGACAGGTTAAGTACGCCTCCTAATCCTCTTAGCTCCACAGCTCCGAAGAGAACGAATACAGGTATGCTAAGGAGGCAACTTCATCAAGAGCTGGCAGCCATCTCAGAAACAGAGTAAATATATATTTTGAGGTCATCATTGCTTTCAAGGCTGTGATCTATGAGCTGCTGCCTACAGTGGATTCCGAGTAATTCGCGGCTTATTACACAAACAAAATATTAGCATGCATTTGATTGAAAATATGGGGATGAAACTGTATTTGCTTGCAAGATTAGTTTTTAAATTGTATTTCTCAAACTTTATGATGATGCTACACTACTAAAAAATATAGTAATTAGCAACGGACTATTCCGTTGCAAATAATATTAAAATCCGTTGCTAAAATAAATTAGCAACGGATTCAGCAACGGTAAAAATCAGATGCAAATCTGTAGTTGCTGATTGTTTAGCAACGGATTTATCCGTTGCTAATTTCACAGCAACGGAAAATCCGTTGTTTACAATGAGCAACGGATTTTCCGTTGCAAAACTAGCAACGGATTCTCCGTTGCTCATTTTAGCAACGGATTTAGTTTTGTGTGGATTGTCCGGATAAAAGAGCTGGATTACTGGATGACAGCAAATCAGCAATGATGACATGCTCAGCACAGGCTAGGAATGCCAGTAGTAGCTGTACAGCAATAACTCAACGCTGACTTAGTTTATTCGCCAAAAACTGAAGACTCAAGAAAGATCGATCAATGTATTTGTGCAGGTAGTACAAAATTATTTTTCAAAATTTCTACTATCTGCAACATTTTTCAAAATTATTTCTTCGAGCTCCAAAATCTCAAACCCCATCTGCTGGTGACCTGTGACACGTCAAGACTTTGAGCTTGTCCACCTCTGTTGAAGCTCCACCCCAGAATAGAGTGGCTGCTAGCCACTGCTCCAGTAGATGAAGAAAAACAACGTACATAGATCCAACATAACAGAAGAAAGATCGAGAGGATGTTGACAGGAGAGGCAAGGTTGGTTTTGTTCTTGTGACAGGAGCAGCTTTGAAAAGGAAAAGGAAGGAGCAGCTTTGAAATCCAACATAACGTACATAGGTTTTTGCAATTTTGTGCATCTCATCCATTCCTCATCTGAAAAGGAAAAGGAAGGAGCAGCTTGAAAGGAAATAAATTATGGGATGGGAAGTAACAAGGACAAAGAGAGCACAGAAAATGAGAGCGAACCCTTCTCCTTGTTAATTATTCTTACCTTCTCTGATCAGCAAACCCAGATGCTAAGATGCCTCCTTTCCATCTCCATACATCTTCTACAGACCTACCCTCCTTCCTGTTATGGTAAAATAGCTTGATGCTCTCTCTTTCTCTCTCTCTCTCTCTTTCTCTCTCTCTCTCGAATGATAGAGCTGCTCAACAAAGGTGGAGTAAATAACAAAGAAAACAACACATGAAACGAGGCAATGGGTTTATATTAAAATTTAAATAATTATTTTTTTAATTAGCAACGGATTTTCCGTTGCTAAATTCAATGTAAAGTTTGCAATGGATTTTCCGTTGCAAATATCCGTTGCTGATATTAAAAAAATAATAAATGTTTAATCCGTTGCAAATCTGTTACTGAATTTAGCAACGGAATTATCCGTTGCTAAATTCCGATGCTAATAGCCCCCTTTTTTAGTAGTGCTACTTTAGTACTTGTGTCCGGGGTTGTGGTGCCACGCTTCTGAGATATGTTGTTTTTGAAATATTATGGTTTTGAATTGTTTTGAAATATTAATATTAAAAATAATTTTTTTAAAATAAAAAAAAATATTATTTTAATATATTTTTTAATAAAAAACAATTTTTAACACTTGAAAACATACTTTTAAGATATTTAAAGTTTCAAGTATTTGTACATTCATTGTATGTTTTCCTAACGATCATCAATAAGATTTCTAGGTGATAAGAGAGACATCAACATGTAGCGACTTATCCTCCTACAGTAATCACTTTTGGGTTTCATTTGATCACCTTTGGATTTTATCTAGTCATTTTCGGGTGTTATCTGATATCTAACATGGACTCCACTATTTTATAATAATATGCTTAGTATGTATATGTATATCATTTGATTTTATTAATTTTGAATAAAATAATATTTCTAAAGATTATAAAATACCAACGAGGACTCTCTTAGCTAGTTACACAACCAGGAAATAAGGTGGATGATTACAGTTTATCATATTGGTAATAACTATCAAAGAACTAGTATCATTGCTGCATATGAGCAGAGTATTTCATAGCAGATCACTTAATTATATACATTTTCAATCAAGCTGACTGATTCCGAAGAATAATCAGACATGGAAGATGACTCTCCACAAGTGTTCATTGGCTTCTCATCTAGATTTAGAACTGGTCTCGGAGGCAGTTGCAGGCTTTCCATGTCTCCTTCAAGCATCTCCACAACTTCGTTCATTGCGGGCCGATTCAGAGGGTTCATTTGTATACACCGCAACCCTGCAATAACCATCTTCTTGACTATCTTTTGTTCTTCTTCCGTGCTACCATCTCCAATTTCTATAGCCTTCTCATTAGAGACTTGGTCATGAACCCAATCTGGCCAGTAAATTTCGCTCAACCTTTCAGCCAATGGATTCAAATTTTTTCTTCTGCCTGCCATTTCCAACAGCAACATTCCAAAGCTATAAACATCAGCTTTGTATGACAAGCGCCCGATGTTCTTGTAGAACAGTTCTGGCGCCATGTAACCTATCGTTCCCCTTGCCACTGTGAGAGATTTAAGACTCTCATTTGCTGGGCACAACCTAGCAAGTCCAAAGTCAGAAATTTTTGGAGTGAAATGTTCATCGAGAAGAATGTTGTGAGGCTTGATGTCAAAATGTAGGATCTGCATCTCACAACCTCGATGTAGATATTGGATGCCATGAGCCACTCCAAGGGAAATCTCATGCAGTTTTTCCCAGCTTAAAGAGACAGATCTTTCTTGAGAAAAAATGAAATTATTGAGAGATCCATTGGGCATGAAATCATATACAAGAGCGCGCTTTGATCCCTCAGCACAAAAACCAACTAGTTGAACTACATTGGTGTGGCGAATCCTTCCAATGGTAGCGACTTCATTGATGAAATCTTGTCCATTAGCCTTGGATTTGCCCAGCAATTTTATCGCAGCAGAACGTCCACTGCGAAGCTTTCCCTTGTACACGCAACCAAAACCTCCTTTGCCCAACTCTTCCTTGAAACCTCTGGTCATCTTCTTAATCGCGGAATAAGAATACCTTACGACTGGCATAAGATTGTTATGAGTCTGTAGGAATTCCTCAATTGTGTCATATGCTGATAGATGTCGTCGTCGCCATTTATAGATCAAGAATGCAATCACAAACGGACTCCCAAAGATAAATTTTGCCCCCTGAAGTATTGCTGTGTGTGAAATTTGAGAGGAAAAAAAATTAGAGAGGAATTGTTATTCTTTCTTATTAATATATATCAGAGATTGATAAATACTCAGCATGTGTTAGGTTAGGCGTTAGGATTATTTTTCCGAGTTGAAAAATCATATAAAATCTAGACCAAAACTGGACGACTCAGGTTCAATCAAGTTTCATAAGAGCATACTCTTAACCCAAAGGTATGTCTCAGACATTAGGCAACCCCAAGAGTGCTGCTAAGGAAGAACTTGGCATGAGTAGACATTTAGGAATTATCATTTTGTATCAGCTAATAAAATATGATCCAATATCATAACTTCAAAAAAAAAAAAATCAATAAGGGGAGTTCTTACCAATGAACACGGATCCATTCGCCAGCACGGCTGCAGAGAAGGTAAACAAATAATTAGAGATATTATTAAGAATTAAGCATGAAGAAGTGGGGAGATAGAATCCTCACCTAGGATTATCCAGCGCCAAGAATCTCCTGTTGGGCCAAGAGATCAGTTACAAAGATTAGATTTGTGATTTGAGAAACTATATAACGGAGGTTACTACAAGATGAAAGAAATTGGAATAAAAACATCATTTATCGTCGAATAAAAGAAAACCACGAATTGATATGACCATCTGCAGCCTATGATTGCTTGATTGAGCTGACCGTACGATACTCAGCACTACAATATGCTTCAGAAATGGGGAAATCATGCAAAGAGAAGTTGAAGATAGAAAAACGAACAGTTTGTTACTCAAATTTGCCCACCTACGCAGTGTTTACGGTTCGAATCATCGATGTAGCATCCATATGCACAACTTCCACACCTGCTATTGTGCCATGAAAGCTCAAACCCATATGCCAGCTGACTGTGGATTTCCTTATAGGGCATGTTCTTGTAATCCTTGACTGGCAACAACGTCATCCTCTCTAAGCTGCACAGTTCCATCAGATCCGAAGCCTTCATCCCACCAACGTTCACATAAGAACGCCTCAAGAGTGAAACATTGGAAGATTTTTCTCCATTAAGGCAAGTACCGGTTTCTACGTACAGAGGAGAATTCACTGGATTTGCACAGTTTATAAAAATCATCATCTGCGATAACGGGAGAGGCTTGTATTCGGGAATCCATTTCCGCCTTGTCTCTTTGTATTGAAACCATGTATATGGAAATCTGATATAATCTAAGCCTGCTTTTGTTGAAGTAGAAAAAGTATTTGCACTTCTGGAATTACCTAATCTTGCATATGTTAAAGAAAAATCAGGAAGAGAAGAGCAATCATTTTCTTTAACACCAGGATCCACCACTCGGATTGTCAAGTTGTTGTAGTTGATTGCCTGCACGTAGTATTTTCGTGAGTCTAAATACAAAACTGTGGAGGTATTTTTCTCGCAATGGAGGGTATAGAGAGCGTTTCCACAGTTTAATGGATCACTGTTTAGGCTAAAGGGGTAGCTAATAGTATGATTTCCACATGAAGAAGGGGCACAGAGATTGGTATCCTTGCAGTTGCTGTTTTGGAAGACTAGCAGCAGGAGCAGTAAGGCTATGGAGCCAGCAAAGAGGAGCCTAGCCATGGGTGGAGAAAGAGGGTGTAGTCCATAAACGATATCAAGTCTTTAAAAGACAACAGTTACAGCAGTAATATTAAATAATAATATAAATTATATTTTAAAACTTAACCTAACAGCTTAAATTTTATAGTTGAGTTGAGTTTTTAATATAATATCAAACTCTTGATGATCAAGAGGTTATAAATTTAAATCTTATCATTTTTATTTATTTAATAAAAATTAAGCGTAAAATAGTGTAAATCTGTTTAAATTTTAAATTGAAAAAGCTTTCACATGCATATTAAAAAATAATATAAATTATATATTAAAAATTTATATAACAGATTAACTTTTTAAATTAAATTGTTTCTTGTGAATGTTTCATCAGCGTATTAAAATGACCAACTCATCCTTTAAAATGTCCAAGTGACAATAATAAAGCAAATAATACTTTGATATAAACCACAAATCCATCAACTCTCAACACCACAAGCGTCAACATATAATTGAGAACATGATAACCTTCTTGGCAATAATTTGAATCTCATCATCCTTATTTATTTGATAAAAATTAAGTATAAGGTAATACGAGTCTGTACAAGTTTTAAATCCAAAAAACTTTTAATTTAACATATATATTAAAAAATAATATAAATCATTTCTAAATATCTCACCACACCTTAAAGCTAGTTTTCTAATGCGAGAGTTTCTTCAGCCTATTAAACTTACCAAGTGATCCTTTGAAATGTCAAAGATTACTTTGATATAAACCACAAATCCATCAACTCTCAACACCACAAGCATCAACATATAGACAATATGATAAACTTCTTAGCAATAATTCGAATCTCACCATTCCTATTTATTTGATAAAAATTAAGTACAAGGTAGTGCGAGTCTGTACGAGTTTCTTCAGTATATTAAACTTACCAAGTCATCCTTTGAAATATCAAAGATTACTTTGATATAAACCACAAATCCATCAACTCTCAACACCACAAACGTCAACATGTAATAGATAACATGATAACCTTCTTGGCAATAATTTGTGAAAGTGAGGGTGCAATAATCCTTGTGGACATGGAACTACATTGAACGCAAGAGAGGTCAATTCTGAGTACTTAATCTAGGCAAGTAAAACGAAGGTATCAGAGTTACCCTTCAGGTGTCATAAAAAGAAGGTATCAGAGTTACCATTGCTGCTCCCATCTGAGTTTACTATTGTTTCTGCAATATCTAGATACTGTTAGGTCGAAACTCTATCACCATAGGAGGCAATGATGAGAGGTTCAACAAAAAAGGCTATATGCTTGTTCTATTTCATGTTCATTGCAGAACTTGGAGTGAGTCTAAATTGCACAGGATCTTGTGGGAACCACGACATCCGATTTCCATTCTGGATCAAGGATAGGCAGCCAGAACAGTGTGGCTATTCTGGTTTTGATCTGTCTTGTAATGAGATGGGCGATATAGTGCTCGAGCTGCCAGCTGCAGTGAAGCTCCACATAGAAAAGATCGACTACAAAAATCAAGTTATTTATGCAAGAGATCCCCAAGTTTGCCTTCTAAGCCAACACTCCAACTTCAATTCGTCTGTGTTTCACATACAGTTTAAGATTTCCAAGGTCGATTTTACTACCTTCAATTGTTCTTTAAATAAAGCAAGATATCTGTCTAGGATCGCTTGTCTAATAAGTACTCTCCACTATGACGTTCTTGCCATTGATTCAGAACAATCTATTGATGACAACGAGTTATTACTATCTTGTACCAAGATGTACGACCTACCTGTTCCACAAGATATTCGTCTGTCGTGGTCCTATCCCAATTGTGGAACTTGTGAAGCAACAGGAAAACTATGTGGATTGAGGGAAAATAGCAGCACTGAGCTTGAAACTGAATGCTATGGCTTGCCCAGACCAGAAAAAGGTATCTTTAGCTTTAAGTCTTCTTTTCATTGTTCTGTGTTCATGGCATCTTGATTTTCTATGATTCCTTGCTTCACTAAGTCTACATCTCTACTTTGATTAATGTATTGCAAGTGTCCTTGAACACCTAAGTCCTATCTACTAGTGAGTTGACTGACATGTGGTTTTCCTGTGCATTTAGCGTTCTAGATTCTACAAATAGAGGATATTATCATGACTTTAGAAACTTTCAGAAAATTAGAACTTAACAGGGGTTCTTATCTTCTACAGGTGCACGGAAAAAGCGACTGACTGTAGGTTAGTTTTTCTCAAATTTACTCCAACTCTTAGCTTCCAAAAAAAAAAGATCAGTTACTTGACTCAAAAGGCTTGTTTATATATGCAGGTGTAACCACAGGATCCATCCTTTTCGGGGTTTTGGTGATTGCAGTCTACCAAATCTATAGCTTCAGAAAATCAGAAGAGGAATATCAGGCCAAGGTTGAAAGGTTTTTGGATGATTACAGAGCTATGAACCCCACAAGATACTCCCATGCTGATCTCAAAAAGATGACAAATCAATTCAGGGATGAATTGGGGCAAGGAGCTTATGGAACTGTGTTCAAAGGAAAGCTAACCAGTGAGATTCCGGTGGCTGTTAAGGTTCTAAGCAATTCATCAGAAAAAGGAGAGGAATTCGTCAACGAGATGGGAACAATGGCTAGGATTCACCATGTCAATGTAGTCCGCTTGATTGGCTTCTGTGCTGATGGATTTAGACGAGCTCTGGTTTTCGAGTATTTGCCAAACGATTCGCTGCAGAAGTTCATATCTGCAGCAAACGCCAAGAATGTTTTCCTTGGCTGGGAAAGGATGCATCATATTGCCCTCGGAGTAGCCAAAGGGATTGAATATCTTCACCAGGGTTGTGACCAAACAATCCTCCACTTTGACATCAAACCGCATAATATCCTGCTGGACAATGACTTCAATCCCAAGATTGCAGATTTCGGTCTGGCTAAGTTGTGTTCCAAGTATAAAAGTGCTATTTCCATGACAACAGCTCTGGGAACCGTCGGCTACATAGCACCTGAAGTGTTCTCAAGAAACTTTGGGAATGTCTCCTACAAGGCAGACGTGTACAGTTTTGGAATGTTGGTGTTAGAAATGGTTGGTGGAAGGAAAAATGTTGATGAAGCAGCAGAAAATGGTGATCAAGTATACTTCCCAGAATGGATTTATAATCTCATAGAAGAAGGAGAAGACCTGCGGTTCCACATCGAGGAAGAAGGGGATGCTGAAATTGCGAAGAAGCTAGCCATTGTGGGACTGTGGTGCATCCAGTGGAACCCAGTGGACCGTCCTTCCATGAAAATCGTTGTCCAGATGCTGGAAGGGAAAGGAGACAGGTTAAGTACACCTCCTAATCCTCTTAGCTCCACAGCTCCAAAGAGAACGAATACAGGTATGCTAAGGAGGCATCTTCATCAAGAGCTGGCAGCCATCTCAGAAACAGAGTAATCATATATTTTGAGGTCATCATTGCTTTCAAGGCTGTGATCTATGAGCTGCTGCCTACAGTGGATTCCGAGTAATTCGCGGCTTATTACACAAATAAAAGATTAACATGCATTTGATTGAAAATATGGGGATGAAACTGTATTTGCTTGCTAGATTAGTTCTTAAATTGTATTTCTCAAACTTTATGATGATCCTATTTTAGGACTCTTAGTTGGTGTCTTGGGTTGTGGTGCCATGTTTTTGAAAAATTTTATTTTTTTTTGTTTTAAATTAATTTTTTTTTATATGTTTAGATATTTTAATATATTGATATTAAAAATAATATTTTAAAAATAAAAAATATTATTTTAATGTATTTTCTAAAAAAAACTATTTTGAAAAACAACTTTGGACACTCCAAAACAATACTCCATTAAGGCAAGTACCGGTTTCTATGTACAGCGGAGAATTCACTGGATTTGCACAGTTTATAAAAATCATCTTCTGCGATAACGGGAGAGGCTTGTATTTGGGAAACCATTTCGGCCCTGTCCTTTTGTATTGAAACCATGTATATGGAAATCTCATATAATCTAAGCTATCAAATGTTAAAGTAAATGTATTAAATGCCCTTCTGGAATTGCCTAGGCTATCAAATGCTAAAGAAAAATGAGGAAGAGAAGAGCAATCATTTTGTGTAACACCAGCATCAACCACTCGGATTGTCAAGTTGTTGTAGTTGATTGCCTGCACGTAGTATTTTCGTGAGTCTAAATGCAAAAATGTGGAGGTGTTTTTCTCGCAGTGGAGGGTATAGAGAGGGTTTCCACAGTTTAATGGATCACTACTGTTTAGGCTAAAGGGGTAGCTAATAGTATGATTGCCACATGAAGAAGGGGCACAGAGAGTGGTATCCTCGCAGTTGCAGGTTTGGGGGGCTAGCAGAGGGAGCAGTAAGGCAAGGTAGCAAGCAAAGAGGAGCCTAGCCATGGGTGGAGAAAGAGGGTGTAGTCCATAAACAATCCATCAAGTCTTTAAAAACAACAGTTAGAGCAGTAATATTAAATAATAATATAAATTATATTTTATAATTTAACCTATCAGTTTAAATTTTGTAGTTGAGTTGAGTTTTTGATATGGTATCAAATTCTTGATGATAAAGGGTTATAAATTTAAATCTCGTCATTCCTATTTATTTAATAAAAATTAAATATAAAGTAGTGTAAATCTATTTAAATTTTAAGCTGAAAAATCTTTCACATATATATTAAAAAATAATACAAATTATATATTAAAAATTTATATAACAATTTAACCTTTTAAATTAAACAGTTTTTTTTACCATAGAAAGAGAAACATGGAAGAAGATAAAACCTAAAGGCCAGTTTTTCAATGAGAATGTTTCATTAGCGTATTAAAATGACTAAGTCATCCTTTGAAATGTCCAAGTAAAAATAATGAAGCAAAGAATACTTTGATATAAACCACAAATTCATCAACTCCCAACACCACAAGTGTCAACATCTAGACAATACTAAACATGGGTTCCGTTAGGCGATAGGATTACTTTGCCGAGTTGAAAACAATGGCTAGGATTCACCATGTCAATGTAGTCCGCTTGATTGGCTTCTGTGCTGATGGATTTAGACGAGCTCTGGTTTACGAGTACTTGCCAAACGATTCGCTGCAGAAGTTCATATCTTCAGCAAACGCCAAGAATGTTTTCCTTGGCTGGGAAAGGCTGCATCATATTGCCCTCGGAGTAGCCAAAGGGATTGAATATCTTCACCAGGGTTGTGACCAAACACAAATCCATCAACTCTCAACACCACAAGCATCAACATATAGACAATATGATAAACTTAACAATAATTTGAATCTCACCATTCCTATTTATTTAATAAAAATTAAGTACAAGGTAGTGCGAGTCTTTACAAGTTTTAAGTCCAAAAGACTTCTAATTTAACATATATATTAAAAAATAATATAAATCATATATAGATACCTCACCACATAAAGCTAGATTTTCAATGCAAGAGTTTCTTCAGTATATTAAACTTACCAAGTCATCCTTTGAAATATCAAAGATTACTTTGATGTAAACCACAAATCCATCAACTCTCAACACCACAAACGTCAACATATAATAGATAACATGATAACCTTCTTGGCAATAATTTGTGAAAGTGAGGGTGCAATAATCCTTGTGGACATGGAACTACATTGAACGCAAGAGAGGTCAATTCTGAGTACTTAATCTAGGCAAGTAAAACGAAGGTATTAAAACGAAGGTATCAGAGTTACCCTTCAGGTGTCATAAAAAGAAGGTATCAGAGTTACCATTGCTGCTCCGATCTGAGTTTACTGTTGTTTCTGCAATATCTAGATACTGTTAGGTCGAAACTCTATCACCATAGGAGGCAATGATGAGAGGTTCAACAAAAAAGGCTATATGCTTGTTCTATTTCATGTTCATTGCAGAACTTGGAGTGAGTCTAAATTGCACAGGATCTTGTGGGAACCACGACATCCGATTTCCATTCTGGATCAAGGATAGGCAGCCAGAACAGTGTGGCTATTCTGGTTTTGATCTGTCTTGTAATGAGATGGGCGATATAGTGCTCGAGCTGCCAGCTGCAGTGAAGCTCCACATAGAAAAGATTGACTACAAAAATCAAGTTATTTATGCAAGAGATCCCCAAGCTTGCCTTCTAAGCCAACACTCCAACTTCAATTCGTCTGTGTTTCACATACAGTTTAAGATGTCCAAGGTCAATTTTACCACCTTCAATTGTTCTTTAAATAAAGCAAGATATCTGTCTAGGATCGCTTGTCTAATAAGTACTCTCCACTATGACGTTCTTGCCGTTGATTCAGAACAATCTATTGATGACAGCGAGTTATTATTATCTTGTACCAAGATGTACGACCTACCTGTTCCACATGATATTCGTCTCTCCTGGTCCAATCCCAATTGTGGATCTTGTGAAGCAACAGGAAAACTATGTGGATTGAGGGAAAATAGCAGCACTGAGCTTGATACTGAATGCTATGGCTTGCCCAGACCAGAAAAAGGTATCTTTAGCTTAAAGTCTTCTTTTCATTGTTCTGTGTTCATGGCATCTTGATTTTCTATGATTCCTTGCTTCACTAAGTCTACATCTCACTTTGATTAATGTATTGCAAGTGTCCTTGAACACCTAAGTCCTATCTACCAGTGAGTTGACTGACATATGGTTTCCCTGTGCATTTAGCGATCTTGATTCTACAAATAGAGGATATTATCATGACTTTAGAAACTTTCAGAAAATTAGAGCTTAACAAGGGTTCTTATCTTCTACAGGTGCATGGAAAAAGCGACTGACTTTAGGTTAGTTGTTCTCAAATTTGCTCCAACACATTGCTTTCAAAAAAGAACATGTCTCTTGACTCAAATGGCTTGTTTATATATGCAGGCGTAACCACAGGATCCATCCTTTTCGGGGTTTTGGTGATTGCAGTCTACCAAATCTATAGCTTCAGAAAATCAGAAGAAGAATATCAGGCCAAGGTTGAAAGGTTTCTGGATGATTACAGAGCTATGAACCCCACAAGATACTCCCATGCTGATCTCAAAAAGATGACAAATCAATTCAGGGATGAATTGGGGCAAGGAGCTTATGGAACTGTGTTCAAAGGAAAGCTAACCAGTGATATTCCGGT
Organism: Populus tremula; assembly: GCA_964019445.1. NCBI lineage: Eukaryota > Viridiplantae > Streptophyta > Magnoliopsida > Malpighiales > Salicaceae > Populus > Populus tremula. The sequence continues at coordinate 1,442,000 of CAXHTJ010000017.1, read as the reverse complement.
GGCTGTTAAGGTTCTAAGCAATTCATCAGAAAAAGGAGAGGAATTCGTCAACGAGATGGAAACAATGGCTAGGATTCACCATGTCAATGTAGTCCGCTTGATTGGCTTCTGTGCTGATGGATTTAGGCGAGCTCTAGTTTACGAGTACTTGCCGAACAATTCGCTGCAGAAGTTCATATCTTCAGCAAACGCAAGGAATGCTTTCCTTGGCTGGGAAAGACTGCATCATATTGCCCTCGGAGTAGCCAAAGGGATTGAATATCTTCACCAGGGCTGTGACCAAACAATCCTCCACTTTGATATCAAACCGCATAATATCCTGCTGGACAATGACTTCAATCCCAAGATTGCAGATTTCGGTCTGGCTAAGTTGTGTTCCAAGTATAAAAGTGTTGTTTCCATGACAAGAGTTAGGGGAACCGTAGGCTACATAGCACCTGAAGTGTTCTCAAGAAACTTTGGGAATGTCTCCTACAAGGCAGACGTGTACAGTTTTGGAATGTTGGTGTTAGAAATGGTTGGTGGAAGGAAAAATGTTGATGATACAGCAGAAAATGGTGATCAAGTATACTTCCCAGAATGGATTTATAATCTCTTAGAAGAAGGAGAAGACCTGCGGTTCCACATCGAGGAAGAAGGGGAAGCTGAAATTGCGAAGAAGCTAGCCATTGTGGGACTGTGGTGCATCCAGTGGAACCCAGTGGACCGTCCTTCCATGAAAATTGTTGTCCAGATGCTGGAAGGTGAAGGAGACAACTTGACAAAACCTCCTAATCCTCTTAGCTCCACAGCTTCAAAGAGAAAGACGGTAAGTATAGCAGGGCGACGTCTACATCAAGAGTTGGCAGCCATCTCAGAAACAGAGTAATCATGTATTTTGAGGTCGTCATTGCATTCAAGGATGTGATCTATGAGCTGCTTGCAGTGGATTCCGAGTAATTCGTGGCTTTTAAAGGGCTCTTAAGCTCTTATAGAACAACATTAGTATTTTGAGATAGTCTCTCAAATTCTACACTTTGTAAACATTGGTCTATGATTGCAAAGTCTGAGGATTGAGCTTGCTCAAACCTTTGACCACAAAAAAAAAAAAAAAATCACCAATAATTAAGGAGTGGATACAGTGAAAGTTGTTAGTAATTTTATTTAATTTTGGAGGCATTTATTATGTGTATCTGTTCGTTAATCACTAGTTGTCAATAAGTTGTCGTGTGAGATATATTTGGAATATTAGGGACTCAATTGTTAAACTTTTACATTTTGTGACAAAATAAGCATTTAGTAATACTTCAGGGGTTAATTTGAGGTTTCCCTAGAATTAATCAGCACCTGGCTTTTCAGGGGACTTGAATAACTTGTCGTCTTCCTCAATGCAAACCGTCGTCCATATTCTAAACTACATGTCGTCGGAGATTGCGAATTCTCTTTTCAGACATTCTGTGACTAATCAGTCAGTGAAAAACAACAAAACAAGTCCCACTCTCTCTCTCTGAACTTTCTCTCTCTAGCAAGCCATGACTGCAGCCAGCAAAAACCACCACCCCTCCTCCTCTAAACCACCCAAGAACCACCACTCGACCCCTAAAGCAACCACCTCACAAACTAACACCACTCAAAACTCTAACCCACTACTAACCCTAACCCCGCAGCTAATCCATCACCATTATCTCCCTCCCTCAAAGACCAGGTGTTGTCACGCGCCACCCACATTACGCGCCAAGAACTACTCAAAAGAAGATCCCACAAGCTGAAACAGCTCTCAAAATGCTTCAAAGATTATTACTGGGCATTAATGGAAGAACTCAAAGTTCTGTACAGAGAGTACTATTGGAAGTATGGTGTTAGCCCATTCAAAGAAGACCACCAAAACACCCTTCAAAAAGTAGAGCAGCAGAAGCAGGGTGGTGGGTTTGGTGTTTTAGAGAGAGAGAATGGGGAGGGGGAGGCTAATATTGAAGTTATTGGTGAAAATAATAATAATGTTAGTGATTTGAAGAGCAATCATAGGTGTTTGTTTGTTGGGTGTAAGCTAAAGGCTATGGCTTTGACAAGTTTTTGTCATCTTCATATACTTTCTGATGCAAAGCAGAAGCTTTACAAGCCTTGTGGTTATGTTATCAAAAGGTTTGATGTTTCCTTACTTTTGTCTTTGATTTCTGGTTCATAAAGCTTATTTCTTTTATAGGTATTTGTTTTTTTTTTTTTTTTTGGGGGGGGTTCGATTGTTTGGTTGCTGTAAGATTGTGTTGGTGGTGTTAAACTCTCTTTTTGGCTAGGTTTTGGTATGTTTTTTATGCTTGAATGGGTGGCATTGCCAGTTTTATTTAATAGTTGCATGTTTGTGCAAGATTAGTTTGCCCAGGGCCAGTTGAGGAAGTTTGTGATAGGTAAATTGAATGAGCTTGATTAAGGTTGTGTAGGAATTGGTTTATATATGCGTAGTGTTAGGGATCTGGTAAGAAGTCTGATGGATCATGAAGGATTTGTAAATTCGATGACAATTAATTACCTGAGAATTTCTTGTGACCGTGATATTTCAGGGATCAAAATGAAACAATGTTGTTTTGATGTTAAGCTGGGAATTTAATCCATAATTATGAAAAGGTTATGCGAATTGGACCAGGGAATGTTGATATATGCAGAAATGAAATGAAGTATTTGCTTGCCTTGTAGCTTCTAGCGACGATTATGGAACAATTTGAAGTACTAGAAACTTGTGTTTTATCATCCTAGATTTTTATCTCCTTTTTTGCGCTAGTTCTGGTAATGAGACCTAACTTAAAGGTATAGAACTTTGTTTCATGTATCCATTATGCAACATCTAACAAGTTGAAAATGGTCATCAGATGCATATCATGGTATATAACAATACACAGCAATACTGTAGACAATAAGCTAAACGAAAGAAGAAAATGAGGAGAGAAATGTTTGAGAGAATTCTCACTATTCTTGAACAAATTGTGAGACAACATTTGATGTTCTAACTAGTTGCTCGATTTTATTTGATAGTCATGCATGGTTACGAAGAACTCTAATGGTGCTGTAGAAGTAATTTGGATTATTGCATGAGTAACATGTTTATACTTTCACCGAGAAATCGTGTTACTTGGATATTATACCAAAAGATTTGACTGAAATGTTAGTGTGCTTTGTGTCTTCGGTTAAATTGTTGTAGATTTTGCCCATCCTTTTTGAAGTTCATTTTCTTGTTCTTGGGATTACTGTTGTGCGTGATATCTAATCAATGTAGAGCTGTCTTGCCATAAGGTCCATTGGGCATTGACATCGTAGCTGCAGCTTGTGATAGATTGATGGCATTAGTTAACATCCAAAATGAAAACAAACATGCATTGATGGATATATGCTTGAACCCTGAACAACTTTTAAGTTCTTGCTGAAGTGCTGAAAGACTGAAATTTTAAAACTAAACTTCATATCCAAGTTCTAGGTAGCTTGCTTGTAAACCTTTTTTTCTTGCTTTACAACTAAGATAGCTAGCATTTCTGCCGCCAGTTTGCTTGCCATGATACCAAATCAAAACAATTTTGATGGGCAGCTGGTTGGATTTGGCTGTCAAAACTGAGTTAAATATTTTATTGGTTCCTGTATCATATGATGAATTTTAAAATAGTGCATTATGATTGATTCTAATCCGTTGATTTTCCACTTATCATAAGATTGTTTTGGTTGGCTATGTACTCAAGTGCTCAGGCAGGACCAATAACATGTGGAAAGCCAATACTGAGATCAACTGCTCCTGCACTCTGCACTGTCCACTTCCAAAAGGCTCAGAAACATGTGACTCAGGCTCTGAGGAAAGCAGGCCTTAATGTTTCCTCATCAAGTAAGCTTGCTCCTAAGTTCCACGTCATCGTGACAGAATATGTGCGTCAAATTCAAGCCAAAAGGAAGGCTGCAAAATGAGGAAATCAGAGTAGAGTCGTGGATAACGAAGTGACTGCTAGCTGAGCTGTTTGTCCATTGCAGAGATGACTTGTGAAGCATGAGTGGCAGTGTACATTGTTAGAATAACCCATGGTAAGTTTCTTGATTAGAAGAAGGGAGAGGTGATCATAGTTTGGATCATAGTATTCTAAAAGTGTCAAGCATACAATTTGCTGTTCTTTATTTTATTTTTATCTTTTTAGAGAGAGAATTATTTGCATTTAATTTCTGAATTGACTGTGCATCGTAAGAAATAAAATGCACCACTTACCATTAATTGTTGTTTGCAGATATGCTTTTTCCGGATGTTTATCTTCCGGCGGCAGCACTAGGTGTTCGACGTTCCAGTAACTCTGGTAAACACAAATGTGTACTGATGCTAGACGATTGTAACAACTCTGATGCGTCGAACCTTTATTTTATTTATAAAAGCTTGTATAGCCATTCAACTTGAATTGGTGAATGATGGGACTGTATGTGATCATGAACCTGTGCTCCTTTTGTTTTTCTTCAACGATGAAGATTGTATGGCAGAATTGGGCATTTTAAGGTCAGCCAGCGGGCTGAATGCTTCTTCTTTTATAGTATGATTGTAAAACATTGGTCTGTGACTGTAAAGCATGACCATGCATTTTAAATAATGCAAGGAAGACCAATGCTGGGCTTTGGAGAGTTTTTGGTGGGACCCAAATGAGCAGTGACCTTTCCTCTCTCCTCTCTCTTTCAATCTTCTCATCTTTGATCTCTTGCGATACTTGGTATGTTTTTTAAAATTTTATTTGATTGATGATTTAAATTTTGTGATTTACAGGCCTTTTAGGTTAAAATTAATTAATAATTTGTAGGAACTTGGATTTTTAGAATGTTAATTAATTGGTGTAGGAGGAAGTTAAAGACAGCATTATAAACAAAAACAAAAAAAAAAAACACATGAATTTTAATAAGCAAAAAGAATTGTAAATATGAACAAACTTTAAGTTTACATGTTTTATTTTCTTTTTAATAATAAATTTTTAAGAGGTTTATAAAGTTTTAAATAGATTAGAAATTTTATTTTCATTTAAAAAAATAAAAACTTAAAATTACAAAAAAAAAAAGTATGAAATTTGAAAATAATAATAAAAGTCATAAAAAGTGTCAAAATTGGGGCTTGAGAATGAGATTTTAAAATTTTAAAATCTCATGATTGAAGTAGCAATTTCATGGCTATTTTAAAAAAAAAAAAATTAAAAATTCTTGTAAAAATTTAAATATAATTTAATAATCAGATTAAAAATTATTTTATTTTAATATAATTTGATCTTTTATTAAATCTAAACTTATTTCATTGGTCCATGAATATATTTATTAGATTATTCATATAATCTATTTAAAACAGATTTTTATCTCATTATAGCGGATTCACCAGAGATTATTCAATATCACTTGTTATCTCAACTACATCATTAATGACTTGGGATTTTTTTAGCTGCTATTGGTGCTGATTTTTTCTTCAATTTAATATTTGAAGGTGATGAAATGTGTTCATAAGGTGGCTTCAGCACAACTTGGGGTCAACTGCATCTTGGGTCTTCAAGTTTGTAACTTGCAGTGGACATCTTTTCTTCTTTTTTTTCTTGGTTCTATTCAGTTTATTGAATTTTCTTGTGTTTGGACACTCGTATTAGTTTGGCACTTGTGGTGGTTGAATCTTTTCATTAGTCTGTAATTTGCTTGGATTTTTTTTTTCTTGCGTTTGAATGAGTAGACTTCGTGGATTATCATGCAAAGATCTTCTGAAAAATTAAGTTCTAAGTTCGTTGTAAGATTTTCATTTAAAGGTATTCGGTTACGCGTGCTGAATGTTAGAAGTTGATAAATTCTTGTTTTTAATTAATATGTTTGATGAAAAACAAAAAAACGAGGACATAAAAAGTTTGTTTTTAAAATAGTTTTGTACTTGAATTTACATATTTTAAAACAGAAAGTAGAGGGAGATATTTTATTTTTGTTCTAACATCCAAACTAGAGCAGTTGGGGGGTTAGGTTACCTTCTTGCTGGCTGTTTCTACTGCCGCTGTCCATTCCTTTCTAACATCTAAAAGTAAAACCTCTTTCTCTTCACTCCAGTTTTCTCCTCGTTTTTAACGAAAAGAAAAACAAACCCTCATAACACAAAACGAAAGACAATGCTGTCAATTAGATCAATATTGAGATCACAACCAAGACTGAGTTCTGTCACTATCTCCTCGTTATGTTATTCATCGTCATCAGCTGCAGCAATTCAAGCGGAAAAAGCTATCAAAGATGGTCCCAGGAATGATTGGACACGTCAAGAAATCAAGGAAGTTTATGACTCTCCTCTTCTTGATCTCCTCTTTCATGGGGTTAGTTCTTTTTACTTAGTAATGCGGAAAAGGGTGGGTTTTTTTATGCCGGGTTTAATGTTTTGTGCTGTTTTGTTTTGTTAGGCTCAAGTTCATAGATATGCTCATAATTTTAGAGAAGTTCAGCAATGTACTTTGCTTTCTATAAAGACTGGTGGGTGTAGTGAGGATTGTTCTTATTGTCCTCAATCTTCAAGGTATAATACTGGACTCAAGGCTCAGAGGCTCATGACTAAAGAAACTGTTATCGAGGCTGCTAAAAGGGTATGTCTTTTTATCTTCTTAAAGTCTTTTGATTTATGGGATTTTGGTTCACAAGAATCTTAAGCAATCAAACACTTTCTGTGCTGATGGAATCTGTGCTAAAAAAGTTAATGTTTTGTTTCTGATTTTAATTATTATGTGGTTCGGTTTTCTTGCCAATCTTGTCAAAGAAAATCTGCACTCATTTAGATGGCTTTCTTAATGTGATGTCTTAATTGATTGATTTAACTTGCATATATCCTGATTAACATTGTTTTTAGATCATGTGTATTGTTTTGTGTTTGTTAATTTGGGTACAAGAATTGAAAAATTGTCAGTAACGGATATGTACTAGATTTTTGGAACATTTATAGCTCGATAGCAAATTTGTTGGTTATTCAGTTAGCTCTAGGGTTTAGCAAAAGTTTCATGAACATCCCAGAACTTCACTTAGCAAAGTAGCTGAAAAGGGAAGATTACACCTCAAGAATGAATTCTCATGTTCTTGGTACAACTTCTTGTTTGGTGCCTATATCAGGTGGTAATGAAGTTTTATCTGATCAGTTTCATGTTTAGTGTAGCATGGTGTTGTTTTCTTTTTCTTCTTCTGTATGATTTGGAACCTTCTGCTTGGTTTTGCAGGCAAAAGAGGCTGGTAGCACACGTTTTTGCATGGGTGCTGCTTGGAGAGATACGATAGGAAGGAAGACCAACTTTAATCAGATTTTAGATTATGTGAAAGAAATCAGGTAATGAGCGCATCATTTACGGAAGAAATATATATGAAACCAAGCATTTTTCTGAAGTTAGAAAACAGATTTTCACACTGCACTCACTATTACAGTGCAAAAGGGTTATTCCCTAGCTGTGTTTCTACTGAAGTGAGCTGCCAAGAGAGAGAATTGGAGAAATTTCTACACCTTGAGCTTTTTAAAATGAAGGCTTATATGCTAGCTCATGCATTTAAAGTAGCCATGTCATGCAAAATGCTGCATTAGCTCCTTTTTTTTTCTTTAATGCTTAGTCTGTGATTGAAATGTCTGATGCCTATCAGGGATATGGGTATGGAGGTTTGCTGTACCTTGGGCATGCTAGAGAAGCAGCAGGCTGTAGAACTGAAGAAGGCTGGTCTTACAGCTTATAACCATAATCTTGATACCTCAAGAGAATATTACCCAAACATCATCACTACAAGATCCTATGATGAACGCTTGGAAACCCTTGAACATGTCCGTGAAGCAGGAATTAGTGTCTGCTCAGGTCAACTTTCTTGCATCCTTCTTAAGTAGATTTTGAAAAACGAAGTCCACTGCAAAGAAAAAGAAATGGAAATATTTTAAATTGATTGATTTCCTCAGAGTCAACAATGGAGATATGCAATAATTGCAATTTGAGCATAAAGCACATAGTTTAGTTGGTCTTTTTTGCTCTTCATTTGTGCCATTTTATGTCTTTCAGTTGTATCTCAATACAAGCTTAACTTGATATATGGTTAGAGGAAAATTGGGAATTTTGTCCAATTTAGGATGCTTTTTTATGGAAATTTGACAACTTCTTGACTTCAGAGTGAATCCTTGCATTAAACAATGGAGCTGGGCAATAATTGCAACCGTACATTCTGTTTAAATTTCAGACATTAATTTCTTTTTTCATGGCAAAGTTGAATTCTTTTCATGAAAACTGTCTATTTTTATGTTAATAGGAGGCATAATAGGGCTCGGAGAAGCAGAGGAAGACCGAGTTGGTTTATTGCATACATTGGCAACCCTCCCTGCACACCCAGAGAGTGTTCCAATTAATGCATTAGTTGCAGTGAAAGGCACCCCTCTACAAGAACAAAAGGTAATTCTATTCATGTCTGATACAAGTTGAGTGTGGTTGCTTTTGTGGTGATGATGAATGGTGGTGGTGGTGGTGGTGGTGGCGGCTGTGCCTGAGTAGAAACATTTTTCTTATATGAAGTTAACTATTAAACTTGTTGTTACGTTTTGAACTGATTGCTGCTTTAGTTGTAAAATGTGAAGCCAATAATATTAATTAACTTATTGAGAAACTCTAGTAAGAATCACACTTGCTCTGTTGTCTTCTCTATTCAGCAAAGTGTGATAATGATAGTGCATCAGCTTTCGTAACCATGCCATAGCATAGACTCTTTTACTTTGTTGTAGCTCCTTTGCGTATTGAAACACATGTTGGTATATTTTACCAATCATTCTCAAGCTGGCCATGATTTAATTCTTGGTCTCACAATATTCTCCTTGTCCTACAACCACTTTTTATATCCATAGAGTATTAACAAGAGTCATGGATTAATATCTGATTACTTGATCATATTCTATTTATTCATTTAGTTTATATTATGGTCTGAAATATCTAGATGGTATCACTAGAAGTGATTGTTGCCCCCACATAGCTGCGACTTTTTAAGTGAAGGTGCATATTTACAATAACCGATAAAGATGGGGTTTAGCGGGGCCATTTGAGTGGGGCTGGATTGCGGGAAAGAGAAGGATGGTGAGTGAGAGCCAAATCTTTTGTGGAAGATTGTTTGGCCATGCATGTGGTTTATGGGAATGCCATGCATTTCAACCAAAAATGCTGTCAAATAGTAATGGCCATGGGATGTGTCTTGTTAAATACAGTATATCTGAAATTCATTTTACTGGAAGACAGGACAATTATATTACCATTTATTTACCCAGATATTAATAAAGAGGCATCACTGACTTATTCTTTGTTTATGACACTTATGTTACAAGTATTGCGCTGTAAATTAGTTGCTTGTCACATTTGCATCATGAGATTTTTCCTTCCAAATTTAGTATCAGTTGCTTTGAAGCTTAACGGATTTCATGTTTCTACCTCCTCATTCAGCCAGTTGAAATATGGGAGATGATTCGAATGATTGGCTCTGCACGTATAGTTATGCCAAAAGCAATGGTCAGATTATCAGCTGGGAGAGTGCGTTTCTCAATGGCCGAGCAGGCTCTGTGCTTTCTTGCTGGTGCAAATTCCATCTTCACTGGCGAGAAGCTACTGACAACCCCCAACAATGATTATGATGCAGATCAACTTATGTTCAAGGTTCTCGGTTTGATTCCAAAAGCACCCAGCTTCTCTGCCGAGGAAGAGAAGGTTTGTGCTTGTGAAGCAGAGCATTGTCAGGAAGCAGTTTCTACTTCAGGTTGAAATCACTTGTTCGAACAGAGCTTGTATCTAAATTTCATCCAGGTTCTTTTTACCTTCAATGAAAATCTGCTCGCCTATGGCGGGTATCAAATTTGAACTGCACTAGATGGGTTCAAAGAACCTTGCAAAAGTGCAGGTATTAGTATTCTGCAGCAATCTATTATGGTAACATCAAGAATGCATAGCAAGGTGCTGCAACTTTTTACTTCGTTGCAGTATTATTGCCATGCTGTGTTTATATCTGGACTAGAATGATCTGTTGTGAGTATCCGATTTTGCTTCTTTTTTTCCAACTTCAAGTGTCTACATCTTTCATTGAAGTGGAAAATTGCCAATCTGTTGAAAAGAAAATGAAAGAAAAAAATTGAACATCAAAGAAAAGGAGTGGACAGCAGTACAAGCTCAGTGACACACACACACACACACACTGCGAAGAGTTTAGAATAGTTGATCTTATGTGATTACACGTGAATCGGGAGAGTTTCATGAAAAAAAAAGCTGTGAGATGAATGCATCAAATTAAATACTTCTTTTTCAAGATTTAGCCCTTCTATTTTCTTTTCTGGGAAAAAAAAAAAACTGTTCAAGAAAATCGGGGGCAGCAAGGCATTAGCAAAACAAAAAAACTGTTCAAGTTTTGGCCCTTCAATTTTCTTTTGTTATCGACTCATTAGCCACCAAAACAGTTTTACATGGCCAAGATGTTTTATTTTAATGAAAAAAAAAAATTCTTGAGGGCAGCAAGTCATGCAGCAGCGAGTATCTCCTAAAAGTGATCATAGAAATAATTTTTTGAATGTCAGGTACAGTAAAAAAAAACTAAGATTTTTTCTTAGACTAGTATGTAACACAAAAAAATGTGATAAAAATCAGTCGATAATCTTCATGGGTGATAATAAATTGTCTTGAAAGATCCATAGAATCAAAAGAAGAGTTTAGGATTTTCCAAAGAAATGCTTTAAAGTATACTTTTGATGATTTTGATTTCAAAAGATATATGAAGGAATGAAATAATATTAAAAGCTGAATGATAATATATATATATATATATATATATATATATATATATATAATTTACGTAATTTAGAGAGCTTGCTTATATGTAAAGAGAACCAAATCAAGCAACTTCCTAACAACATGTGGAGACAAATGACTGGTTTCCAATATAATGTGAAAGAAAATTACTCGCAAAAATTATTAGTAGGATTAAGATGGTGCAAGAAACTAAAATCAAGTCCTGGTTACTTGTGTAGTCATGAGAAGAAGAAAAAATAAAAAAAACCCTTAAATTGGTAATGTTGCAGACATTAATATCCAATTTATTGCAAGCAAATGTTCACTGAGGTCTGAGGTTATCTTAATTAATTTTTACAATTCAGTTTAAATATACCAACTAATGCTGGTTTTGATCCTACATTCAACAAAAATGAGTGACTGTCTAAGTTCTAACTATCCAGATCTCTCTAACTTTTGGATGGACGGAGAACTATGAAAAACATTTCCCCGTTAAAACAACCGGGGATTGTGTATCCCACATGAACCTATCAAAAAGAATCATGTCAAAATAATATTTTTCTGTAACATTTTAGAAATATAGTTGTAGTTCTTTTTCAAAGTGTTTTTAATTTGTAAATATATTAAAATAATATTTTTTAAAAAAAAATTATTTTTTATATTAGTGCATCAAAATAATTTAAAAATATAAAAAAAAATATTAATTTGAAGTAAATAAAAAAATAAAAAATAATATTTTTTTAAAAAAAACGCTTTTAAAATTTAAAAACAAATAAGATTGGTTTAAAAAAAATACTTAATTTTTTAATATATCCTGCAGTATAAAATACATTTTGATTTGTTACTATATTTATTGTAATGCAAACATAAAAGCAGTTGGAAAACAAACGCCCTAAAATAGTTGCATTATAAACTACGTTTCTTCTTTTTTATATATAATTTAAATGAAATAAATTCATCACAAGATTTTCTATACACATTTATTTTTGCAGCGCCATCTCTCTAACAAATTTTTTTTCCTTACTAAATAAACTTAGTATAACAAAAAAAAACATATGAAAGCACAAGAAATCATCCAAAAAAATGTTTAAAAATGAAGTATTAAATATTTTAAAAGTATTTTTTATTTTAAAAAAATATATTTTTAACATTAACATATCAAAATAATAAAAAATAAATTTGAAAAAAACACAATTTCAACGTATTTTTAATCATTCTTAAAAGTCTCCTCTCAACTCCTATATGCAATGCTTTTGTGGAAAAAACTCAATATAACCCCTAGCTTATATACCCATTTTCAGCTACGTCCCAAGCATATAAAGTTTATCAATTAGGTCCTAAGAAAATTTTGTCAAATTTTGTTCGTGTTTCCTGTTTAATGTGCGTATTTCATGCAACAAACACAACATCATTTTGAAAAAACCTGGACAAAAAAACTCACGAACATTAACATTAGAACACAATCGAGAATTTTCCTAAACATTTAAAACTAAATCTATAAAATTCCTATGTTTGGGATCCAATTTGGATAAGTATCAGTCCAATGGCCCGCACTTTACCGCGAGTAGATAAAATTTTCAAAATGTAAAAACAATTGGTAAGAGTGAAATTTTCTTGATTGTGTTATTAAACTTGATTTAATAAATTAATTTTGAAATTTTGCAATCTAACTCGAGTTTAAAATTAAATCATACGGAAACTAACTCGAATGAAATTGATTGATTTCATAGGTTGAAATGTAATCTTGATGACCAATAAAAACATGGCTTAACTTTTAACAAAACTTTAAAATAATAACTTTTTTCATGAAAATTATTAAGACAATGACATATTAGATCGATCTCAATCCCCAAGCAAATCGTGTCATACACTCTATTGAGTTTAATAAGTTTTTTTTATAAAATATCTTTTAATTAGATAAAAATATAAGGTCACGGAATTGAACACAAATCTAAAAATAAAAACTTATTTGAGATAATGATAACTTTAAAGAAAACAAAAATAAACAAATCATACAATTTATTTCCCAATCAATCAAGCACCGGAGAATAAAATTGAGAAAAAACTATTAAAAACAAACATACCAGAAACCAAAAAAGCATTTTATGTCAGTAGGTGAACTCGTTAAACCTATGAACCAGGTAACTTGTACTAGCACGCTAAACTTGTGAACTAGATTATGGACTCCACTAATATTATATTTTTTTTTCCAAAAATATTTTTTATTTAATTACACGATAAAAAAATACGATCACAACATAAAACACCAATCTAATACTGAGATGCTGTAAAAAATTAAACAACAAATAAATATTAAAATATTTAGCATCGCAACATGAGTAATAGAAAAATTATAATAGAAACACACATAATATTTGTAATAGAAACCGACACATGTATAAAAATGATTGAATAAAAACAAAAACAAAATACAAGGCTGCACATATGAAAAATATTAAAAAATATAAATTTAATAACTCTCCTCATCATATGAAGCCATTTGATATATATATAAAAAAAGTATTTTGATGGTCAGATTCCTCACTAACGGACACTTTCTCTTTTAAGTCGAAATCCAACGATCTCTTCTCTCTCTCTTCCAACAAAAAAAAAAGAATTAAAAATGAATAAAATAAAGTTTGGTATTAAAATTGAATTTTAAAAAGTTCAAGAGACCAATCACTTAATAGCTAACAGAAAATGAGGGGTTTGGAAATCTTCAATCCACCACTTACATAATCTACTTTTTAAACTCCGGGCTCCATGTTTCAATTCAATCTCTTATAAAATAGTATAGAATCGGACTCTAATTTAATCTTAAAAAAAAACTTAATTATACAAAAATAAAAATCAATGATTAAATTTAAAAAATTTAAAAATTAAACTATTATAATTTATAATAAATTATAATGAAAGGGTGAAAGGTATTTTTGTAAACAACAAAAACTCCACGTATTTTAGCTTTATTTATAATTATAATATTAAGATTAAGATTGAGAACAAAATCGAGCCCCACTTATCTGTACGACTAGAACATTAATATAGTCGGTTAGTCCCACCTAGCCATAGTCCTACCTGCATGCCCACAATCCTTCTTAAATACTACAAATAAAAATGATTCAGTTCACACTCTAATAATTCGAAGATTTGTCAACGGTACGCATAGCAGTCCTAGATTTCACCATCAAAGTCTTTCAAGAAAAGGACATAATTTTTATTTTTATTTTGTATATGTTTGGCATTCTACATGATGCATTTCACCAACTCCATCTCTCTTGTTTTTCTTGGTTCTGCAATCTTGGCCCTTTACAGCTACCCCTCTCTTCTTCCTTCAAGAAAAATGGCTGAAGAAAGTCCCAAGTCCGTCTATGACTTCACTGTCAAGGTAATGTTCAATCTTCTTCCTTCTTTTTCATTGTTTGCTGTGTGGTTGGTGAGGAAACGGGAAAAAGTAGAGAACACAGGACAAAGCTTGAAACTCTTACTGTTTTGTTATGGATTTGTTGATGTTCTGTGTGTTAATTCGTTGCTCGAGATTTTGACCTTTATTGAATATTTGTTGGTTCTTAATCTTGCTGAACATCATTGGTATGGGGCCCTTTCAATGGAGTTTAGTAGTCCAGGATTCAGATATGGACATTTGACCTGAATTATTTCCAGTCCAGGCTATGAGTTTCTTGGAGAAAATTAATCTATGAGCAAGGCTGGTGATTTCATATTCAAATGGACAGTGATACTCTAATTCCGAGTCCTCTGTGTGTTTTCTTTTAATTATTGCTCCTTCTTTTTAGATAACTGAGCCATGGTGTAGTTAGGGTAATATGGAACTGTGATTTGCAGATTAGAGGTTGCTACGATGGCAACATCAATTATGTTTCTTGAAGTTGAGGAATCCCAGATTTATACAACGTTTCTTGCTCTGTTGCAGGATATCCACGGAAACGATACGAGTCTAAGTGAATACAGTGGGAAGGTGCTCCTTATTGTGAATGTTGCTTCCAAATGGTAATCTATCGTGATCTCTCTCTTGTCTGGCATTCTGGATTTCTGGTTTCCTGAATTAGTTCTCTATCTGCATCTCCCCAGTTTCGGGCAAAGTAGTCCAGTTTGTCAACTACCATTGACATGTAATTGTCTGTTGGGATACCTAACGTTCTTTCTTGACAGCAAGGGTGGCACCAAAATACCTGCTGTCTTCATGGCATGTGTAAAATTTCTCCACTTGTTGAAGGTCTTAGAATCGTAATCGTATTTTTGTCTGTATGCAAAGAATCTAATCATCTACGATTATAATCAGTAGTATGTAGTCTCAAGGGAAGATGATCTAGGATTATATAGATATATAGGAACTTATCATAAATGTATGAGGGAAAAATGCTTTTTCAGAAATTCCCAGCTCTGCAGCATCGAGGGCTGTTGCTGACCAATATTTGGAAAATGACTTTCACTTCAACATTTGAAGTATACCTGATTGGGGTCTTCATATATCATAGCCTTTTCTTTTAGGCTGAAGCCTCTTTTTATCATTGGCAAGTTCCATGCTTATTCGTGTCAAAACTTTGGAATTCTTCATGATCGTCAATATTTTAATGAAAACTGTTCTTCTTGTACTTTTTGTTAGTCGTATTACTTGTATGAATTAAATTTACCTTTGCAGATAAATTTAAACTGTTCAAATAAGCCTTTTGACTGTTATTGAATCTTATTTTTGATTCTGCAGTGGCCTCACACATTCAAACTACAAGGAATTGAATGTTTTGTATGAAAAGTACAAAAACCAAGGTTGGTCACTCATTCTCATAGAGCAACGTCCCTGTTTTTGAGACGTTTGATTACAATATCTCTATAGATTTGAGGTTTTAACTTCTCGGCTGGCACGATCATGGCAGGGTTCGAGATCTTGGCATTTCCTTGCAACCAGTTTGCTGGACAAGAACCAGGAACCAATGAAGAGATTCAGGACACTGTATGCACAATTTTCAAAGCTGAATTCCCAATCTTCGATAAGGTAATGCTTAATGAAAGAAAGATTTGAAAAAAGTAGGATAAATTATTGCCACTGTTTTCACAGCTCTAAACTTCCACCCTGATGCAAATATTCCTAATAAAGGGACCCGGGTTTTATCAGTTCTTCAATTTGATAGAATATGGAGATGTTTTGAATATGGTCTATCTGGTTATAGATTGATGTGAATGGGAAGAACACAGCACCTGTCTACAAGTTCTTAAAATCAGAGAAAGGAGGGTATTTTGGAGATGCCATCAAGTGGAACTTTACCAAATTTTTGGTAAACAAAGAAGGAAAGGTTGTTGAGAGATATGCTCCTACTACATCACCTCTTAAGATTGAGGTCAGTTTTTATTCTCCTATTACAACATCCGAGTCCAAGGATTTCTGCGAACTTCATCTGACATTCCTTTATTCCAATTTGCAGAAAGACATACAGAATCTGCTGGGATCTTCCTAATGACCAAGGTTTGATGGTTAAACTTGAGACTCAACTTGTGTTCCAGCTGCCCACAAACATGGATTTTCTCTTTTCATATTTCAATTGCGATATATTATCTCCCTAGATGCTATAAAAAATCGAATCATGTAGGAGTTGTCGATTAAATTAGCGAATCAGGTATCACAAATAGGTAGGTTTTGGCAGTATGGCAATCTAGTCCAACCCAGGTCCTCTTAAGATAAATTTTCTGTTTCTTTGTTTTCTTTTCATTTCATTTTCGATACGAAATAAAAAGGTCACTTCCTTTCTAGGATCTCTTTTCTTTCACGTAGCAAAACTCATTCGAGAAGAAATCCACTTAATATCCTTTGAATTAGCAGTTGAAAGGGGGCAATACATGCTGTCAGTCAGTGTGTAAAAGTTGGAAAAGAAGCTTAAGATAGGAAATATTTTAGTTCTAAGATGTAAGATAACATGGTGAAATCATCTTTTCAAACATATTTTAAGGAAAAGTCTGCCACCTAGGCTGAATTTCATTTACTTTTGGTTCCAAGTATTGATCTTTTTAATGAAATTCTGTCATATGATTGTATCTTCTTCACCTTCATTTTGCAGGAAATTGGCATATACTGGGAATATTGTTGAAGTACATGAAATGTGGAATGTTATGTGCTTGTGGACTTGATTTATGAATTTGTATTACTGATCAGCATTGGAAATATTTATTTTCATAATGGATAACATGGACCTTGTACTTCGATGATTGCCTGGAAAAAATAAAGATGATTTTAGTTCTCTAATATGTGCTTGTGCGCCGGGACAGGCATTGACTGATATTCATGAAGATGTGCTTGTATGGAACCAAGTAGGAAACAGTATCATGTTGTCAGACAAAGAGCCTGGGTCACTTGGTTAACTCGCGGGTCATTAGGTAAACATGAGTCAATCATTTTCGTCAAAACAACATCGTTTCACTCCTTAAAAAAAATTTGATCATGTCAACTACCTAACCAAGTTACTGATCTTTTTAGTTCAACTCGAAACCTGGTTTGGATCAGGTATCGGATTACAAGTTTCTAAAGCCAACCTGTCAAACCAAGCCGGGTTTAATAACTATGAGAAATACTAGCGGATATCGCTTAAATGGTTTTGATGATCATGAGCATGAAAAGAAAATCACTTGTTAGGACTGGAAAAATAACATCACAATACAGCAATGGTTATCAGTACATGAAGGCACTAATACAGAGTTAGGTCAGGGTCTAAACTGTCCTTATATCACTCTTCTGCCTTCCCCAGTTGATTTTTTTAACCATCATTAACTAATCCAGGAGATGCGAACACTTTGAAGCAACCAAATCAACTGAGTTATAGCTTATGCAGCATACAGAAAATTAGCAAGGCAAAGATCATGCTGGGACGAAAATATGGAGATCAATGCTGCACAACTTTACAAGTAGCTCGAGTGCGAGAGTATGTTTGTTTCTGTGTTTTAAAAATATTTTTGAAAAAATTTAAATTTTTTTTATTTTTTTACTAACTTTAAATTAATGTTTTTTTAGTGTTTTCAAATTATTTTAATGTGCTGGTGTTAGAAATGAATTTTTAAAAAATAAAAAAACATCATTGACATCCATTTTGATATAAAAAATTATTTTAAAAACAACCACAATCACATTGCCAATATATCTTACAAGTGATGGGTTCCTTGCCATCCCAAATTCTGGTGTCTTCTCTCCTGTGGACCAACCATTATCTTGGCAATAGCTTTCTGTTCGTGTGGGACTTCTCAGGAGGTAACTCTGCCATTACATTGACCAGATAGCATCGAGTCCTCTGTGTGCAACCAAGACGACCACCATGAATCTTGTAGAGATTCTTGGTCTGGCACAGGACTGGAAAGTTCATCCAAAGCGAATGCATAGTTACTGCTTATACTTTATCATAGCTGATAAAAAACCAGGGGAGTAAACGTAACTGGTTGATCAAAGCTCGTCAAGAACTAATTTCTGTCTTAGAAGGCTCGCGATCTTTGTCCATCTTCTGTAGCAATTAACGAGCTATTTCGAATTTGCCATACTTTTGAAATGCGTGCTCGAAAGCATCCCTTGCGTACATTGGTGGGTAGAAACCTTTTTCAAGCTTTGATCTCAGTTTTTCATCAGCAGGCTTCTGCCCTGCTTTACAATGCTTCTCATCATCCGAAACGCCCTCAGGACTCCATGTTGTCGAGTTCAAGAACAAAACATCAGATGATTTGATTGTAAGCAAACATTGTTCCATGTTATTTGCTGATGACATGATCCATGGCTGGCTGGTCTTAAGATATTAATCCCTATGTTTGAGCTGCCAATCATTGAGGTTACGTTAATCTAATAAAAGCATTTGATTTGAGTTGACGGTAACAATTATTTTTAAAAAAATATTTTAAAATTTTATTTTATTTTAAAAATTATTTTTTATATTAGTACATCAAAACGATCCAAAAATATAAAAAGAAATTAATTTTAAGCAAAAAAAATTCAAATTTTAGTAAAATATCATTTGAAAAGCAATTATAAAATGATCTCATGGCTTGGTCCAGTTCAATTTAAATAATAATTTTAGTTATAAAATTCGAACTGGCCTTACAAGTCAACTTAGTAGCCAACCTAAGTTCTAGATTGTTCTAGGTTGAAGGGAAAAATAAAAAAAATCCGGTTGATTCGAGATAAAACCTTGTTAAAACGCAGCCCTCTAGTCATTGATTTTTACTTTGAAAAAAAAAAGGGAGAAATTATAGAATTTCCTAATTTAGGCTGCATCGTGTATTTTGTTTTCATAGCAATAATAAAGATGGATGCAGCCAAAATTTTACTTTGGTATATAATAATACTAGTCTTTGCTAGCCAAATCTGCCTTACCCTATTTCAAGACATTATTCTTTGCTGCCTATAATTGTCTAAACCATGACACATGACACAAAAATTGAGTCCATGCATGCTGTCTTCCTGTCTTTTAATGTTATCCATGCAAAAAAAAAAAATTGATTAAAATTCTGACAAGTGGATATGACAAATTCTTTTTTTAACCCTAAGTTAATGATGTCGTAAACCACTAACCATCTTTGAGATTTGTTTAAGCATCTACAATGTTCTTTAATCATTTACAATTATTGGGCACCAATTATCTCCAACCTCATTATTGTGTTCTCCTGTTTTTGATAAGTCTCGAGGTGCTTATCTTCATGGTTGAGTTGAAGGGTCAACTTGCTTCCTTGTCAGAAACTTAAACGCGCAAGCAATCAAATTTAGAGGAAACTAATTGCTCGTTTATCTTTGAAAAGTCTATTAAAATTGATGATAAGAGCATGAACAAGTGGAGAAATAAATACGTGTCTTGATTCAAAGAAAATTCTGACTGGATTTCTTGAAAATGGAATACCACTTGTGAGGTGATTCAAATTGGGCTGCTGCTGCTGCTGCTGATTGCTTCCAAAACGAGGAACCTTCGTAGCCAGGGGACAGCAGAACTGAATTCTACAATGACTTCATTGCTGTCTTGTGGATTATCCCTTTTTGTCCTGAGAGGGGATCCATGCAAAAAATCCCAAGTTCTCTCTGTTGCATATGGGGGTCTTAAGGAGTAGGGTTTCTCCTGATCTTTGGAGCTACTTATCAATTCACAAGCTTAAGTTTCTTGACAGGTTAGTCCACACTCAGAAGAGGTATTCATGTGAAAATTTGTTAATTTAATCTGTTGTTGATTGAGGCAGATGATTCCCTCAGCATCGAAGTTGAGCAAAATAATAGCAAAACTTGATTGCGTCTAGGCTCTGTAACTAGATTGCGTTTAGGTTCTGTCTTCATTGTCCTGTGTTTCGTATTCTAAAACAGTAACCAATCTTATCCTAAAAAACCCGTTCGTTGCATCCATCATGTAAGAAGAATGATTTCTTTACACGTAACTAATTGTCAAGGAAGAATACATGTATCCAGATTGCTCTAATAAATTACAGAAGATTCTCGAGGAAACTTGTAAAGTTGAGAATCTCTTGCGTTCTTGTGCTTTCATTCTGCTACTTATCCGAATTGACATCGAATAGCAATCTTTCCAGCCATTCCTTTTGGATAAAGTTTCCAGCTGTAGAGAGGTCTAATCCAGCAGGTATCAATACCGCTGGCTGCTTTGCGCAGAGATAGTGACATAGGAGCCACTTTGAGGCGATTTGTGTGCTGCAGTTGATATACTACCGCCAGTAAAACCGGCGGTAACCTTCGTAAGGCAGTTTTAACCACGGCTTGTAGGAGGCATAAAAAATGCAGTCGCAAGCGCTTTGTGCTATAGTTAGTTATAGTTATCTTCTAAGAACAAGTGAAGATCCACACCCTAAAGCATCAATCATACACCAAAGACACCATTTTGGTATAACTGCAAGGGCGTTGAAAGTGAGGCACCAAATGGATAAGAATCATAGCATTCTATAACGTATAATGAAACCTCAACCTTCAGTTTCTGAGTCCATGCTCATTTAAAAAAAAAAATGGAAGAACAAGTAAATCCATCCACATGTTTGAGCAATTGAGTTGATCATAAGAAAACTGTGTTAGCAAATACAATAGAGTTCAGCACATGCGTGAGCTTGTTCTTCTTCACTTCTTTATCCCCCCACCTCATTCTTGCCTCCTCCACCACACCAGCCAAAATGGCGTAGTTAATCTATCCATGGGATGGATAAACAGAAGTTAGTTGTCAGTAGCAAGTAAGTGTTGTTAGCAGTAGCACACCGTAACAACCATTTCCGGATCAGCAATAGTCAAAACAAGATTAATCAAAGACTCAACTCAGTTAGATTAGTTACCTCAGCAATCACAGAGGTCTGAAAGTATTTGGTGAAGGCTCTAATGGAGAGGCTCTCACCACTGCATAAAAACCAACTCCTCAGGTTCAAATCTAATTATAACCACATCAAACACAAGCTACTAGAAATATGACCATATGGAGGAGAGATAACTTTATTCGTATCACAAATTAATTTCAATATTCTCAATACAATAATCGCAGAAATGTATCTTAGTCGCCTATGAGAATGCAGTTAATCTCAAACCTGAAACATTTCTCTTCTTCAACTACTTTAAAACCGGCCCATCATTGCATATGCTCTGGCCGGTCCATTCCAGCTAAACAAAAAGCAAGAGCTTAACTTCCTGCATGTAGTTGCACTGGAAAGGATCTGTGGTGCACAAGCACTGGATATAGGTCCAGGCTATATTGATTGCCCATTGCCAAGGAAAATGCGCATCGAATTTTCTTAAGAAGATGAACCTTCTGATTTCAAAATGTCCTTCAGCTGCATAGCCTAACAGTACATGCCACAGCCTGTGCCCAATATTTGAGTCTTGCTTTAACATCTTCAGGGTGGTCACCTGTATGGGTAAAATAAGGAAGCAGAGAGTTAAAATCAAATGACTAATTGATTTGATGATAACCTGAACTTGATTCTATTGATCAGACAGACAACAAATCAGAGCGCTGTACATAATTTCTGGCCCTGAAAACATCAGATAATTCTTATTGTAGAGTGCATATACCATGTTTTGTACTTGTGTTAAGAGAAGGCAAAAGCTAAATGTACCACAGGTATTGGTTTCTTAAATCAGGCGATTGCCAAGCAGATCATAAATCTTCAAATTTGCAGCAAGATAGACCAAATGTTCAAAACAAAGAATCAAAACGATCACATCAAAACTAAAACTTTCTTATGAATTGAAGATCACGAACCATCAAAAACAGATTCATGAACCAACGCGATCGAGGAAAAAACTCCCTAGATCAAATCTCAAAGAGCCCGATTCATCATTTCATAGATGAACTACAGAACTAAAACATTCAGTAATTTGAAATTCAAACATAATGCCAAAAAGCTCAATAGTTTAAATTCAAATTAAGCACTTGAACCATAAAAGATTTGAACTTCCAAACATCCAAAAACCAGATCAAGCAAGAAAAATCTATATTTGAACCAACCAAGCACCAAAAACAAAAGAAAAAATCATCTCACCAGGACTGGAGATCTTCCAATTAGCAATGGGACTAGAATTTGCAGCCTCAGCCACGGCAGGAGAACTTCTCTCAGGAGACTTCTGATGCTCATCAAGAAATTTCTGACTCATTGAGTAACAAAGCTCAAGAGCTGGCAAAGTATTGCAAAGTTCAGGGATCTCATCATAACTGAAACCAAACCCAAGATCCAAGCACCCTTTTAACTCATCAAGATCATCATCTGTCAAGCTCTTTGTCCTCTTCAACTCATCTTCACTACTGCTACTACTTCCTTCCACGTACCCTTCTAACAGCACTTGACTCTTCTTTCTCTGGATCTTTTGAAGAGAACCCTTGTTGATGCCTTTGGTAAAGGTGTTATTTTGGTGCATGGATTGCCACACTTGTTCAGTCTCTTGACACAGAACATCATCAGCAAGAAAATCTACGTTTTGGGTTTGATCATTTTCTTGATTTTCTTCAACTTCTACTAGGTTTCTTGAAGAAAACCAAGATTCTCGTTCATAAGAGATGGCTCCCATGTTTTTGTAAAATGGGTTTCTTTCTTTCTCCCTCCGCTCTCTCAAAGGTGTTTGACAGGGTGGGAGAGAGATGCTGCTTATAAAGCTGTCGCACCTAACGAGAGATAGGTTAATCATATTATTTCATCCTTAAATTACTCAAACAATTTATTATGGTCCCTTCACTATTGTTTTATTAATTTAACTCTCTTACATTGGTTAAAATCTTCTTCTACTAATAATCAATTTTTTATTATTTCTTTTGTTACAAAATATATCCTATACCAATGAAAAAATAAAATGACAAGTTAATAATCAAGAGAAATGAAAAACACATTAAATCAAATCTTATTCAGTTCCACATAATTATAATAAAAACATAATTATAAAACCCGACCTAACTTGATAGATTAATTTAATAACATGTCGATTCGAGACCTAGTCTAGATAAAGTTAGTAAAAACCCACGTTTTTTTTATTAAAATAATATTGTTTCAGGTTTTTTTAAAAAAATATTTTTTAAAATTAATCTAAATTAATTTTTAATTTATGATTACGGTCAGTCAATCCCAAATAAATTTTTAGTTATTATTTAACTAAAAACTCAATATTAGGCTGAAATTTGTTGATCCTATGTTAACGTGGAGTGCTTTATCAAATATTGCATGTATAATAAGAATTGTGGATTGTAGGGATGGATTTGATAAAAATATATATATATATATATATATATACTAGTGGGATCATAATATAAACTAAAACGATGTAACATGTTAGTAATCATGCAAGAGATCTCAACCTTATTTATTTTTATATTTAAAAATATTTTAAAAATATATTTTTTACTATTTTTAAATTATTTTAATACATTAATATTAAAAATAAATTTTTAAAAAATAAAAAAAAATATTATTTTAATATATTTTTAAATAAAAAAATACTTTAAAAAACTAGGGTAAATAGATTTTGGTATGATGTAATGATGATCAATCGCTATGTATGTATGTACATGCATATGTATGTATGGTGGTGTGCAGGTGGCAATTAAGACAGCTTGTGAAAGGTAATGGTGGGTGACGATGACAGGAAGCAGAAGAGGACACGTGGTGGTTTGAAAGAGGTGGGAACAGGGTCCACCGAGAAAGGTGGGGTCTACCACGTGCATTGTGCAGCTTGATGATGAAGGTGTGGTGGGGTTTTTGTTTGTACGTGAAAAATGTGAAAGCAAGAGATCGTGTTCGTCAGGGAAAGGAAGCAGCTTTTTGGACACTGCAGAATTGCTTTCCCGTGCCTTCAAAAGCTCTACTTTACAAAAAGCTGTCCTCTGCTTTTCGGCTCGGCTTCTTCCCTTTTTTGGTGAAATTTTACATCTAATTTTGACCAAATTATTTTTTATATTTTCAATAAATAAGGAGATCTTTGATATTTTTTTTTAATCTATTATATATCGAAATAATAATGATACGCTACTCGATAGATCTAACATGGCATCTTTACTGCGATTTAAGAAGCATTGTAGCTAGCTAGCTAGCTAGCATGTGGAAGCCATGATTTGCAGACGCACTTAATTCATGTTAACTATCTAAATTCGAGATGAATTTACATCCCAGGCAGATAAAATTAATTATTTTCAGTTTATTTTGATTTTTATAAAAAAATAATTATATTAATTTTAAAAAAATCAAAATTAAACTGAAACTGATTTAAATCAATTAATTTTGGTTTGGTTTTTTTAATTTCATGTTTATAAAACTGAAACTGAAACTGAACTGATTGGTTTTTTTAAATTTTTAATTAGGTTTTTTTTACAGTTCAGTTTTTTTTATTTTTTTTCTGATTTTTTCTGTTTAATCGGTTTTTTGATTTTTTTGCTCACCCCTAGCATATAATCATACATGCATGGTAATATAAAAAAAAATGTTAAGGATTCGTGACTGTTAAATAAAGTTTTAAAATATAATTTATATTAGTTTTTAATATATTTTTTTAAGTTTTTTAATCTTAAGATTTATATAATTTTATGCTTAATTTTTATTAAATAAATAGAAATAATAATATTTAAATTCGTGATTGTTTGGTCATTAAAATTTTAATATTATATTAAAAAATCAATTCAAATCAATAATTTAAATTGTTAAATGAATTTTTTAATTTGTATTATTTTATAAATTTTTTTTTCCCTAATGAGTAACTATCCTGTGGACTACTCTCTCTGTATATATATAATAGATGACATGATCACAATCACTTCAGGGAGTCATGTTTGAGAGACTATATACCTAACGTTTGCTGGCATAAACCTAATCTCAATGGATTTGCTAATTTGTCCAGCTTTCTCCAACTGTTTGAGGTTGGATTTTGGACACCATCTTTTTTGATCAATACATTGGTTGTTAGATGAAATGGTCTAGAATTAAGTTTAGGCTTGTGATTCGGGTTACGAGTTAAACAGATTAATTTTTTAAACTTTATCATAAGGCTTTAAACAATATTTTTAAAACACAAAACTAAACATAAATAAAATTATCTTTTCTGCAATGGAAAAGGGGCCATAAAATCTTTTCTGCAATGGAAAAGGGGCCGGAGAACAGTGACTTCTTGATGACTACAAAATCGAGAATAAGGATCATGTTGTCTGGTAAAGGATAAGGACCAGTGCTGACACAGAGTTCTAACACTCCAAGAGAATGAAAGGAGACAACTCAGGCATCAACTACCATGCAGGCTGATTGGTAAGGATCGCCATGGAAATTTATGGAAACCCTAAATTTGTCGCTGCTAGCTAGCCGGGAGTTCATAAACCACAGCTTTTTTGGATTAAAATAGACGGATTTAGAATGGTTTTGTGGCTGTAACTATGCATTAAACTAGATTCACATGAAACCAGCGTAATGCTTTAAGAAAATTATGTGGCTATGATCTTCTTCTCTTAATTTCTGGTGTTTAGAATGCAATTTGATTTCCATTTTATTACAACCTCAAACAATTCTCTGACACTTTAACCATAATTCATCGTCAATGTTTCTGGATCATGCCATCCTTAATTCCCAGTACTGTCATTTTCATCCACGCTAAACCACCAAACCTTCATGCAATATTGCTCTGTGAAGCCATGGATATTTCTGAACACAGAGACCACCGCCATGATCTGCAAATCAAAAATGCTTGCCCCACTCAACATGGGCAAAGCTCTGAAACTTGACCTCCGCCGCAGTTTCGTGGGATTTTCTTGTACTCGTCAATTATCCTGTAAATATTTTATTTTTCTTCAGCAAATGAAGATAGACAAAATCAATGAACAAGAAACTAATAAAAAACGAAATATACTGGACCCAAGAGTATAAAATTGGATTTGCATATCCCATGGTAATTCTCATCCTTATCTACAGAGAAAAAAAGGGTGATTTATTGTGAATTTAAATTATATATACTTGATGCATGTCAGAAGAGACCGACCATATCATCTGCCTCGTTGGGTTGCTAGAAACTTACTATACTAGTATTTGCCGTTGCATATCCCATGGTAATTATGTGTTTGCTTTCCGGTCCATTTAAAATCAAATACAAACAAACTTAATCTATTAATTATGTATTCAATATAGAAATTTCATTGGAATCCCATCATCTTCTTCTTCCATTTCAAGAAAAAATATTTCTATGGGAAGCCATGGATTGATGCGGCAAACATCTTGCGTCCTAAAGGCTTGAGGTGGTGGCTAGTATTTAATTATGATTTAAAATATATCAAGCCTCCTCATCATTTACATCATATCATATGATCATATCATTCAGACCCTTTATCACATTGGTACGTAGACCATAGATTAATCCTGGCTTGCCGTTTTGTAAGCTTCTAGGTAAAGCAACTTTTGATCCGGTATCTTTGGGAATAATGCCCTCGAAGCACAACCTGTTCAAAGATCGACCAGTCATGGCTTGAATAATAAACATTTCTTTTTTAATTATAATTATATTACATATATCGTGGCAAATTATTAGTGTTTTTTTGTCAACGAAATCAATCGCTGTCTTTTATTTATATTGATTCCCTCCCACCTGCCTCAAAATCTTGTCAAGAATCAAGCCACCAACTCAATTTTGCTGCTGTTCTATTTGGCGAGCCAGCCCTGATGCATGGTGATAGATGGATCTCCTTCTATTGGTTTGTTTGATATGCATGGAGTTTATTAGCGACTTTATATATATTATAATTGTTAGCCGAATTTATCATAATCATTTATAGCTATATAGCTTGATAAAACTGCTGCTAATTTTATAGATTTTGGTGCTAAAGATAGAAGATATTATAAAGTTATAGACGACAGGGTGCATGCCTGGATCCAAATTAACCCTTTGAAGAGATAGACGACAGGGTGCATGGATCTCTAAAATGTTATAGAATATTTCCTTTTACTGAAAAATGTCTTCTTGTATGACCACCTCGAGCATTGCTTCTTCTTTTTTTACTGTGATTTTGGCATGGTTAGTAGTTAGAACAATAGAAACATCGCATAATTGTGATGGTGCATTATGCATAAAGTGCTTCTATATGAAGAGTGAGCTAATGATATTGAACATGACAAGACTTCAAGGATGTCTTCAATCATTCGAATTCAATGTTCAAACTATAGATTTTAGTCCGGATTTGGGGACTAAATTTGAAGAAAAAAAACAAGAATTACTAGGTCACGCTAGTCATATAGGATAAATTAATTTTATTGGAATGATAACATTTCGTTTTGATGTTTATTTAAATAATAAATAATATTTGACCGTGTAAATTAAATCACTAAAAAATTTAGTCAAACCAAATAAGTTTTTTCAAGTCAATATTTTATTTGATTTTATTCGAAACTTTGATTTAGTCAAACTTTAGATTTTATATTCGCTGAATTAGCTGGTCAAGATGAAACACCGAGTTTGATAATTATGGTTTAAATACATTATTGCATGTGTAATCATAAAGATGATCGTATAAGCATGTTACATCTCTAATGTGGGTTATAGTGTTTAGCCAAATTAAATGCAACGCCGACCTTAATTAGCAATCTTCTGCAATTATTGGCACCTTGAAAGACCTATTTCCTTGTTTTTCCAAGTGAACACGCAGATATTTCTTGAGGGGAAACGACAGCAAGCACAGTGGGGAAATCAAAGAAGTCATTTCATTGCAAAGAAACATAAATGTGGTCCAACAAACAAGTTGAATTTCTGATCATTATATATGTATAGATCAATCATATAAATCTCAGAGGCTAGCAATTATTTACTTGTTAATTTACATTTCTTGGGAATATTTTACTTAGAGATGCCATTGGTTTTACTTTCAAATCGGTTTTCGATCCACATTTAGGTAGAGTTTTGTTAATATTTCAAGATGGAAAAACATAAGTGATGAAGATAAAAGAAATATATTTTCTTGTAATTTTTATTTTAGAAATATAAAAATACACTTCAAAATTATCTTAAAATTATTTTTATTTTATGTTTATATTTTTATTTTTCCAATTAAATAAGTGTATCATCATTGTTTTTATCTCTTCTATTCTAAAACAACAATTAAGCATTACTTTTAAGTTCTAATAAAGGTTGTGTTTGGTATTAAGCATTACTTTTTAATATAACAACATGTATCTTGTAAAAATAAAATAAAAAAGTAGAAAATGATGTGGTAGAGAAAGAACTACAATTTGTGAGTTTATATCTCAACAATTTTTATCTTCTTGTTTTTTTTTTTAGTTTCTTTGCATCTTCTCATGTAGGTTGGTCTCTCTCTCTCTCTCCCCTCTTTTATCTTTTTCTTTCTTGATTTATTTGTATTGACAAGATATATTTCATACCAACTTTTTAGAATTTCAATATTGTTATAATTCTTGAATTTTAATGTCAGTTTCTTTTTCAATTCTTTAAATAACTAATTTAGCTGGATTATTTCACTTTTTTTTCTTTCAAGAAAGTTTGAGAATTTTGAATCTAAGTTTTAATGGGTAACTAACAAAAATCAAGTTTTTAGGGTTTATATTTTTTAACTAATAGACTAAGTAGCCTACTAAATAAAAGTTGTATGGATAACTTGTTATTTTTGAGACGCGGATGCAGAGTACTTCAACATGTTCTCTGTTAGCAATTTTAAGATTATTTAATCATTTATTATTTTATTATTCATTAATTAGTGATTGAAAAAGTAATTGTCAAGTTTATAAATAGAATTCAATAACTTGGATCCAATTTTTTTTTTAATATCTACTTTTTGCATATTATAGCTATCAATTATTTATAAAAAGAAAGCAACTAATTTGAAAATATAACCTCAAAAATATAGTTAATCATCTAAAAAATATTAGTTACATATTTTAGTCTCCACTGCTACTAATTTTTTTATATATAAAAAATACTATTGAATAGGAAATCTAGTGTAAAAATATTGGAGTAAAATATTAATTATCATAATTTTTCTATATAAACAAACCCTTCCTACAATATATTTCACCGCATTAGATGAAAACAATTTCATGTTTAACACATGTTCGGTATATAATTTTGATTTAAGACTTACCTTATTATTATCAAATAAAACAAGCTGTACTTAAGTGAATATATAAGGTCAACACAGTTACAATATAATTAAATATAAGTGAGATTGTTTAATAGTTAAATTAAATCCATATAATATTTTAATTATTATTGTGTAATTTAATTGACTTTTATTTAACAACAAATTATTGTTATGTTGTATTAATTGTTTAACAGTATTGACATAAAGCTTAATAAGTTAAGATGTTTGTTTAACCAATATGAATACATGGTTACTTCTTTGCGTGGCATATTTAAAACTAAATAATTTTTTTTCTGCTTTCAATAAAGAAAAATTTATTTGTCTTGCTCATTTTTATCCTAGTGATTTGAAGTGATTTTGAGTCAATACAATTGATAACTCAATAGATATGCCTTTGATAATCTTTCTTCCTTTATAGTAGACCTTTATGGTAAATATATTAAAAATATTGCTAGTCTTACGGAAAAAATAATAATAAAAAAAAAATACAGTTTAAAAGAAGTTTTTAAAATTGATATATTTATTAAATTGTCACTACTCTTACCAGTTGCAACTATTATAGTGGAGATAAAAAAATTTTCTATGCATATTATAGTACATTGCAAGGTAGGATGAGAGATAAGTAAATAAATAATAATTTGGTTGTATACATTGAAAAAAATATATTTAATGAAATTAATAATAAAGTCATGATAAAATAGTTTCAAAATATAAAAACTTTATGAAAAAAATTATAATGTAAGTTTTATCATTTTAAAAATATTTTTAAATTAATTTCACTTGATAGAAGTTAGTATGTATATTTTAAATTGATTTTTTCATATAACGCTTGTCTAGAAAATATTAAGTATTTATTAGTAATTTATTCTTTTATTTAAAAATTTCTTGGTTACGTCATTGTTAGTCCAGCTAAGTTTTAGATTGATAATTTTTTGGATCAGCATGTTATTCATTTGACTTGCTAAATCACACGAGATATTACAACTATGTATGAATTCATTAAAAAAAAAAAAAAACGTTGCAAGAAAAACTTTACATCAACGGGTGGTCTATTTAAAACGTAATTAGTTAGAAAGTTAAGAATTTACAAAGATTAATCTGTGGGCAATTCAAAGACTTAAAAATTAATAATAATAAAAAAAAGAAATTACAAGCTGGCGAAAAAAAGGTGTTCTTTTTCTTTATAAAGTGTTACGTTTGAATTAGAAAGTTGCTTGGCAAAAGCCAGGCAGGCCTGGCCATGCTGTAAAGTTTATTTTTATGATGTTATGATGGCATGGCATGGGACGGCACGGCCATGATACATGTATGCACTACGTAATTTACGACGGGGCACGCGGGCCCCTACCATTGGTTGGTTTGCAGTAAAGACAATCACAGTCCAACAACCCACGTGGCTAGTCACTATCGGCTAATAATTTCGCGGGAAACACGAGTCAGTATTTCTGGTGAGGTACATTAATAAAGCCCAAAATATCTGGACCCCACAACACTATATACTTACTTGTATATGAAGGTGCAAATGAGCAGCCATTTGAAGTTTGAACCGCTAGATCTCATCCATCAACTTGTATTCGCTAACACGCCTCTTGTTAGAGTTTGATGCTTCTCATATTATTATCCAGATTTAAATATATATATTTTTTAAAATAATTCATTGATTAATAGAATTATAATATTTCATTATATATATATATATATATATATATTATACAAAATCGCATTACTTATATCTATTTCAAACCCCTCAATATGAAGGAATTTTCTTTTTATTTAGTCATAATTGCTCATCCCATTGATTGATTTTATCTTTAAAGAAATATTTAATTTAATTTATATTAAATTACCTAAAATACAATATGAATGAATTTTAGTTTGTATATTTGTAAAAATAGGATATTAGTATCATTAAGTCTCCTAAAAGTTATAAAATGCCAGCTACCATATTTCTTTTGGAAAATCAAAATTAATGTTTAATCATGCTATAATTCAGGAATTCAATAATAAGTCATCCTAAAAATGTATGCCATATTAAAAATTTAATGATAATTGAATATTTCAAATGATATTTCATGAAAAATTGAATTTTTTTTTTTAAATTTATATATTATTAAATTGTTTTGACATATTAATATCAAAAAATTAAATATATATATATATATATTATTTTAATATATTTTTAAATAAAAATTATTTTAAAAAATAATCGTTATGAGTAAATTTTAAATATAAAATATTGAAATTCTTATGAAATTTCTTCATGATAGCTACTGGCAATTGCCAGCTCTTCAACGTTCAAATTCTCGCTGAATTTATTTAACTAGATTAGTACTTCGGTGGTGGAGGATTTGGTCAAAAGAATCGTATAAAAAAAAGTAGGCAAATAATTACAAATTTTTTAGCCATCTTAGACTAATAAATAAATAAATAAAAATAAGAGTTAGGTCACCCTATTCTACATAGTCAAAGACAGCGAAAGAGGTGTTAATTAGGTATTGGTCAGCTAACCTTCATTTTTACACCCTTAATTTGATTGTTTTGATATATTTAAATATATAATTATGATTATTTTTTAATATTAAAATGTATCAAAATAATATTTTTTATTTTAAAAATAATATTTTTAAAATTAACGTATAAAAACGATCCAAAATATATAAAAAAATATTATTTTTTAACTAAAAAATATTAAATTTTAAAATAAAGGTTAGCTCTTATTTTCAAAGACTCTCGAATCTTGTAATTGAAATTACACTTGTCTTAATCACTAATATTAAAGTCCACACACGCAACCGTGTATTTCTTAAATAAATTAATTTTTTAATGATTTTCATGTTTTGTTTCTATACAAAAATATAAAAATTAAGATTCAATAGATAAAATAAGATTATTTAAATATATTTTTAAATAAAAAATAATTATTACCACAAAACGAAACGTTTTATTAGTTAAAATCGTAGAGTGATTAACGGCTCAATTAGTTCAAACAAATCTAATCAACCGTGTAAATTTTAATTTGTTTCTTTAATTAACCTGGTCAATCCATTCAACCGATAACCCGCAACTTACAACGGTTGGATTTAATAAATATGGTGTTAGCCAGCTCATCTTTATGTTGATTTCAACTTCTTCTAGATGCAACATCCATTGACTGTAAGCTTCGAGGCCATAGCAACATCATAGATTATGTTCAGAACTTTCTCGAGATATTTGCACATTAATGGTTGACTTAACAGGTAATTAATTGAATTTTCTCGCAAAATACAAAGACAAAAGACTTGGAAATTTCAAAGAAAGAAGATGTGAAATCAATCACAAAGAACAAAACTTTGTTTTCAGCTGCACTGCCATGGTTGACCGGGCTGCATTTGGAGCATCCAAGGTGCTTCCTCTCTTTCATCTATTTAACGTCGTGTTTTACACGTGTAGTTTTGCTCTGGGAGGGTATTATGGAGGAGTTAATGCTAGAAAGGGACAATTTACATCCTATATGATCATGTGAAAAACGAAGATCCTTGTTCTTGTTCTTGTTCTTGTTCTTCTTTTAATCTGATACCCTGTTCTTGCACGCTTTCTTCCAAAGACGATAATGGAGTCCCTTTTTGGAATCAAAGCAGTTAGGTCATAGTTATAAACAATCAGGATCGACGGGTTGGTTTTAGAAAATCAGCGACTCATAGTCTGGTTTGGGCTGATTTTCAGGTTTAAACTAGAAAAGATATCAACTCGACGAAAAATCAATTGATTCGATGAAGTTTTTAGTGATTTGATTATATCGGTTCAAAGTTGACGGAGCCAACTTCAAGAACTTTTTTAAAAAATCAAAACTATACTGAAGAATGAACTCAAATACCCACGATGAACCTCACAGCCAACTCATGTGCTTGAAGATGAGGCGTGATCAAACTGAGCATCCTTAACAGCTTTGGTCCTCCTGAGCAGAAATTGGCCCGTATACATTGCTGCCTTTGCTCATAATATCAGGTACAAGAGTGGAGTCTCCTTTTGGAATCAATGCAACTAGGCTCGGAATATATATATATATATATATATATATATAACGAACTTTCCATGAAACCACAGAAAAAAGGCTCATTCCCTTGAATATTGAGCGAACCACACCTGTTTACACAAGAATTCACACTCCAGGCCTTTATGTCCTATCCCCCAAGTTCTAATTATGAAGCCCCATGACATAAAAAAAGGGGCTTGTGTTCATGCAGGGGGTTGGATTCAAAGCATCTCCATGATATATGTTTCCACAGGCACATGTACTTATAGGTACAATGGACACAGTTTGTTTTGAAAACCTACACATATGGGACTCGTATCACCATGCTGTGCAAACAACACTTGCTAAGACTCAATTGTCATTTCCTCGTTCAAGAAGGCTTTCTGTGTTGTAACCACTGCCCCATGCCCTCTCCTTCCAAATCTGCTCCACCTCAACAAATGTCAACCCCACGGTCTCTGGGACATACACAGTCACAAACACGACTGCGAGAACTGCTATGCAAGCGAGAATCACGAAGGTCCAACCTGTTCCCACTGCTTCAGCAACTGAAAGGAAAGTTTCGGCTACTATCAAATTGGAAACCAATTCACAGTAGCTGACATGCCCCACATATTCCTCGATATTGTTCGGGATATATCTCCGAGTTCACAGTCCATGGAACAGGTCCCATTCCTGGTGAGAAGAAAGAAATATACAAGGCTAGACCCAGAAACTGCAATCCACCCGAAGAGTTCATTTGAAGAACCAGATGACTTGCCAAAAAATGCCCCAGCCAGAACGACAAGCGATGCAATTACTCCAGCTAAGCTTGAGAGGGCCAACTTTTTCCTCCCAAAATGTCGATAAGATAAATGCCAAGAACAGTTCCAGCAGCATTCATGGCTGCGACAATGAGGGACAGGAGAAGTGCTAATTGGTTGGACTAAAGCCAGCCATCTGCACAATGGTTGGGCTGTAGTACATGACCGTGTTGATTCCAGTGAACTGCTGAAAAGCCTGCAGCATCACAGATCTCTCAGTCATTCTATGTTATGGTGCTTGTTAAGGAGGGCTTCTATTTACTGCCAGGCATTTTGTCTAGCAGCTCTAGCTCATGCCTCTGTGTTTCAAACAGGACACTCATGTATTTCATTGGAAATAATATCAAGACGATCCATATTACATTGTCATAATACCAAAACACCTAAACTCATATAATAACTGAAATGTATGCTCAGTAAGCAGCAAGGGACTCAATATAGATTAAAGGCAATATAGCTCACACCTGTGAATTCTAATTCTTGAAAAAAAAAGGAGCTAGACAAGGACCTTCGAATCAAAGCACAACAAAATTGATGCAATACCAGATTTCTATATTCAGTGACCTCAAGTGACCAAGGGAGAAAACCGATGATAGTCAACAGGTTTCTCTACCAAAACTTTTCTATATCAACTTCAACTAGTGCATATCAACATGGTTTGGACCAGAAAAGTACCCAGTAAATATTGTTTTTTACTTTTCACATCTTAGAAAAATAAGAAAATAGAGCAAAGAGATTCAGCATCTTGTTAAAACACTCATGATGCCATCTTAAAGGTAGAAGTAGACGAATATAAAGACATTTGTAGAAAAATTACATCATACCTCACATCCTATAATAACTCTCATAATTCCATCAACAGATAACACTGCTACTCTTAGAAATTATTATTTTCCTCATGGAAAATACTGTCAGATGGAAGGGGAAAAAAAGGAGAACCGGATGTATAAATTGATTGCAAGTTTGCAACATTAGTGATGATGCATGCATGCCAACTTGTATTAGCAGCACATCGAACAATTAGTGTCAGTCATTCTAAGGACAGCAATGTAATTTAGTAGATGAGGGATTTGCCATATCTTACCTGGAGTCCAGCCCCAGCAAGAAATGCAAGTCTAATTTCTTTTGATTTGAACACATCTGAGATTTTGACATCGTTCCTTTTCTGGCGCTCTTCCTCTTCAGCAACAGAAAGGTTTTCAATTTCATCCTCCAACCGAGCAATGTCATATATTTTAGAAAGTATTGCAATGGCTTTATCTTTGTCATTCTGCATATTAAGATCAGTGCTATTTAGATGCAAATGTGTGAAAAAAAAATAGCTCATGTTAAAACAGCAGTTACAAAGTATTTTCTTCTAAAAATCATCCATGTTGTGTATACCTTCATGAAAAGCCACCGAGGAGACTCTGGCAAGCATAACATAATGCAGAACTGAACCACAGCGGGTACACCAGAAACTCCAAGCATCCACCTCCATGTTCCCGGGACCTATCAAAGCAATAACAACGTTAGAAAGCCATGAAGGATGGAAGAAAAAACAAATCTTAAAGTTCAAAAAGAAAGACCTTTTGATGCCCTAAAATGCCCAAGAATTTTATCCTTTTTTTATTAACTATGAAATTAAAGTAATTGCAAATTTATGGAGCAAATAAAATTTTAATTTGCAACCCAAGAATTTAGCCAATTTCTGGTAGATTTTCACAAGCACGATCCTTCAAAGTAGAGCGTGCCAACCTAAAGCAATTTTATCCTTTACTAAAACTGAGATCAAACTCTGGATACTGTATCTATGCTTTAATACGTTCCATGACTTCTCTTTTAGCCTTGGCATTAAGGCAGTGCCAAAAGAAATTTTAAACAAACCAGAAATGTATTTTTCATTTTCCATGTAGTCATCAACTATCCCTCAGAAGGTTATTAAAGGATGGATCACTAATGTTAACAGTTTCCAGGAGTCCTAGATAAGAAAAGGTCTGCTGATGCTCTTAAAAAAAAAACACTATAACTGAAGAGCAAAATTCATTAGAAATGCCTCAATTATTTTGTATTATTTTTCTACAAATAATTGGAATTAAAATACAGAAACTTCGTAAAGCGCTCACAGGGGGATCGTGTTATTATATTATACTGTCAAACATATTTAATACATATGAGTAAGTAAACAGGTGCTAACAAGGAAAACCAGATTTATACATAAAGATTGTACTTCATAAACATAAGGGGAAAAAAAGAAGTGATCTTATTATCAAGAGATTTTGAGGCAAAAGCACATGCCATTAACAACCAGGGCACCATGGATGATCTAAATTACGCAGGAAAGAAAAGGATACTCCTTCAATGAGTTTCTCAGTGCCAAATATTAAAAAGGATCTCCAAATTCTATCTTGCTGTCTGTTCAAGCTGCACAATGGAAAACCTTTCACACAAGAATTTATGTAATGATAATAACACAATGTCTCTCAGCAATGACACTGCATCTGAAATAGAATCATTGCAGCAATTTGTTACTTATAAGAAGGCATTATACAGTTGCTTTGTAAATTGATAAAATGATCTATTGCCAATTACTTGTTTAAATGCCTTTCACAGTTCCCTTTTCCCTTGTTCATAATGACAAGAAAACTTTAATGAAGTATTCCCAATGCTAGTTGGGCTCCTTCGCTACCATTTCAGTGATTGTGAACTACTTCAACAGTAAACCAAGCATATAATTATACTAGCGTTTTTTTCTGATATGGATCATAAAGAGATGTGAGAGGCCCTTTTTGCTTAAACTTGTATTCAAGTAACCATGTAGACCACAGATCTTTCCAGTTTTTGTAACATAGAAGACCAAATGAACATGAAAAGAAACATTCGGTGAGAGCTGTTTCGGATAGAAAGAATACCAGAATTTCATGATAAAATTTTTTACAGGCAGAGAATCAATAACTCCAATAGACAAATGTTTTTAGGCAGGATACCGAACTGTATTCAAACAAACTGCAAAATAAAGGCAAAAATTGAACTAACCTCAGTAAAAGCAAGATTTACGAGATAGGAAAGAAACTGTCCACCAGTAATCATAAGAACATTTGTGCTCACTAATCCTCCTCTTACTTCTGATGGAGATGCTTCTGCAATATATACAGGAGCAGTAACAGATGCTATACCCACACCCAGGCCAACAAAAAGTCGTCCCAATATAAGAACATAGGGATCCGGGGCAGCTGCCATAACAACCGATCCAGCTGCAAATACAACATCAGCAAGAAGGGTAGCTTTCTTACGTCCATAAGCATCATTGATCCAACCGCCAGCTGCAGCTCCTATTATTGCGCCAACCAATGCCATACTAACAATGGTTTCCTGCCAAGTTTAAAAATCATTATGATGGATAACCAATTTAGACCTCCATATTACAGCATAATGATTAACATTTATTTGATTATTTGAATTTTTCAGTAGTTCTAGTAATCTCATTATTTCTCAGTTAGCAATTAAAGTATTCGTACCTAGAAATTCAGTTTCGATTTCCTATTTAACCAGTTCTCCTCACTTTAAGAAAAAACTAAGCAAAATAACGCAGATAAAATCTTGAGCAAGACTCAGAAACCCATTATACCAAGCAATGTCATACAACAATTGTTTCCTGCTGAAACGAAAAAACGTTAACCAATCAATACATCCAGATTGATTGCATACATAATCATCTACTTTTCTTGTTATTCAAAATTCTTAGTACAGGAACTTCATTATTTTCCCATTCAGTAATTGAAGTAGTTGTCATTATAAACTCAGTTCTGTAATGGTTATTTTCACTTTTTTGATAACCCCATCAAAGAAGTAACCCAAAATCAAATATTTAGAAAAAATCACAAAAAAATATTACCTGTAGAAAACTACTCTGATTAACCACCTCAAATTCATCTTTTATATACAAGAGAGCCCCTGAAATTACACCTGCACAGCCAACATTTTCTCATCAAATAACAAATCATCTAAACTTTGATAAATTAAAACACCCATTTGCTAAAAATAAATAACCAAACGTTTGATATATTTTTCTTTTCCTAACCAGATTGAAAACAGGAAACCAGAAGGATAGCTAAAAAGAAAGAAACAATTGATGTTTACCTGTATCGTAGCCAAAAAGGAGACCACCAATGCCAGCAGCAACAGTCAATCCAATAACATAGGAATTACTAAAATACGACATTCGTCTCTCCGGAAACATATCCAAATACCCTGAACTTCCCGGCAAGTAACTGGAACTTCCCGGTGAAGACTGGATCGTCATTTTCCTCTCTTTCAATCAATCAGGAACCACCAATCAAAAGAAATTCTAATAGATTAAGAATAGGGGCTTGTAGTAGGTGATGAAACAGTGATTAAGCAAACCAATTGGAGAAATAAAAAAAAAAGATTAATAAGGAAATGAAGTTGATGCTTTTGATTAGACTAAATGGTCAGGATCTAATCTAATCAAGTCAAGATTATGCAGGTGAAATCAAGCAAAGGCAACGTGGGGTTTGGCCTTTCGGGTTTTGTGACTGAACACTGAGAATCTCCGGGAAATTTTGAATGTTGAGATTTTCTCAGAAAAGTTTGGAGAGAAAATTGAGAAATTTACACGACAGCGAGAAAGTGCAAGGAAAAACGTGACAGCGAGTTTTGACACGCAAGTTCTTCTTTTCTGTCCGAATATAGCGTTTGAACTTTGAAAAAAAAAAAAAAAACGAGTTTTTCTGCAAATTATGGTTGGTTGCTTGGCTAAAACTAACTATAGTACTGATTGTGATTTTAAAAATAAATTAATTTTAGTATTAATATATTAAAATAATTTTAAAATATAAAAAAAATTAAATTTAAGGAAACGTGGTTTGCATTGACTTCCCCAACAAGCTTCATTACATTGGAAGGTGGTTTTCAAAAATAAAATAAAAATTTTTATATTTGTTTATCATTAAAAAAATTAATTAATAAAAATATTTTTTTTTTAAGGCAAAAAACACTTTTTATAAATTATAAAAAATTTAGAAATATATTTGTTGATTATATCAAATTTGATCATTAATCTTTTGATTACTGTATATTTTATTTTGATTTTTTTAATTTCATTCTTTAGAATTTTATTTAGTTTGATTTTTTTATAAACTTTAATCCTTATTTTTTTTATTTTATTTACTTTTATCTTATCATTTTTTTATTTAAATTTTTTAATTATCATATTTGGCTCCTATTCTTTTGGTCTCTATTTATTTTTTTTAAAATAATTTAAAAAATAATATAAAATCTCCAAGTAAAAATAAAAAATTCCATCATCGATTCTCCTTTAAATTATGAGAATTCAAATCTGACATAACAAGTTATTATAAATTCTTAATTTTAATATGTGTAATTATTTTTAAAATAAGTAAATATAATCTCAATACATGAAAAGGCTCCTTAAAAATTCATGGCAGCAAAACAAGGGTAAAAAAAATATATATATAGTTGTATTGAAAGGTGAGGTAAGAATAACTACCATGGTGACCTGCCAGTGAGATTGGAGTTTATTTATTTTATGCACAGTTTTTTTTTATCCCTATCCTTGTCAATGTTACCCACGTGGCTTTTAGATAAGAATTAAGACAAAAGGCCACCGTGCCATAACGAGACAGAAACGAACTTAACTCCTAATGTACATAATCCTTTATGTACTCGCTTTCTGGTTTGTTTCCACCCATAATTTAGTTTAAAAATATTATTATGGTTATCTTTTAAAAATTATTTCTAATATTAGCATATTAAAATAATTTGAAAATATTAAAAACATGTTAATTTGAAGTAAATAAAATAATAAAATAATTTCAATTTTATAAAAAAACAATTTTGAAACACAGAAACAAATAGTATCCCCAAACTTTAACCCGATGATCCGTAGGCACGAGACATAGCTTGTGTCATTTAAATTAAATAAAAGTTGATATTTTTGGTCAAAATTTGATGGAAATCTTATTTGACGTTTTAAAAAATTAAAATGATTTTTTTTAATTTTTAAAAAATAATACTTGAAACAATTTCTTTTTAGATTAACTCAATTCATCACTCTTCTTAACTTGAACCTTGAGTTGGGTCATAGATTAAATAGGATTTTATAATTATGTTTCATGTACGCTAAATGTTTTTTTAGGGGTGAACATCACTTCAAATAATTTGAATATATAAACATAAAATTAATTAAATGGATTGAACTAAATAAAAAAATCAAATTGATCTATTTATTTTTATGTTTGTTAAAATAGAATAAGCACAACTTGAATTAATGGATATAGTTAGGTTATTTTTTGCATGTTTTGATTTAACTAACTTTAATTTATAATGAATTTTTTGGTTTAGTTGGTTTCACTTGATTTTTTTATTTTTAAAATCTGAAATTTAAATTGAAACAAGTTGATTTTTTTAATAAAAAATAAAAATAAAATCTAAAAAAATAAATTCCGATAATCAATTTAGTTAATTTTATATCAATTTCGGTTAGTTTGTTCATTCTTAGTTTTTGGAATTTAATAAAAGCTTTTATAATCAGATGTGCCTAGCACGCGCTATTAGCTCGAGTTTGCTTTTCTTTCTCAAGATAAGTATAAATTCGCGGCTCTTGTTGCTTTGTAAGGAAAGAAAGATTATGCTTTCAAGTTTCAAGGCCCGTGAAATGCACGATTTTGATGATTTTTAGAGCATGTCCGGTAATACGGTCGAATTGTTTTTTATATGAAGGAATATTAAATTAATATTTTTTATATATTTTTCAATAATTTTATGTTTTGGTATTAAAAATAAAATAAACAATTTTAAAAATATTATTTTAATATATTTTAAATTAAAAATAATTTAACAAAACACATTTTAAATGAATTGATTTGTTCTTGGAGTCCATAGATGATCTATCAATTTAATTGGTTTAGGTTTGGTTTCATATAAAATTATTTATATTACTTTTTTTTGATATTTTTATATCATTTTTATATTTTAATATTAAAAATAAAATTTTTAAAAAATATTATTTTAATATATTTATAAATAAAATTTATTTTAAAAAACAATCCAGTAATCCATTGCCTTATAAACCAAGTCTTAAACCTCAACAAAGTTGAGTTGATTACTGTAACCATATGATAAAGTCCCAATATTGACATTTAAAACAAAAAAAACAGTAAATGCAAAGAATAAAATCTTATGTATCATCATAATCAATGCCTATCACAGTCAATCAACCACATAATCTAGCAATGACTAGGCACATTTCCCAATTTCTTTTCAAAAAGTAAATAAATTAAAAGAACATGGACCACGAGATCCCTGCCCCCTCATGGAGTATTTTGAACAAAAAAAAATTCAGTGATTGGAAGGTGAGATATCACCCTCAAACAGTATGACACTTGTCTTCCACCTCTATTATTTTGAGATTATAGCATATAGTTTTAGTAGGTAACATTATTTTTCGTCTGAATTTGACATTTTCAGTCCATAATTTCAATCATGATTGTATTTTAAAACATGTTTTATTTAAAAATATATTAAAAAAATATAAAATTAAATTTTTAATTTTTATAAAACACTATATTTAATTACCAAACAAGTTGATGATAAGTGGTCTGTTTGTTTCTGCGTTTTAAACATGTTTTTGAAAAAATTTAAAATTTTCTTATTTATTTCAAATTAATATATTTTTAATATTTTCAAATCATTTTGATACGCTGATATTAAAAATAATTTTAAAAAAATAAAAAATATATTATTTTAACACATTTTAACATGAATTTTTTTAAAAAAATTACCACAACCACACCAAAATAAACTGCCGCACCACTTCACTCCTCGAACAAGGCATCTTCGTCTATTGCTATCTAGAGACCAGACTGCATAAAATGCAGGATGCTTGTCGATGGGGTCTCGGAAAGAAGATGTTTTGCTTTGATTCTCAAAGTTTTAGATATCTTAGAATTCAGTCCCTCAATGAACATTGATGTTTTTCATGTAACCCGATTGAAAGATCGGAGAACGATATGGGACCTAATTGTAGATATATTTTGTTTAGAAGCTAAATTGAGAATCAATAAATAGATTGCTATTTTTAGGTTTTCCGATATTTGAAGACAGGACATGACTGCAAAATTGTCTTCTTCCAAACATTCACTCATCTTGTCGCACAAGATCGTGGTGTTTGCCTTAATGAGTTCAATTCACCTTATGTGACATATGTGCCTTCGTGCATGTTGCTAAAGGTTATGAACAAGACAATATCACACATGTTGTTGTTCTAAATTCATTGCTCTCCAACAAAACATCAATGATCATGAACCTATAGGTTATTCACGTGGTATGGAAAAATAAGAACTCACTTGGCTTCAAGTTTCAAGTTCAAGTTTTTTTTTTTTTTAATATATAAATTTTAGAAAACATCTATATTGGAGGTTGATGCATTTTAGATCCTGTTTGAAGTTGTGTTTTGAATTCACATCTAAAATTATTATTTTGAAAAAACATCAAATTTCAGCCTTATCAAAATTAAATAACTTTTAAATAACTATCAAATATCTATCTTTTAACCAACTTGTTTTTTTAATCAACTTAACAATAATACCAAATGGAAACTTTGATGTTGATATAGGAGATGAAAATATGTATTTTTTAAAATCAATTCTCTATTATAATTGAATTTAATTATAGTGTTTAATTTAAATTCAATGGATAAATAAGTTGAATTCATGTTTCGAAGAGATAAAAATTAATTTATTTTGTTTCTTATATTACCCTCATTACCTTAATTTTATTTATTCAAAAGTATTAAAAAAAGGGCTGGAAGGGTATTTTGAGAAAATTGTTAATTCTTTTTTTTTAGAATTGTAAATAAGAGGAGTTGACATTTGATTTATTATTGTAGCATTTTTAAATACTAAATTTCACTTTAAATTCAATTCTTAACACTTAAAAGAGGATTACAAACACGAGATTTCATTAAAATATTTTAAATGAATTTAATTCAGAGGGTTCCAAATATAGTGCATGCAAGTTCTAAATTCACAATACTAACGGCTAGATATATAATCTAGCATGATCGATTTATTTATACACTCATATCTAGAAACAAAATCACTATGAATCAATAGTTTAATTGCTTATTTGTTTATGAGTATGCTTCAGAATATAGTTAAAATCGTGTTCCTTTAAATTTTGATTTTTTATATTAAAAAATATTATTTTTTATGTTTTTAGATTATTTTGATGTATTAATATAAAAATTATTTTAATATTTTTTTAAACAAAAAATATTTTAAAACATAATC
Organism: Populus tremula; assembly: GCA_964019445.1. Lineage (NCBI taxonomy): Eukaryota > Viridiplantae > Streptophyta > Magnoliopsida > Malpighiales > Salicaceae > Populus > Populus tremula. The sequence continues at coordinate 1,398,572 of CAXHTJ010000017.1, read as the reverse complement.
GTTATTGCAATCTAAAAGATGCACATGTGAGGAGGTTTCTCCACTTGAAAGTATTAAAACTTGAGTATTCATCCATGAAATAAGGAAATATAACATCTCACCTTCCATTTTCCCCAAATGCACCATGGATGCTTCATCATCAACCTCTTCTCCCCACCAACGATATTGATTCAAGGCCATCAGGCCGTAGAAATATGCTTCATTGATAGCCGTCTCTGATTGCTAGCTGATGAACAATTGATACAGTGTTCAAAACCCACTGGACTTTGGACTTTGCTACAAAAAAACCTCTAGTCAAATTGTAAATTTATTTATTTACTTTAACAAATGTATGTATATTCCCTAGTAAATAAAGAATTTTTATCGTAAATTTACTTTAACCCTCTCGTAAATTTTGAACCGCTACTGATAGGATTTTCTTCTGTATCGATCTCATCTTGTTTTGTTCATCATTTTCTTCTGGTATTCTTGCAGAAACATTTGCATCTGTCCGAAGAACTAAACTCTTTTAAGCAGAAGTAGCTGAGAACTTGGGAAATCATACTTCTCTCCGATTATATGCCAAAGAGAAAACCATTCCTTTCCATATAAATCTGTAATGTTGTGATCACCATTGATATACTACTTCTTTGTGACGTGTTCATTGGTGTTTTGGCTTTGGTTTCGGCCATGAAAAAAGAATAAAATCTTTGTGGATAAGCATACATAATGATGGCCTCGTTGAATTTAGTTTAGGAGTGTATTTTAAATTATTTATGCATTTTTTAATGGTTTAAACATGGATATATATTTGATGTGGGATTTAAAAAATAACAAAATTTTATGATGAAACCAATTAATATTCTAACGATTCAAAAGTCTACCATATGAATAGATAGAGATTAGATAAATAGCTCAGCTATGCTGTGGGTTGAATTGTTTTTTTTATGAATGTAAGAATAAACATTCTTGTAACATCAACATTCTACAAGAAATAAAATAATCTAACAAGTTAGTAACTAAAAGAGGTTGCACATGCTGATGGCGTAGTGATCCAAAAAGTTAGCAAAAATAAAACACCATAAATCAAGTATCTCATGCTTACTTTCGCATAATTAATTTAATTTAATCAAAAAAATAAAATTCCTTTTACATAAACTAGATTCAACAAATGTAGAAAAACAAATCCGAGTTGATCCTTGTTGCTTTCAAAATGCCCCCAAAATCCCATAAAATAACAACAAAATATTGGTAAATAAAATTGAAAAAAAAAATAAACTTAAAAAATCTCTTAAACCTGTAACCCGTTAAATCATAGACCTGGACTAAATTAAATAGCTCAATACATGCTAAATTAAATGCCAGAGGATAAAATCAATAAATTTAATTTAATTAATAAATATGTGATAAAGAGAATATGAATGAAATTTCAAGTATAACAAATCTTTGGGGCTTATTTGATTTTTTTAAAGCCAATACTAAAATCGGGTAAGAGAGAGAAAACAAAAAAAAGTCACGTGTGCCACCTCAGCCACCATTGAGCTATGCGCGTCACTTGTTCTTGGAGGAGATATCAAGACACTTTGTTCACTACCTTGGAATCATGGTTTTGGTTGTCGGACAATGCCACACATATCGTCTGAAAGTAACAAACACTGTTAACATGTTTTCATTTTTTTTATTTACTAAATTATTCTATTGCCTTCAATAACACTCAATAACTACCAAATCACCATATTTAAATGACAAAAGAACCCTAAATCAAAGATATGTTGTTTTTTAATTTTCGAGTGCAATGAAGTAACTTGTTTAAAAATTAAGTTAAAGGCTAAAAAATTCATATACCTGAGTTATTTTTTTTGTTTTTAAAAGATAATTAAGCAATAATATTGTGTAAAGAAAATATAAAAATATTGTCTAACTCCTTTTTTCATAGTAATGATCAATATGTTATGTGAAATAGACTATCTTATCCTTAAATTCAAGCCATATTAGTTTGCTCATCAAAAATTAAAATTAACATCTCAGTGTATGAATCCATGGTGAAATGCTTATCTCTTTCTTTTAGTATAGGGTATAATATAATGGCAATTTGCTTCATTTATACGTTTTTTAATTTCCTCTCATTTTGCATGATTTATTTAGTATTTTCTTAATATAGAATATTTTGAGCGTGGGTGATAATTAAAACTCGTGTCCCCCTTCATTAATTACATGAGAGCAAATAGAATGAATTTTAAATGAATATTTGCCGAATCCAAATTGGTATAACAAAAAAAAAAAGATTAACAAGCTCCCAATCGAATTTTTGCTCAAAAAACTTAAATTGTATTATATAAATCTAATAAATATTCTTAAATATAAGCATCCCGTATCACCAAGGCTTGTATTCATGTTTAGAATTTAAAATCATGGTTTATTATAAGTAAAATATGGCCCTGTAAAATATTTAGGAGGTAGAGTATGGATGCCAAATTCTGTATCAATTTACCATTTCAATAGTAATGGAGGTTTCGTGCCCCTTTGATTTTTTCAAAGCCAAAGAAAGGCTCTTCCGTGGCCATTTTGGATTCTACTCATGATGCAAAGTCAAAGAAACTTACCCTTGTAGATGTGATCAACATGATCAGCTTTGATGAATTCTAACCAGTGCTATGGTGCTCCCTATACTCAGGAAACACTGCTCACACAGCTAAACTGGAGAGAAACTAGCTACTTGGATCGTGTTTCGTCGTCGGTGGAATAATTCGAGTTAATTTAGATTAAATCTAGTTGATTTTTTTATTTATTTTCTAAACAAGATTGTTTTGATTTTATTTTTATTTTTATGGCATAACCTCAGTTTACTTATTTTGACCCGCCGTAAATGGTGCTTTAACAGCTATGAAAAACAACACTATTCATCAATGCAAATTTAATTTCCCATTTATGACAATCACGCCACTTTTGCTTCCATTTAAAAGCCACCTAACTCCATAATCCACATTCATACCTACTCATTACTCCACGTCTTCTTTCTCCATAATTTCATTTCCTAATTTCATAGAACAAATTTATTTTATTATTTTATCAGATTTAATCCTCTCCGTTTCTCTTCTCTGATCCCTCAAAATCCCAAGACTTTTTGGGGTCTGTAGGGATGAATTCGGAGGATGATATGATGGACGCGAACGATGTCGAATCAGTTGATGAAGTTTTCTTTAGTGGTGAAATGGAAGATGATGATTACAGTGATGGTGATTATTATGATAATGATGATGTTGATGATGATGATGATGGTCCTGACTATGATTTCATGGCTGAAGCTGCTGATGATACCGATGACTTGTCCTTCCGCTTTCAGGCAATCTTTGAATTTTGATTTTGGTGATTTTAGAGATAAAGTTTACTGCTTTGATTGAATTGTGGTGATGGGTTTTGTGGTTAAGATAACTAGGTGGTGAATAAGGAGCAATAAGCGATTGCTTGTTTTTTTTTGGGGGGGATTTTAAGTGTTAAAGTTTATTGCTTTACTGGAGTTGAGGTGATGAGTAGGTTTGGTAAAGATAATTTGGAGGGAATTAAGGAGTGATTATGGGATTAACTGTTAATTTTGGGGATTTTAAGAGTGTGGGTTTTTAGTGTTGAAGTTAATTGCTTTATAGTACTTAAGATGACGTGTAGGTTTAGGTAGGATAATTTTGTGGGATCAAGAGATAAATACTGGATTAGTTGTTTTTTTAGGGACTCTGGGTATTTAGGTTGTGATAGTGGAGGGATGCTGCAGTTGAGGATAGCTTGGGTTGTGTTGTCATGTTGCTTTGCTCAGGGTCTGTTTGATTGAAGAGGAAATTGAAGGGAAATATAGGGAATGAGTGAATGAAGGGATGTGCATGCGCGGCGTGATTGAAAAATTGGTTGGTTGATGAGAGGATACAGAATTTAGTTAGTTAAATTAGCTGAGTTTTGATTATTATGAGGATAATATAAATAATTTCGCTTCATGATTTTGGGTTATAATAGGAGAGACTCGCACCTAGCCAAAGCTAGTATTTAGGACTTGAGAAATGAATAGATTTGAGGCATCTTTTTGCTTAAATTTCACAGAAGAGATGCGGAAAATGAACCAGTGAAATGTGAATTGCACATACCTTATTAGCTCTGGTGATTAAATATGAATAGTGAACTCAGTCTGCTTAAGCCACGTTGTGGTATTTGGTTTGGTTGCAATTTCCTACTTTACTAATATTGATTTAGGTGTAGGAGGCCATCTTTAGATGTGCATCTGTTTTCTGGCTAATTTAAAAATGGGAAGAAAGTTGTGATTTGGTCTTATGTAACAATTTGGTTTTGGAATCGTAAATGAATGAGCTTAATTGATTCTAAGTGCTGTATTAAGCGCTGGGATGTTTCTCTTTGTGTTTCATTTTGTCCTCCTTTTGTTCTCTTCTTTTATTACTTTTCCTCACTTCAGAAACAGAGAATTTGGTTATTGTTTTCCTTTCCCCCAAATTTGTGTGAAATGAATATGGTTTTAAATTAATTTCTATAATGTTACACATGTCTTGATCTTGTAGTTATGCTTCCATTTTTTAATGTTTTTTCTTTCACCGACCAACTTAGCTTAACCATAGAGAGTTACCAAGGATATTGATTTAACTAGCCAGGCTTTATTTTTCATAATGTAATGAGGGACTATGCTTTTTAGGTATTGGAGATGGTAGCCTGTCCATTTCAGTATGGTTGTTTTTGGTAAGGGTTTCTAGAGACTTACCGTGAGTATTTTGTGTGTTTGTGATATCCTGATATCCTAGAGGTTCAGTTGCTTCTATTCCATGTTTTGAAACTGCTATGAATGGCTTCATTAGATCCAAACTTGTATGTTAACAGCAGTTCTAGACTTAAAAGTCTTGGCACTTTTAAAAAGCTTGATCTTTGCAAATTAATTATGTTACCATTGATTGAATTTCCTTGATTTACACAATTTTCTTGGCATCTGAACTGTAACACAGTGTATCTAAATCTGTTGAACCAGAATTTTTTTTTTTTTAGGGGTTTTGGAATATCAATCCCTAAAGTTTGAAAGTTAAAATTGTTGCTTGTTTCTAATAGCTCTTGGTTTTGATTTTTCTTTATTTCTTTATTTACTTGCTTCTAATATTTTGAATGTGTTTTCTTTTTCAGCAAAGTTATACAGTCTTGAAGGAAGAAGATATACTTCATCGTCAAGAAGATGACGTAACAAGAGTGTCTACTGTCCTTTCCATAACAAGAGTTGCGGCAAGTATCTTACTCCGACATTATAATTGGTAAGTTAGCGGACCTTTTCTCGTTTGTCTGTTTTTATGGTTAGTTTGTAAGGGTGTAGACAATTGCTTCACAGCACATGTGAACTATTGTTTACAAGTAACCAGTGAATTACCTGTGGAAAATAATTATGGAAACTTCTGCATATTGCATCATCATATGAAAATGCTGCATCGTAGAAACGCTTCTTTTATCGTGGTGTCCTTATGAAATTCAGCATTGCAGGAGTGTTAGCAAAGTGCATGATGCATGGTTTGCTGATGAAGATGCTGTCCGGAAATCTGTTGGCTTGCTAGACAAGCAAGTAGTTCAGTTTTCTAATGCTCGAGAAGTAAGTGCTCTAGCTATATGAATTTATGTGTTGAATTGATTTCTACAGCTTTGTTGTTGCCACTGTTTGTGTGTCTGCTGCTTACACTGGTTGCTTTTATGGCCAGCTTACCTGTGGAATTTGTTTTGAATCCATTCCATGTGATAAGATTATTTCTGCTGCTTGTGGCCATCCTTTCTGTAATACATGCTGGTCAGGTAAATTTCTTTCCTTTTTTTTGGGGATGGTGAAGCTTCATGCTGAGATTTAAATTTCCGTTATGGATCAACTTCATCTGTGATTTTCAAAGCTTTTTGCATGGACTCCTTTCTTATGCTTTGTTCCGACAGTACATGCTTTGAAGTTTTGCTGGATTTAATACTAAATTTTGAAAGAAGTAGAGGAAGAAGGGGCAGGGGCAGGGGTAGGGTAAGTAAAGGTGGGAAATAGTGATCCTCCCCTTAATTAAATTTGTTGAGGAATTTAATGCACTTTCACCCTGTTAAATGATAGGATGTCTATGGAAGTTCAATTTCAGAAGCCTAAAGAGTGGAGATGGTTGATTGATTATAATTGGAAAAAGAAGAGTTGTAAAATTATAAACTCAATTTCTCTCTTGTGAACACTCCAGTTTTGCAATATTGGAATATTTTACAATCTAGAGGCATGGGTTATGGAAAACCCTCCAATCTCCTCCAGTTCTTTCTTTTCATCTTATAAAAATAATCCCGACACAAAATTGAAGGGTTCATTTCTCCATGTTGCTCTCTGTTTTCCCATTGAAGAACAATGTAAAGACTTTGGTCTTGTTATGTTTGGATTTGTTGTCTATTATCATCTACTCTGTACAATGTATATCTGTCTGAAATTCTTGTCCTTCTGTTTCCCCTTCAATATGTTATTACTTTGTAAGAAAAGAACTTGCTTTGATTGCAGCAAGTTTTGCACATATCTTGTTTATTACTCTGTCTGCTGGAACATGTGTGCAATTGATAAACTTGAACATTTCATTGCTATTTTGATTAGTTTTTGCTTTTTCCTTGCCTTCCAATTATTCCCTATTGATTTTTTGCTATCTTTTGCTCACTGTGACAGGTTACATTAGCACAACCATTAATGATGGTCCTGGATGTTTGATGCTAAGATGCCCTGATCCATCTTGTCGAGCTGCTGTTGGTCAAGACATGATCAATTTGTTAGCACCTGGTGGAGATAAGGAGAAATACTCTCGGTACCTCCTTAGGTCCTATATTGAAGACAACAGAAAGGTGTGCCCATGATATGGAACCTCGAAATCTTGTTTCTGTATTTGTTATAATTCTCTGTTTGAAGTTTTCACTTACAGTGAGTTGGGTCATCCCTTCTTCCACCAAATATCAGGACTCAAAATTGGTGAAAATTACAATACATTACTGTACAATTCATTCTGCCCCCCATTCCCCGTTCATGAGTTGCCTATTATTCTGACCACCTTTATGGTGCTGTGCGGTCTGTGCGGTCTGTGCAATCATTTGGTGTATTTGGTTAGAGAGGGATCCTAGGATTTCCAAGGATCAGTTTATGTATGCACAGTTGATGTGGGACAGAATAGTGTTTCTTACTTCATTATAGTCATGCTTCAGGCTCTTTTAGAGGTGTTTCTGTAGCTGGCTTTCAGCAAGATTGGGATGCTTTATTATCATAGTTTTGTTACCCGTTTCTTGGTTTGGAGGACAGCATATTCTCCCAACTGTTTGTGCATATTTCTTCTTTTCATTAATAAAATCTTTTGTGATCTAGGAAAAAAATTATTCTAACCCCCTATCCTTTTCTCTATCTTTCTGTTTACTTTCAGACCAAGTGGTGTCCTGCTCCAGGATGCGAGTATGCAATTGATTTTGCTGCTGGTAGTGGAAGTTTTGATGTTTCCTGCCTATGCTCACATAGCTTTTGCTGGAATGTGAGCATGCTCTTCATGTTGATAGTGTCACCGTATTAGATTCTGTAGAAATTAACTGTCATGTAGTGATTGGTAATTGCTGTTGGATAATTGCAGTGTGCAGAGGAAGCTCATCGTCCAGTGGACTGTGGAACGGTGACAAAGTGGATTTTGAAGAACAGTGCTGAGTCTGAAAACATGAATTGGTAGAAAATTTATATATGCGTCAAAAACTATATATTGTGATTATGACATGATAGATACTTATTTGCTCCCTCTATTGATAACGGCAATAAATGTCAACACACACACACGTGCAGAGCTGTAAGAAGATGATGTATAAAAATTGGCTACACTAATAACAGGTGCTGCTTTATGCTGATTTTATATTTGATTACACTCAGGATACTTGCTAATTCCAAACCTTGTCCAAAATGCAAGCGACCGATTGAAAAAAACCAAGGGTGCATGCACATAACATGCACCCCACCTTGCAAATTTGAATTTTGTTGGTAAGTTCTGAATTTTGTTTCAGAAACCTTTGAAAATTGATTATCCTCTGGATGAAGTTTTGTCTTACCTCAATGGGTAAATGCAGGCTGTGCCTTGGTGCATGGTCAGATCATGGTGAGAGGACAGGTGGTTTCTATGCATGTAACAGATATGAAGCAGCCAAGCAAGAGGGAGCAGTAAGTGTGCTAATATCGTCAGTTATATTAGATCTACCTAATGTACTGTGGTAATTCTTTGAAATAGTGGTAAGATAGCTGTTTCTCTTGTGTATCTGAAATTCATATTATTGCTTGTAGTATGATGAGTCAGAGAGGAGGCGAGAAATGGCAAAAAATTCTTTGGAGAGATACACCCATTATTATGAACGATGGGCAAGCAATCAGTTGGTATGCTAAAGTTTTGCTAACTTATTGCTATTTATGTCAAATTACAGCTTATTTATTATGTAGTTATTTTCCCATGTTAAAGTTTCTGCTCATTTCCATGATAGGTTTCTGGTGTTGTAACTGTTAATTTGCTTTCTTTATGGCTGATCGTGTTAATTTCCCTACTTTCTGTTGGTGCTTTTAAATGCTTATTTGGCTGCACTGCACTTCGTTAATTTTTTTGCTTGAATGTTTTGGATTTCTTTAAAGTTAAATTTGTTAATTTTTTCGGTTTCCTTGCAAGTTTTGGATGTCCTTTGCCTGCACTGAGTTAATTGTTCTGTGTTTATGTGGCAGTCAAGGCAAAAAGCTCTTGTAGATTTACATCAAATGCAGACTGTACATGTACGTATCTTGTTCATACTATTTCTTATACTTGTGCGCATTTTGTATTGTCAAATGTTCTGTATCTTTTAGCTCCCTGCTGAAAGATATCAGAGTTCCTATAACTTCATGATTTCTTGAATTTTCCAGCTTGAGAAGCTTAGTGACATCCATTGCACGCCCGAGTCTCAGCTGAAGTTCATAGCAGAAGCCTGGCTTCAGGTGAGTTGTCATCAGAGTTTTGCTTTTGTTGTGAGAGGAGGTTTTTTTTTTTTTTTTTTTTTTTGGGGGGGGTGTTATTGGAATAAAGGCGAATAAATAGACCTATATTATATTTTTTCTTTCTGTACTTGTAGATAGTTGAATGCAGACGAGTTCTGAAATGGACCTATGCGTATGGGTTTTATCTACATGAGCATGAGCATGCCAAGAGACAGTTTTTTGAGTACTTGCAAGGTATGCATATGATAAATTATTTACTGAGTGACTGTATGAGACTGGTTGCGACTTGCTTGCCTAACAGCATGCACCCCTTCCCATAAGAGAGGTGGGGTGGGGTGTGTGTTTTGTTGGTCCAACTTGAGTTTGTGATTATTCAAACCAAGCGAGGATAAAAAAATGAGAGAAAGAACTGCATTGGGTTTATCTGTTGGTTCTTTATGGGCACCATTGTTAATAGAATAATCTTGTCATTCTGTGCAGGTGAGGCTGAGTCTGGTTTGGAAAGGCTTCATCAATGTGCAGAGAAGGAATTACAACAGTTTCTTGCTGCCGATGGCCCATCAAAAGAATTTGATGAATTCCGGACAAAGTTAGCTGGGCTGACCAGGTATTGTAGCAAATTATTTTTTAACATGTAATTTATATCTGTGGTGCAAAGGATATAGGTTTAGCCCGTTTAGGGGTAAATTGTTTTGTCCCATGGAACATTCTCTATCCTTTTTGTGAGAAGATAAACTTTGCTGCATATGCCTTGGTTATGCTTAAGCTGTTCTGGCCACAAAACATCAACTATAGCTGACAGTTGTTTAGACTTCACTTTTATAATTTCCATGAGTACATGCGTAATTGATATATGGACTTTTTTGTCCAAAAATTCTATAACATCTAACTACTTTTTGTGCAATAAAATATAGATTTAATCCGTGAAATTGTTTCCAGTGCTGCAGGTTGCCATTGGCAACTTAATGTGCCTTTTTTATCCACGGATTTGGAGATGTGTAATTAGGAGAGTAGTTCTTGTATTCATCCGAAATAGCTAGAGAAAGTAAGATGATTGTAAACTACGTGAGCGTCCATGTATAATGAGTTCCATCGCCAAAGTAGGCAGCAGCACTAGTGCTTTATTTTGCCTCCTGGCCAATAGTTTTGTTAAATGTCATTATGCACAGTAAAGATTTATCTCTTTTTTTAAAAAATTTGTTGAATTATATATTTGTTTAAGCATTCAGGTATAGCTGCAATTATACTACTAGCATTAAAGCCTCTCTTTATACACCTTGCATCAGTGTGACGAAAAATTATTTCGAGAACCTGGTCAGAGCATTAGAGAATGGCCTAGCAGATGTGGACTCTCATGGTGCTTGTAGCAAGACCACGAGCTCAAAAAATGCCAGTGTCAGCAAAGGGAAAGGTGGCAAGGGAAAGGGTGGTAAAACTGGTGGTTCCAGCAAAAATGGAGATGATTAATATTCCAGTTCCAGTTCCAAGCTGCTTACACATGCTGGGTATGCTGCCACTGCCATTTAAACTCTCTAAACCCAGGTCTGTGGACATTGGAACCTTCTTGGAATAAGTACTCTCCAAGCAAGTTAAAAGAATGGGAATTGCGGTGGATTCTTTCCATTTATGGTTTGATGGCTCATCCTTTCCAGTGGATTGGAAGAACTACAAAAAGCTTCTGATTGGAATCCCTGTGTGGTTTTGAGTCAAGCGCCATGTTTGGTGTACTGTATATAGTAATCTATCTTTGTCTATTAGCATATCGACCCTGCAACTTGCTTTTGTTGCTGGTAATTATATATGTATAGGAAATGCTCTTCATCTGTGAATGCAAATTAACTCATCCGTGAAAATGAAAAACTGAAGCTCCAGTGGTATTTTGCGTTGGTTTAACTTACAAATTGATGTTGTTGAACAATTTGGGTTCTTGCTAGCGCCCAGTTCTATTTCAGTTATTAGCAACCCTCTGATTCTGTGCAATATGAACCGAATTCGGCAATGAATAAAATCCAAGAAACAAAGTTCAGCTATAATTCATTGTTTTATGGTGATCATGTCTATCCGGCAGCCATGAATTTCCAAAGCATGGCTACTTGTAGGCAAGTGACAGGCAGTTCGGCTGTTTGTGAGGTATTTAGTGCGTGTTTGCTTGCTTTTGTGGATCTTAAGTGGCTGCAATTTCATGGGTCACTGTAAGATCAGTAACTGTTACATGGTGATCCGTTTGGAGATTGACAGGCTTTACAGATGCTCTTAGACGATCCAAGGAAAACAAAAATCTGCCCTAAACATTTAAGCTAGTCGAATGTTTCTTTAGGTCTGCATCTTTTTTGGCACTTCCGTTGGTTTATTTCAGCCATTGGTCTTACCAGGAGCAACTTGCGCCTCAGGTTTTTGATCATTTGTAATCCATTTTCATCAATGATATCCATAAAATTTTGAAGGTAGAAAACCCTTATTTGACTTGTTTGCAATCGTATGAAGAAGAAAAAATCTACTGCCCTCAAGAAAAAGAAGGGGAAGACAGCTAATGTATATACCAGCCAAACAATTATAGCATACTGATCATGCAAGATTCACACTCATTTCTCCTCAGATTCACACTGTTTCCTGAGGAAACTACAAACATTTTCAGGTCATGTTTAGGGTACCTCACAAGAATTCGTTTCAATGACATGTTCATATTCATTTTTCACTCAAGTTTTTATTGTTTCTCAGGAAACAATATAAACATTTTCTGCTCATGTTTAAAGTACATCATGAGAATCTATTTCAATTGCTTGGATTCATTTTTTAGGAGGTTAATGCTAAGTGCTTTCATCATTGCTCTTGAATATTGACGAGAACCCATTTTCCAATCCAAGCCACTTTTCATCATTGCCTTAAATTCATTGTAACTGATTCGACCATCCTGAAAAAAGAAAGAAAAAAAAGGGACAAAACCATTGTTAATCTAATAAAGAAAAGCTTGTTACACTAGCTAGATCTTACAGGACATTCAAAGAAATGTAAGGACTCGTGAAGTACCTTATCTAGATCAACATCAAATATGATGTCTTTGATCACTTGCTCATTGTTTGGACCTAGATCATCATTTGACATGGCTTCTCTCAGTTCGTCAAACTCTATAAATCCATTTTGGTCCTTGTCGAAGAATCTAAATGCTTGAGTGAGATTCTTATCACTGCCAATTCTTTTCAGGTGAACAGACACCGCCACGAACTCATCGCAGCTTAACGAGCCATTTCCGTCAGCATCCGCCTTCATAAGACAGGAATTGAACAAAAGGAAAGTTGTTTTCGAATGTCATAATCTTTAAAAAGCATCAATTGAAAGAGAAAACACAAGCAGAAGCAGAGTGATAACTCACAGCATCCATTAATAGCTTCACATCAGGATCAGGAACGGAGTGTCCGAACTTGTTCAAGCCGTCTTTCAGTTCTTGAAATGATAAGTCTCCATTGTGGTCCGTGTCCATCATATGGAACATTTGTTTGATCTTATCTACTTGCTCGTCCGGTAAGCTGTCTGCTACCACCTGAAAGAAGGATCGGTACAAAGGTCAACGAGGAGCTTGATATTAGAAGAGATGATCGCTCCCTTGAGGCATTTAATGAAGAAGACAAAAACTTACCCTGAGAGCTTTCTTCTTAAACCTATTCATCAAGGAAAATTGCTTAATCTTTGTTCTCACATTTTCTCCAAGAGAGATATTAGGGACATCACTTGCATTTTGTATCCATGGGTTTTCTTCATATGACGTGAAAGAAGAAGACTAATTAGTTTGAATTTCAAGCAATTTACTTCCAATTTTTGATGATGTAAAGGCTACTAACCAAGAACTTCTTCAACTGTTAATCGGTTGTAAGGATTTTGATCAAGCATCTTCTTCACTATGTCTTTTCCTTCTTCTGAAACTTTTGGCCAAGGATCCCTAGTGAAATCTATTTCACCGCGGACAATTGCGTGCGCAATCCCTTCCTCAGTTTCTGTACAAGTCACAACCGAAATTCAACACTAAAAATTCATTCTAAGAGAAGGAAAGTTGCAAACTTCTTACATGAACTCAAGGGACACGGTTTCAGACATTTCGACAGAAATACGAGGGTTGCATTTTGATGATGATGATGATGAAGTTTACCTGCCCAAAATGGAGGGACTCCACAAAGCAAGATATAAAGGATAACACCTGTGCTCCACACATCAACTTCTGGTCCGTAGTTTCTTCTCAAAATCTCTGGAGCCATGTAATATGGACTTCCAACAATTTCTCTGAAACGCTGACCTGCGGCAGACAGATTTCGCAATTCAAAAGTTGGAAAAAGTACCGTACAGTAATGTAATGGTGGCAAGAACAGACAACGTGGAAGATGTACCTGGTTCAAAGAATATGGAGAGGCCAAAATCAATTGCTTTTAACTGGGAGCTTTCACTTGCATCTGCAAATAAGAAATTTTCTGGCTTTAGGTCCCGGTGTATCACTCCATGATCATGGCATACCTGCAAGGAGTATCAACATAGAAATGATTACTTTCTTTGGGGAAAACTTTCAAATCTCGCAAGAACATAGCTGTTTATTCCAAAGTCTCTTGAATTCAAAACGTTCGATTTCGATTTATATCTCAATATTTGAAGCACTTTAGAATCATGATCATGATAATTTTTAAATGATCTGCAACATCTAACATTATAGATGGAATGTATCAAAAATTAAGGCCTTCAACCAATTTAATTAGACAAGGAAGAAACATTAACCTTGAAATCATGAATCATGTTTATCATTTCCATAATACATATATAATTCCGAATCCATATAATAACTTTACCTTGACAATCTCCAAAATGGTCTTGGTAACCATTGCTGCGGCACGCTCGGAGTAATGCCCCTTGGAAACAATCCTATCAAAAAGCTCACCTCCCTCACAAAGTTCCATAACAAGATGGACAGCATCTGTATCCTCATATGCCTCCCTGAAGCTCACAATATTAGGATGTTTAGGCAAATGCCTCATGATCTCCACCTCTCTTCTAACATCCTCCACATCAATTTCTGACTTCAGTTTGGATTTAGATATGGTCTTGCATGCATATTTTTCACCTGTTTTGATATCAAAACATTGGTACGTGATCCCAAATTCACCCCTTCCTAATTCTTTTCCAAATGTGTATTTTTCATGAATGTCGTGACCTGTAGGCTCCTTGATCACTGATGCGATCTGAAGAGCTCTTGGCGTTTGTACTACCGAATCGTTCTGATCCGGTGAGGGTAGAGGTTTACGGACATTGTGTGATGATCTCTTGGAAATGAAATGGCCTAGATTTGCAGGTGTGGAAACACAGCTTCCCATGGAATCACCTTGTTAGGGTTTTTCTCTCCTTTCTTTTATGTTTGTTACGTTAACAACATCCTAGCTATCAGAGGAGGAGGAGAGAAAGAGTCTTGGAAAGAGAAATGGAATCCCTAACAAAGGAGCAGGAATGGGGGGAGGAAGGGACTAAATATGGCAAAAGTTGAAGATAAAAATTAGTTATTTTGGCTAATCATTACTTGGCTTATTCCTCCATTTTCCTAGGGTTCTTTTAGTGCCTTCTACGTGCTGTTTTCTTTGACTCATGGCTAATGTTCGATGTCTTATCTCCTTGACAGTTCACCTTGATGAAGGTCTAATGGAATATGCTCCATAAGCACAAAATTCCTCCATTCATGGCCACACAATGAAAAGATGATGAAACCAATGAGCAAGAGAGTTCACAATCACCATGAAAAAGTCTCTAATTCAAAGAAGTTCTCTCCTTGGAACACAAGCATTAGAATAGCCAAGTTCAACCACATGCTAGCATAGAAAATTACATAAAAATTGTACATACGATATGCAATTGTTACATCCATATTCATACTCTTTCCATTTGCTCAACTTATGCCTACAGAATATATAGCTATATTACCATAAAGAGAAACCAGTCCATGGACAGAGAGAGAGAGAGATTCAGAGATCTTCCATTCCATTCCCTTTTCTTGCTAGTTCTTTGGCTACTACATAGTAGAATCAATCACTCACTGATGCCATACTTCTTGTGAGTGGAGGTGGAAATTAAGAAACAGTCTTGAGGCAGCCAAGATGCTGCACTATTGCTCCATGAAGACTCCAAAACTACCAAGAAAAGATACAGACACAGAAAGAGAAAGATTGCAAAAGAGAGCCACACCTCCTCTGTAAGACTTTCCACCACCATTTTCTTTGGAGTGATTTGGAAATGAGAGAGGACGGAGGGAGGGGGTGTCCGTTTATAAGAGAAAGATGGGAAAGGAGGTTCAATGTACATAGTTGCTGGTAGAGAATGTCAAGCAAAGGCAGACAATTAGGGGAGGGGATGTGACATATCTGGCTAGTGGAGGGGTTTCAGATCCACGTAGTGTTAAAATATGTAAGTAATTTATCAAGAAATTCATTGAATGTCCATGCAAGTGGGTCAGGAGGGATTCTATTTGCTCTGTGATATAACCATTTTATCCCATGTTCATGCATCAATCATATTCAATGATGTTTGCTTCACTTAGGGCTACATGGAGGTTTCTGTTCCATCTTGGATTGGAAAATCACATTACCGTAGTCCACTCAGTTTAGCATCCCGCCGATTACTAGGTGATCGGGTGGATTCAAGTTAATTATTTTATTTAAAGTAATGTTATTTTAGTTTTTTTTAAAAATAAAAATAAAAATTAGAGTTTAATTAGGTTTCATAATGTATACCGAATCGTGAATTAATATACCAAGTCATTTGAGTTTAATAAGTTCAACATTTTAAACGATTTGAAATAAAATCTAACTCGGATTAAACTTTGAGTTGTCAAATAATTGAATTAACCTGGTGAACTAACAAACTTAATAATTATACGCTAAAGATCTATTTGTTTTTGTATTTATTTAAGGAAATATTTTATAGAAAACTTATTAATATAAAATATTTTATAGTTAACCTTCAAACTTGGTTTGTTTTCTAGAAAAGTTTTCAATTTATAAAATTTCATAAAATATTTTATAAATAGTAATTTACTTATAATATCATCTAACTATTTCAATCATTGCCACCACCACCTCCTCTTTCACTATCATCGCGATCACTTCAAAACAATTATTATCATCCCATCATAACCATTACTTTCATCTCATCATCGCTCTACCTTCTTCATGGTCATAATTGAAAAATATTTTATATTATATTTTATTAAAAATATATTTTTTATGTTAAAATAAAAAATTTACACATAAAATATTTTTAATTTATAAAATAATTTATGCAAAATAAATAACAGACATAAATCAAATAAATTTTGCAAGAAAAGTAAAAAGATTGGAGGGAATCAAGGGTCTAAAATTAAGTTCTGGGTTGGACATGGTTTAATTCAAAATGCAAGCTTATTGGGCCTAGAGTTTATATGCATATATCCTCCAAATACTGTATATCATTAAATCATTTAATGGGTGATTTCATAAATATTTTCATTAATATTTATTTCATTAAACCAGAATACCCATCGAATCATAAGCAAATTATATCTTCAGATTTTATTGAATTCCTAATTTAATTATTAACTAAATCATAATAAAAAAATAACCCGTTAAATCACTAAAACAATTAATCTAACATTAAATTTAAATCACTAAAACAACCCTTTAATTTTATTTTTCTTTCAACAATTAATTTAACATTAAATTTTGGCACGAGTAAAAATCTTACAATTACCCAAGCAGATAATTAGGGGCATGGGATTTCATCTATATAAAAATCGAGAAGTAAATTTTATAAATTATTTAATTATTATTTGAAATGTTCATTCTAAAAACTAGTTTGAGAATTCCCTTCATAAAAAGACCTGTAAAACACTCCATCCCTCCTAGAGAAAGCATATTTGACTCTATATTTTTTGCAGTCTCAAAATAAGTATCCAGTCAAAATATTAATTCCTATATTTTCCTTCAATGCCCCTAATAAAACCTGTTTTATAAAAGAACTGTAATTAAAAATAGTATATGTTTTAAAATTATGAATAAAGAACAACAATACCTCACTAAGTTATTGGCATAAAATTAAGCCATAATGAATGACTAATTGGAGCATCGACTTCAATGTTATTAAACCCTGTTTGATTTGTTAAGTCAACTTGAAACTTGACTCGTATTTTGTTTTACAAAAATTATATGAACGTTGACTCAATTAAACTTGGTTAAAAATTCTAGTTCGACTTTGATTATTTTTCAACATCAATTTAATTAATTTTTTTTAAAAAAAATTAAAATAATATCATTTTAGATTTTGACTCAAGTTAAACCAGGTCAATTCGCTCAACCTATGACCTAAACCTTGAAGTACTGGACATGTTTAATAACTTTGATCTAGTTAATACTTGTTACAAGCTAAGTGTTACTAATTCAAAATTAAAAAGAAAAAGTGATTAGAAATATCTTATCTAATTTATGTACCTAACATTTAGAGCATCTCCATTGAGAGAAGCTATTTAGAATAGTCAAATTTGTAATATGGTTTTTTTGAATAGTGTAAACACAATTTTTTTTTGTGTATGTGGACTTCAATAGTAAAAAGCTTTTTAGAAAAGTTAATTACATTTTAATATATTCAATACGCAACTATTTTAACAACCCGATATTACTCGGTTGACTTGACGGGTCTAAAAACAACCCGGATGATTCTTAATTAACTCAATGTTAAAGGATGAAATTGAAAAAAAAATCAATAACAAAATAACACGAGTCAATCCAGGTGAACTCGTCAAGCTCATGATACAGGCTATGAGATCAGGATAATCTTATAAAAAGCAAAAAAAAAAAAAGATTTAAAAAATTCAAAATAAAAAAAAATCTAATGAAAAAAAAAACATTATTATAATGAATAATATTTTAACATTTTTGAAAGATATACATGGATAATATTTTTATTAAAAAAAATGATAAGATAATATTTTGTTTAGCCCTTCAAGAAATGAAATAAACACTGAAAAACTAAAATAATAATAATAATAATAATAATAATAATATTATTATATTATTATTATTATTAGCTTTCCATTTAGCATCATTTCTCTCAGCTTGCCACTACCTCATTAGTAATTAAATTAATTAAAGTAACCGCAAGAGTTAAGCTATAACACAAAAGGATAGATCCCGTCAAATATTAATTATTTTGGTAACATATAATCACTTCATATTCACCCCTTACTGCATATTACTTCCATTATTATACATATAAAATAAACAGACCAAAAAATTCTCTGCAGCTGCAAATTCCTAGCCCTAGCTAGGGTTTCTCATTTCTGTCTTTTGGCCTTCAAGAATTATTTTTACAATTTCTTATCTCAGTTCCAGACCACACTGCATCGATATGAGTCAAAAGGTATTTTTTTTTTTTTTTAGTAAAAGATGTGCTACATACCTTGAATATGTGTTAATAAAGCTTTTTTCTTTTTTCTTTTACGAATTAAAACTTAATTTCTTTTTCTTTTTTTAATTCAAAACTCTTGTTTTGTTTAATTCAAGGATTCTTTTTATTGATATATTAATTCAAAACTCTTTTTTTAAAAAAAAAAAAAAACAGTGTTGATTGATTCATATATATATATATAAACCTCTTTTAAAAAAAAAAAACAGTGATGTTATGAAGGAGGAAATCTTCCCTTTGAAATAATCTAAACCTAATGCTGTTACTATGTTGTTGCGTAGCTAAGTCAGTCTTGACTTGTCATCTTTGAACATCAATCTTAGATTCTTGAACTCTTGACCTGGTATATCAAACAACTTGGATGACTGTTCATTCCTATGCTGTATAATTAATGTCACTATCCATACCACATAATCCTCTTCTCGTTCTCTTTTTTTAGTTTCATCTTGGCCCTTCTTTTGTTTATTTATTTTGGTTTCAATGTATGTTTTTTGGTTAATATTTTGGAAATTTCCTTGTCGCCGTCCTTGATGAGCTCTACTTTGGTTATTCAACTGCTTTGAGTACTTCTTTGTTCTTTACGTGATGTAACAGTGATCATTGTTGCAGACTAGGACATTGAAGGCTACTGCAAGAAGTAGCTCTATTGATGGTGTGAAGAGGGTAAAGTCTTTGTTTTCAAAGATGAAGAAAACTAGCTTTGATCAGAGTAGTGAACCTGAATCTCCTAGGACAAAATCAGGCCCTGGAATTGAAAGGAAATTGATTCTATCGAAAACTGGAAAGATGGGTCCTATCTGTAAGGCAAGAAAGAAGACTGCAGAAGTTATAGAGTTAGTGGAAGAGGAGGAGATTGATCTTGATGAGCAGTTTGGTAAGGAAAGATGCTCTGATGATCAGTGTATGTGGTTGACTTCAGATAGTTCATCTCCTGCATATTTTTTTGAAGAGTATAGATTGTCTTCTTCATTAAATTTTCTGTTGATGAATGGATGATCTCATGGCTATCAACATTGGCAAACTCATATGTCCATTTAGATAAAGCAAGTTCTATCTCTGACAGGTCTAGAGTACTGAATCCTGAGGAGGATGCATCTTCGGAGAGAACCGAGCCGGACTTTGAAATGAATTTACAGGAGGATTTGAAGGAAGAAAAGCGACTTAGTTTGGTATCGAAATCATGTAGGAGGAAAATAGATTTCTCCGTGAGTTCCAGCTCAAATTTTGAGCACTGCTGTGGGAACTTAACAAGCTCGGACGACTCAGCTGCGCCTCGTAGCAGCACCACCTTTGATTCTCCTTCTTGTTCTTCTCGCACGTCGGATTTGGAAGGGATGAATTTTTCAGTGTCTTTACTAAGTCTTGACGGTGATGATTCCAAGTGGACTTCGGATACGGAGTTGGAGTCGGATATTTTAAGGTCTAGTTTTCCTAGTCCCTCCTGCTGGAGAAGTCGGAGTTCTGAGGCTTTCTCATCTAGTTCTAACGTTTCTACTCCTGGAAAATTCAAGGACGGGCATTTGCACGGTGATTTATCCCTGGAGAATAGTTCTTCAGAAGCTGAAGTTTTGAAAGATTTCAATACAGAAGGTCCTCTTTTCTGGCCATTTGATAAGAAACTGGATTGGAATTCTGAGGAAGATTGGAAATGTTTTGCCATGTCTCCTCGTAAGGACAAGCTATCAATTTCTCCTCAGAGGATCTCTTCCAAATCTGCTGAAATGAAATTCCATGGCAGTAGAGTGGACTCAAAAATGGTGTGTAGGAGAAGACTTGTCTTCAGCTCAGGTTCGGCAGCATCAAATATTCTGGAGAAGAAACAAGGAAGGGACAACAATGGCAGTACCAAGAAGATGAACTCCATGCCATCAACGCTGAAGAAATCTGTCAAAGATGGAAGAATTCCTACCCCAAAAGTGGATTCTGGGAATACAAATTTCTCGCAAGATGATTTTGCATCAAATAAGAAACTTCCAATTGAGATACTATTGGGCCTCGATGAGTTCGATGGACACGAGGGAGTTGACTCAGAATTCAATGAAGGTGTTTTCTCACTAGATGACTCTCTCTAGGAATCAAAGCATGGTGTTATTCTGTTGAAACTGGGGACCACGAGCTCTCTTGACAGAACATGTGTTTCATAGTTTTGTTGGCCATGTCCTGTCACAGAAACATACGGCATTATCATTAATTTATGCTTCGTTTTTGCAAGGTAACATTGCATGCATAGAAACAGACAAATACTAACTGGATCCTCCCTTGGTTGCTTGAGGTATGAGGTCATAAGAGTTCCCATGAAAGCTTGCATGTATTCGTTCTTGGCCTTGAAACAGAGAAAATTCACAGTAGTCTTGTGGTTCTACATTTGTCAATGTTGGGGGCGATGTTTTCTGTATCTAACCCCGTCCTTTTGCCAGCCTTTAGCAGGGAGAAGTTTGTTTCCTCGCCTTTTTATCGACTAACCCGACATGAAATATGAGTGCATATATGCAGGTTGCTTTTGTATTTCTGTAAGTTGCAATTCATTAGTGAAGACAAGGTTCTTGTTCATACAAACAAGAGGAGCCATGTATTTTGATCCAGTTCGAAAGAAACAAGATGTGTGATTGTGATATTCCCCACTTTTTTAGCCTAAGGGTGTTTGTTATATTTTATCTAGCTTGATAAGATAAATTGAAATATTTAAGATTTTGATTTAAATTAATTTTCTAGTTGAATCAGATAAAATTTTAACTGAGTTAACTTGACTAAGTTTTTAATAATTCGTATAACCCGGTTAAATCCAGTCTAAACCTAATTGGGTTAAAATCAAAAGTTTTTTTTTAAAAAAATATAATATTATTTTAATAAAAATAATTAACTGAATTAATTTGATGAACTATAAATTAACATAGCAACCCAATTATCTAAATCAATTCTCAAATAGTGGCATAGTTATCTAAATTAATTCTCAAATTAGAAGGTTGAGATTGACTAAGGAAAAACATAAATTGATATAATTCATATGTTTTTGATAACTAATAAGTATATTGTTTATAATCTTATTTTTCTAAAAATTTGTTTATTGAATTTGAGTGTATAAACCATAGCTGGGGAATGTTTTCGAGGAGCAAACTAAGAAACCTTAATGAAATAGTAGCAATATTATTTGTGATTTAATGAAATGTTATGTAATTTAATTAAATTTAGTTGTCGATCTTGGTAAGAAATTTCATATTGTGATGGATTCATGATCTTATATATATTTTTAATGAATTATTATTCTAACATATAGATGAAAATATGACAAAATATTCTATTGAATTAAATTTCTTGATGTTTAAACTATTTAGATTAATTGAAGATTTAGATTTTTCATGTATAATTGAGTAATTCCATGCCTTGAGATGGTTGATGAAATACATATTATGACGACTTATGTCATCAATGAAAGGAAGCATATAAGCATACATCATTTGAAAGGTTGTATATCAATATGAAAAAAAACTTAATATTTTTTTAATATTTGAAGAATAATTGCAAATAATAAATAAAATATTTGAGATATATAATTAAACAGTGTTAGTAATTTTAGAGATTGGTAAATTATTAATTATTTTATTGGTTGGGAATTTACCTAAGTTCTCTTCTTGAAATGTTTTGAAGTTGTATTGATAAGAAATTTATATCTTTTCTCATCAAAATTCTATCATCATTTCCTACAAGACTATGATTTCTAGTCTAATTTTCTACAAATATCCTCATAATTATATATAAATATATGTATAATTCGAATATTTTTAAACAGGTAAAACAGTTACGTACTATATAAATGTATTTATATCATATTTTCTATTTTCATCTCAAAAGGATGTATTGATATCATATATACATGTATATTTAATTTCCTCCAAAGACTCAAACAATAAATCATTAATTTAAAAATCTTCATGAACAAATTTGTTCAAAAATTGTAATTATATACTGAATAAAAATAAAAATATCATGTTATATTTTTTTTATTAACATAAGTATCCGGGTCAACTTGTACATATATCAACTAATTCTACAGGCTTTGAAATTAACGACCATGTAAGTCTTTAATAACCCTGCATGTAAATCTTTAATAACCTTGAATTTATAAAACTCGAACTGATGATTTTTAAAAAACAATCTTAAAACTTAACCAATTAAACTACACTCGTCAAGATTATCATACTATATTCTTGTTCTGTCATCTAATCGAGTCATGCAAAATTTCTATGACCATGCGGTAGTTGTAATGTATGATTTACATGATTTTTCTTTTTTATCAAATGTTAATAGTTTCATCAAGGCCGTAGCAGACCTTCATGCTAGATGCGTTAAGCCCAATGCTTTGGTCTTAATAAATTGGGCCGCGTTAAAAAACAAGTTCATCCAAAATTTAATCTAGTTTGATTGAATGTTAAATTGCTTAATTTAATTTAATATTTTAAAAAAAAACTATTATTATTTTAATTTTTTAAATTAAAATAATATTATTTTAATTAACTCGGTTTAATTTATCCATAACATGAATTTGAATCAGACAAATTTGAACCTTTCTTTTTGGGAGCGCATTAACTTTTAATTTTAAAAATATTATATAACACAGGACAAATCACGCAAGTTCAATAACTATGAAAAATATTGTTTTATTTTTTTCTTTAAAAAGGTAAGGTAAACAATTAATCTAAAAGATGAATGGTTACCATTTTTTTAAAATATTTTTTATTTAAAAATTATTAAAAAAAATTATTTTTAATATCAGCGCATCAAAATAATCTAAAAATACTAAAAAAATATTAATTTGAAATAAAAAAATAAAAAAAATTAATTTTTTAAAACACATTTTTAAAATACAAAAATAAATAGAATCAAATTAAAAAAAATGCGGTCAGCCTCTATTCAAGTTAACATTTAGCTTACCTCCTCAATTTTCTTTACCATTTCTTTTGTATGAACAAATTTGGATTATGGCAAAACACAGGCCAGGGTAATCTTTTAATCTGTTTTTAATTAGAGTATGTGACGTGGAAGAGGAAGCAGGATAATGAGATTTATTACGAACATTATAATATATAAAAAAAAAATTAAAATATTTAATTATTATTTATAAAGTTAAAATCACGAATTGACTCTTAAAATCTTACGATTTTACGAGTCAACATATATAAAATATGAAATCAGGTTAAAACTTGAAATCGGTTAAAATCGGTCAAACTCAGTTAAAATCGGTAAAATCAGACTATTTTTTCAAGTTTGACCGATTTTGACCGATATTAATAAATAAATAATTTATTTATTCGAGTCTTTATTTGATAAAAAAAATTACAATTATTCATATAAGAAAAACTAGAAAATCCTAATAATTATTAAATAAAAAAATAAAATAGGAAAAATATTCTCTTTAAATAAATAAAAACATAAAACACAAAAAAATAGAAAAAATTTAACAAAAAAATTATTTTTTCTAAAAGAGCTATTAACATCATGTGAAGGTGGATGAGATCAAAAGTTTCTCAAGTCTAAATCTAAGTTTGATCAGATTGTCTTACTGCCAAAAATTAAGTACAACTGAGTTTTTCACGTTCACGGTTATTCGTCCTCTCACATGTTATTGTGAATAGATTAAAGTAAAAATTTTATTTTTAATTTAATTCTTAAATTTATTTTTTTGATGATTTGATCATAATTAAAAACCAGTTAATTTTAATTTCTTATAAAAAAAGAGGAATTAAAATGAAAAATAAACACCAAACATTGATAGCGTGTTATAAGTTTTACAAAAGATGCATTTTGGTCCTTTAACTTTTAAAATTATACAAATTTAGCACCTCAATAGTTTTTCCAATTTAATTTTGGTACAAAAATTTATTTTTTATTTTTTAGTTCCTAGTTGAGAGAGGAGAAATAAGGAGGTCGCTAGATTTCAGCGATAGGGAAAGAAAAGTGTCATTGACACTGATTTAAGCCACAAAAAAAAATGATATTTGTGTCGAACAGTTTCATTTGATAAAAAGAGTTCATATTAAGTGTTTTTTTGCCTTTAAAATTCATGAAATAACAAATATGATCTCAGGTTGACTTTGAGTTTCAGGTTGATTTTAGTATTTTGGGTTTTGTAGGTCATAAATAGGTTTATCACGATTCTTATATTATTTTATAGGTGTTTTAGGTAAAAAAAAAAAAATAGATTCAAAAACAACTTTGTGGTTAAAAAAACCTAAGCCATGATTTTTCTGCAACCATGATGGCTAAAATCTAGGAAAATTAGACGACGTGTTATTTGTTTCAACAGACAACGCGTCTTCTAATTTTTTTTCAAAATAATTTGAGATAGACGACATGTCATCCACTCTACTTGCAAGAAAATAATAATTAAGGGCCCAATCACGTGGGGCTTGTGCTCCGATAAAATAGGCCCAGCGGGCTTACTTGTTTCAACTTGCCTTTATGTTTTTTTAATTAATGATTTTTTTATTGTTTTTTCTCTAATTTATATTTACATTACTATCACTTCTCTTTTTTATTTATTTGGAGAACTTCTTTTAAATGATATATATTTTTTTAGTTATACATTTAAATTTAAAGATTTTTTTTATTCATCTATAATTGTTTTTATCTTTTGTATAAATTAAACTATTTTAAAAATAAAAAAATATGTCAATTACAACACGCTCTACTTAAATATATATATTTTTATTTGTGCTGCTTTACCAAAAATTTGTTGCCGCGTTAGATAAATGATAAGAAATGAGAACATATTCAATGATAAGAACGAGAAGTTTCTTAGCAATGGCTGGCCAAGTGACTCATGGATGTACCCAATAACTGAATGACACATGTCCTTTTTCACGTTAACAATCCGATATCTTCTGTTTCTTCTTTGCTGCCTCCTCTGTTTTCTTGGAACAAATCTAGATTTTGGCCAGCCCAAACAACAAATTCTCGAGAGTTGACCCTTTCTTATAATCATCTATTACCATAATAATATATTTTTTAAAAAAAAAATTATATTTAATATTATCACATCAAGACAATCCAGATATATATAATAATTTTAAATAAAAAAATATAAATTTTGGACAAACATGTAACCAGCAACATTGCTTAGCAGGTTCGTATAGAAAAAGACAGTTCAAAGTCAAAGTCAATGGAAGCAGAGTTTCTGGAGATCATGGCCATAAAGTTGTTTAAATACACTTGATTTACGAATTAAAGTCTAAATTGAAGTCTAAATTGAAGTTTGATCAAATAGTCTTACTACCAAAAGATATTTCAACTGGATTGTGAGCCGCGTGGATGTTTTTCAGAGTTCTTGTAGTATAGTATAAGAAGTTTGATTCATGTTCTTGTAAAAATCAAAGCTAACCCTTTGATTTAGGTATATAAAACACATTTAGCCAAACCATTTTTTATAACTTGGTCAAGACTCGGGTAATGAATTGAGCGAATAAATTTATATTGATTAAATTTTTTTATAAAAAAAATTAAAATAATATTATTTTAAAAACACATTTAGCCAAACCATTTTTTATAACTTGGTCAAGACTCGGGTAATGAATTGAGCGAATAAATTTATATTGATTAAATTTTTTTATAAAAAAAATTAAAATAATATTATTTTAAAAACTAAATTTTAACTGGGTTGATCAGATCAAATTGAATCGATTCTAGTTGATTTTTTTTTATATCTTATTTAAACTAGGATGAGACTAAATTTACCATTTGTTTAATAATTATACCTTTGTTTCCGAGTAATAAAGATATTTGGAACATATTTTTCATGTCTAAATTAAGTTTACTCTATCCCTAAACCAAAGTGTTCTAAAAATATATATAATTTTTTATGATGTATGATATTTAAAGCCTCCATAATAAAATATAAAACCTTACTATTTTCTTGAAAATCATTATAAATAGAGATAAAAAAAAATCAAATAATGGATCCAATAATAATAATACATATTAGTTATTTTCTTTTATTTTATATTTTTTAAAATAAATATAAATATTTATTCTCTAATCACCTTAAATATAAACTTTACTCTTACAGCAGCTAAACACGTGCTTAAATTTCTATTGTTAACCACAAGATGGCCTCACACCATCAGTGCACAACCACCACCACACGTGTCACACGTGTGGTCCAGGTCGATGAAGACTCCGTTCTACACGGTGGCATGATGAGACAACTAGTTTTCACGAGGACTTCCTCTAAAACCCACGACTCCATCAATCTCCCTTATTCTTTTCTACTATTACCAAATTGCCACCAAAATTATAATATGAATCAAATATTTTTTTTGGGACTTTAACGTTAGAGGAATCTAAGTTTAAGATGTTATTTATATTTACATCCATGTATTTATAAGAAAAAAAAATTTATATCTTTTTAATATAGATAATTCATGTATTAATTATAAAGTGAAACTTCATCTAGAGTATATTTTAAATCAAATGATTCCAGAAATTAACATGTGGATAAGTTTAACCCCTATTAAAAAAAGTAAAAATTAACTAATAATTGATGATGATAAAATTACTTTTATGTCTTTTTAATATAGATATAGTTTAGTATTGTAGTTAATTTTTACTAAATTATATTTAAAAAAATAATTTGTGTAATCAAATAACATTTTTTTACATGGAATCTCTCATGTAATTACAATTTTAACTTTGATTTTATGTAATTTAAAATTAAATTTAAAATAGTATTAATGGAGATGACATGTAGTTTTAACTTAATATTTGTTATTAAAAATTTACATAATCATTAATTTTAAAATTAATGAAATTCATATCTACATTAAAAATAAAATTGATACTATTTGAAAAAAAAAATAGTGGCAAATTCAATTATTATGGAAAAACTCGAGTACTTTATCGTAATTAACAAAAATGTTGCAGTTCCTGCTGAATCAGAAGCTTCCTGGTGTTCCCTATTGGGTTGCGGTAGGTTATGTCAAACCTACTCTTTTTGACTTTGATTTCTTGAAATTTCAATGTTTTATTGATCTTTAAGGTCTCACACCTTAAAATATAATAAGGGCTTCTTGTAAAGCAAGTTTTTCCATAGAGAATAGCTAAAAAAATCACTTCCATTTTTGCTTCTACAAGGTAAAGTTTTTGTCTTTACTTTGTTAGCTTTTTTGGGTCATTTTTAAATCTTGATTTTTGGGTTTCTTATTGGTTTTTGGTGATTTTGATGATTTATGATCTGGTTTTGTTAAGGTCTTTTGTTGTTGGTGATGACAAAGTCTTGATCTTTTTGCAGATTGTGTTGTGTCTTAGAGGATTATTTTTTAAGGAATTATACAGGAAAGATGCGTACCCCATCTTTGCTTGCACAGTGTTTACCTGGTTTGGTACCTCAAGATAGAGGAAGCAATAGTGTGTCAACTGTTTTAGAGAGAGATGTGGTTCTTCCTACACCAGCTGTGGAAATTCTCCCTTCAAAGGTATGCTTTGTTCGTCTCTTAATTGTTATGTATCATCTATGTTTGGCTTGAATCTTTGGTGAAAAATGAAGTTTATGACTGGAAATTTTGAAATTGGTGATGGAGGAGGGGGAGCGAAAGTTGACCTCAAAATTGAATCATACCTTGTTTTTTATTGCGTAGATGGTTCATCCTTACAAGTATGCTGGAGAGAATGTAGAATTCCAAGGCCTTAATGTGTTCAAGGTATGCAAAATCCTTGTTTGATGGTTATGTAAAAATTGGCTGTCTTTTATGCGTAAGGTCTTAAAAAATAAATGGGAATTTGGTTCTTTCAAGGAAATTGCCTTGTGTAGTTATTGTCAGGAAATTTTCTGTGTCAGTTCCGGAAGTTATATTCGAATGTTTCAAAACCTTCTTCTTCTGTGTAATGGTTATTTGCTTGGTGGTCCGTGTTGCGAGCTTTGATTGAATTTTTTTTCAACCTCTTTCAGGGTAGAGTTAGTGTTGCTGATATTATTGGGTTTGTTGGTTCTGAGACGATATCCTCAAAAACTGATGGTCAGTACATACACTTCCAGCTTGCATTGAAAAGTGAAAATGCTTAGTTCAATTTATCTGCTGCTAGATATATGAATTGATCGATTAGAATTTAAAGCCGGAAACCAATGTGGTTTTGCAGGGTATCTGAAATCTTGGGACAGCTCTATTGATCTTGTTCATGTTCTCAAGCATGAAATTCGAGATGGACAACTGAGCTTTAGAGGCAAGAGGGTACTTGAGGTAATTAAGTTCGAAAAATGCTTGCTACCTATAATTCATGCTTCGAGTTCATGATTTGAAATCTTCCTTTTTTTCATTTTATAGTCTAAAACAAAAATCTGCCACAAGAAACCTTGATAGTCCCCTTCCCTGAAAATTTTGGTTGTGATGGCTTCCTTTCTGTTTTCTACTATGATGACTCTCCTTTTCATTTGAAGTAATTAACAAGATGATCTGACAGTTAATTTCTCCACTTGGTGATTGTTACAGCTTGGTTGTAGCTATGGTATTCCAGGGATTTTTTCTTGCCTGAAGGTAAATGCCATTTTCTTATGAAATGTACCCTTCAATACAGATAATTTTTATGCTACTAAAACATTTGTAGATGTGAATACTTTAACATTGTTCCTTTTGGCCCATTAACTTTTATTGCCTTTTGATTTTTTGAATATTGAATGCGTTTTCCTTTTTCCCAAAGTACATCTTGTGCAAATTTTACGAGCACTCTTGAATACCAAGTACTATTACGTGTAAACCAACTAATTTCAAAGTTCATCCAAGATTGGTTTAAATCCATACGGCAATCCTGATTTAATATGATGTAGATATCTATATTGGTTCAGATTTTGCCTTTTTTACTCAAAGACCATTCTGAAATAATCATCACTCACTACAAAAACTTGGAATCATTGACATGATTTTTCATTATGAGAAGGTCAGGATTATCTGATTTCAAATATCATTCATATCCTTGTTAGTAGTGAATTAAATGGAACATGCATAAATCTTCTCCTTCTCAAGATAGGTGTGAGAGCATGGGCTTTTGAGGATCTATCTATATTCTACCAGTTGAAGCTAATTAAGAAATTTTACAGGGTGCTTCTACAGTGCACTTCCAAGATCTGAATGCAGAAACTATAAGGTGCACAACTATACCAAATGTTCTTGCTAACCTTGAGCAAGCTCGGGACAGGCAAAGCCGACAGCCGGAGAGTCCTCTGACTCCATCAAGACAAACATTGGCACCGTCAGTGCACTTCTATGCTGGGGAATGGGAGGAACTCCCCACAGTCTTATCTGTTGTGAGGAATGATACATTTGAAGTGACCACAGGGATGAGCGTAAGCTTTTCCGAGGAGGATTTCATGGATGGATGTAGTAGCCTAGATGGTAGCATCATTGGTCAGGAAACTTCCTCAAGACGACGATCAAGGAAGCTTTCAGGAAGCCAAGCATGGGAGAGGGCTAGTGAGACAGATCATGGAGAAGGGGGATATGATGTTATTCTGATGACAGACATCCCATACTCCATATCTTCTTTGAAGAAGCTGTATGCTCTCATTAAAAAGGTTAGTTTTTATTGGTTTCATGTTGCTTGATTCTTTGCTTTGTTTATGAAATCCAAATTTCATATTATTTTGTTCCATGATTAGGTTGACAGAACATATATGATATATTTATGGTAAGTTGGTAACAAAAAAATAAGATAAACAGAGGAAAACATTTTTATTTGGTAATAAGCCTGCGGAACTTGAAACATGACTTCATCCGCATTTAGGAAAATTTGTGGAAGGATCATGAACCTATGAAATGAAATTGAAGTAGTAGAATGAAACTATGCTAGTCTGTTTTTAGTTGACCTGCCAGTGACAACCTTGGCAATGAAACAATAAATTAAGTTTACCATCTCATAATGCCAATATCCTGCACATGAATGCTGGATTGGAAAATCAAGTTTTCTGTGTTGTTGAGCTTATGCTATACCTACAATATTATCTTATGTCCTGTTCTTGTACGTAAATATAATCTCGCTGAATGAACTTGTGATTTGATGCTCATTTGTATTGAACATGGGCATCTAGACTTGTTAGTTCCATTCACAAACGCTGCTTAACAAATGTGATCAGCCACACAGATGGTACCCTTGTCGTTATCTGTTTGAAGTGATTTTTTATGCACGTTCCATGTGGAAAGATGTTCAAGTATGAAGTCCCATTTTGTAAAATTAGAACTCAAAAAATTGAGTTGCAAATGGTGTTGGTGTTTATTTTTATTATAGATCCATTCTTAACTCTTGTTTTGCATGACCAGTGTTTGAGGCCTCCATATGGAGTATTATACTTGGCAACAAAGAGAAACTATGTTGGTTTCAATAATGGAGCACGGCAGCTAAGAAGTCTGGTAGACGAGGAAGGCATTTTTGGAGCCCATTTAGTTAAGGAGATGACTGACAGAGATGTTTGGAAGTTCTTTTTCAAGTGAACAAAAGTTCAAAACTCAACAAAAAGTACCTGCTAACTCGTCACAAATTAAGATTTTATTTGTTTTGATATTGAATTTGTATATCACAGATCACAGGTATCATCATTTTTTTCTTTTTTTGATTCATAATAATGGAATCAGTGTTTTAAATTCTTGCAAGTGTGCATCCTCCTGCTTATTCCTTTTGTAATCCCCTTTCCTCTTCCTCGTTTATCCTTTTTGCTTAGATTCTTCACGTCTAGCTTGTATCAAAAGAATATTCCAAGGATGTTATATAATTCAATTCGTTTTTGTATAATATTATTGGCTTTCAATCAGTTCCATGTTATGGAAATGCAACCATAACTTTTGCTTTCAGTTTAATAGGATGTTTGGGAGTGTTTTTTAAAAGTATTTTTGAAAAATTTGAATTTTTGTTTTGTTTTTTGAATTAATATGTTTTTGATATTTTTAAATTATTTTGATGTTCTAATCTTAAAAATAACTTTTAAAAAATAAAAAAAATATTATTAACATGTTTTTCTTAATGAAATGTATAAATATATTGTTAGTGTTAAATGTAATTTCATGTATTAAAAGGTGTGAGTTCCAAGAGATGTACTCCAATGTGCAATTCATCTGCAAGTGGTGGATTTTTTTATATATAAAAAAATTAGCTAATAAAATTTGACAAGGAAAGATTTTGAAAAATAACACTAAAAGTTGTGAAGATGTGTTTGTTTGTAAATAACGATATTTACAAAAAGTTAAAATATAAAATAGACAAGATCAAGATTTAAAAATCATATTAAAATTTTGATAAGATAAATTTAATAATATTAAAAAATATTATTAATAGTGGTAGTTGGAATAGGATATGTGTGTCCGTCTAGAAGTCATGAATAATTTTTCTGTTTTTGAATTAAGAATTGTTTTATTAGAATCTTTTTAATGGTACTAGAAATGTTATTATCAGTATTTCAATATGATTCTAGGATTTTTTTATTTTATTTTATTTTATTTTAATTAATATTTTTAAATATCACTATTCTCAATAGTAACTTCTTAAAAGATAGTAGTTATTATGATCTTTTTTACCATATTATGTTCAATGCTCTTTTATCTTTTTTTTTTTTTTTTTGAACTATGTTAGAAAGGAAAAACACCCCAAGTTTCTGTTTACTGTTTGGAGCCTACGTTTCTCGGTTGTTGATGGAATCTTCCTATCAAACCATATTTTACTGTTTGACTCAGTCTTCTTGTACGGAAGTCAACGATAGAATTTCTAGACACAAATTTGGGTTTTCCAAGCACCGTGTCAGACTTCGTGTACACTGGCAGCACGCCAGCACAATTTTTGGTTATCTGTCCTGAAGGATGGTGTGGTCGACAATGCCATGATGGGAAAAGACACGTTATAGTTGAAAGTTCTGAGATAATGTCCGACTGCCATAGGCTCCCTGAGGATGGCATGTCTCAACGCCATAGCCAGCTTGGATGCCTCGTGCAATTTGTTTAATCATGGAAAATTATTCATGAGCACCATTTCTGGAGCTTTAAATCGCAGCTGATTCTGGACAAGTATCAATAATCCTTGATCCACATATAGCATTGAAAAGAAACTCTCTAACAGATTCACAGTAGCTTGATGATTGGGAATCCAAGATTGTTGAAAATATAAGAAAGACATTCTGTAGTAAGAAAGGATGCATAAAGTTTTCATCCGGCAATGTATATGGTATGTAGAAGACCGTCTCAGAGACCGGTTAACGCTATTCAAGACGACGATGAATCTCAATCGGCAACAATGCAACACATTACATTATAAAATTTCTTGCATTTATAGTGAGAGTTGCCAAGTCAAAGATTAGCAGTGGTTGTTCTATGCAGCATAATACAATGTGCCTTGCAAATAGGATCATACCATCGCCCAGCATCCCAAAACTTCACAAGGAGCTAGCAGGCACATCCATGGTCAAAGACACGAAGCACAGACCAAAAGAAAAGGGGGGGCAAAACAGATGTTGGTGAAAAAGTAATCCTCCATTTTGCAATATGCCTGTATCGTACAAAACATTTATTTCCACAGAATATACTTGCCCTTGATGCTCCTGCTTGTAAGCTTTCACAGGAGAGTCACACAGTTGTCAAGTTAAAAAGGGTGGACCTTGACAAAAATCGCCTCCTATATATTACTGTCTGGTTTCTGATAATCTTCTCCACACCATTTTCCCACAATGCAACATCGTTAAGATTGCCATAAAATAGAGGAGAGGAATGCCAACCACACAACCCCCAGAAGCAAAATTCACCAGTGTCTAAGAAGGAAATGATAAAGAAGTCATTAAGAGTTGTTCAGTTTGCAGGAAAATGTGCAGGTCATTAATCAACGAGAAGAGTTTTTCAAATTACGTGTCTGAAAACTTAACAATATATCCTCCAAATCAACAAATTTAGGTGCAAGATAGCTGTTTGTACACAGATTAAAGGTTTTATAAATTAATAAGCCCATGTCATCATACTTAGAGCCTCCTGACCTATGAAGTTAATCGACATGCACAAAATTAGTAATATCAGGAGGTAAATTTATGGATCCAGTTTCAAGCCCATCACCTGGATGGCCACATCCATATAATACTCCAGCACAGATGTTAAAGTACTGCTATTTCGAGACCATGTCATGTATTTAACTCATAAAGCACACAGGCAATGATTTTAGATATGTAAAAGAGAGGACTTTTACCACCATTCCTGCAACAAGGTGAACTGCAGGGACAAAATATTGATCCACTTTATTCCCTTCGGCATACCCATTGAATGCAATGACCATTGAGCAAGTGTGAATGGTAACAAATGCAAGAGCGATGATTGCTGCAATTAGTAAGACAAAATTAATGTCCGCTACCAAGAATTCACAATGAACTTACAGAAAAGTCCATGTCAACAATCCCTTGAGGATCATGATCTACTAGGTTGCAAAAAATAAAGAATGAAGCACAAAGATTGCAATGAAAATATGAATTAATTAACTCCATTCCATCTAAAGAAACTAAGAAAATATACTAACCAGAAACAAGAAAAAAGGGTATCTGTGAACACTTGTCAACGAAGAATGTTGCGGGGCCAAATGCTGGTGTTAGCAGGCTAAGACAAAAGAACACAGCATGGGCTACACCATGACCTAAACCACCAGCTGCACAATTTCATTTAAAGTTATATCAGTTTCCATATCGCATTAGCAAGAAAACATGCTAGGGGACCATCAGAGATAGCCAGTCGATAATCATTCACAATATATCCATTCAAAAACAAAAGTTATGGGTGGCAGGTCTGCAATCTGCGCCACACCTTTATTTCACATTTCATTGCAATATTGGAAGATTCCTATGCTTTTTTTTCATTCCTTGTTGACCTAATCATATGGTTTCACAAGTCCATGTAAATTAAAATTCACTACTAAGTCAGGGTCTTCTAAGATCCAATGCAACCACAAGTTCAGTACTGATCATAATTACAAAACCAATTGTATTCTAGGAGATCAGTCAACAAAGCAAAAAGGTTGTGCTAGGACATTGCAGCATGAAATATCAGCTTTTAGTTGGTGCTTTCCGACAAAATCCCCTGGGAATTTGTCCCCGAGACACAAACATTTTTTTGGCTTTAAATAACAATGATAACATAGAATGACAATCACAGTGCCAATTTGAAGTTTTAAGTTATGGACTGTAGCAATTCTGGCAATACTAGTAGGATTCAATGACGTCTGCAAAGCATACCCAGAGCAATTAGCATCTTGTCTGTCAGAAATAGGCGTGGTTTTGCAAGTCTGTCAGCAAAAGCATCCAATATATCTTCTAATCGCCTACATAAAGTCCATCACAAACAATGTTACCAAAAACCAACTGAGACTTCATCGATTCTCAATCATCAGCTGCACAAAGGAAAAACTGCTAACTTCATAGACATCAGTATCTGAAGTGGATTTAAAAAATTACTATTCTTTATTACATATTATTTTGCACATTAATGAAAGGCGGAGAGAGAAAAAGATGCAGTTGTAGTTTTATCCAAATGAATGCAAGAATGCAAGTGCAAGGGAGTGGGAAATAACTGGGATAGATTCCACATGAAGGTTACAAACAGCTCAAAGATTTAGCAATTTAGAAATGATTTCCTAGCTTTGCAAACACTAACCTCAGAGTATGTGAATCATCTGCAATATATCTTAAGTAGGCGAAACATTCACAATAGATCTCTGGTCAATTGTTTATTCTGTCTTGTTCTCACATTGATTTTTATGCTTAACATAAGAAACTTCACAAATTTTCTCCAGAAAGCTGCCAGCTTGTGAACTTCACTTGCAAAGTCAAGTAATTTCACAATCCGAACTTATCACATTTCATAGATACATCATCAACAACATTAAATGGAAAATGAACAATAATCCATCATAATTATGAAGCAGAAGGTTTTGGCAAAGAAATAACAAGCACGACTATCTCAAAACCAGAAGAAAGCAACAAACTTACTTGTAAAATTTCCAAAAAAGAATCCGAAGCCCTTCTTGAAAAATAACTGCCGTGAGTATAAGAATTGCAAAAGGCCACCATGTAGTTGATTTCAGAGGAAGAAAAGCCCTCCATACTCCAGCTAGCACAATCAGACTCATAAGCCATAGCAGGGTACTACAAACATCAATAGCCAAAAATCCCATCACTAAAAATACATCACAATTCACAACCAAACAAGAAAAACAAGCAATTAATCAACAATGTCACTTAAAAAGGACATTCTCCAAGATACAATGTAGATAACACAATAACTAAGCATCACCCATTTCTGTTAAAGACAAAATATTTTCACTTAGAATTCAAAATCTAAAAAACCTACGAGAAAAACCCCTCAAAATAAAATATACATTAAAACCAATTTCAAGCAAAACCCGTCTCTTCAAAAGTTCAAAACTTTCACTTAAGCCTCTAATTACCCGAAATGAATCCAAACATCCCATAATTTATATCAATCTAAAACACACAAACGATAGGGAATTTAAGCTAAAAAAGAGATGGATCAGTGTAATTTTGTTACCTGGAGAGAACAGTGAGGATTAAAAAGGGCTTCTTGGAGATAACAGAGATAAATAGTGAAAGAGAAGGTCCTAATGCTAACAAAGCATACCCGATCCCTGCTGCTACTGTCATTTTTGCTTTTGGGTTTTTCTTTTTTCAGAGAAATCTCAGGTCCTTAAGGTAATAGTGGCGGTAAACGACTTGTCATCCTTTTCTGCTATGAGATCTTTGAGAAATAGAAGGGTTTAAAATCACCAATTGCCCCTATGCTGTCTCAATTTGATCTGGTCAGCCACTCTACATAAAAGTGACTCTAATTAACCCGGATAAACCCTGCCTGACCTTACAGATTAACCTAAAAAATCTATAATTTAAAGCTTAATTCTAGTTAGGTTTTAACTTTTAAGTTGAATTAATTCAATAATCTAACCTAACCCAGCTGATTTGGCTAGATTGACTTTACCATATTTAATTTAGAAGTTTAATGTTTTAAGTTGAACAAATTTTTGATAATAACTCGGTGAAACTCTTTACATACTCTATCTAGAACCAACAATATAAATATATATATTTTTGAATAAATACAATAGGTGTAAGTTGATTTAATATTTTAATAATATAGATATTTTTCAAGATAGATGTTTAGAGAATATTTGTTTACGCGGTAGCTTTTACTTTTAAAACAAATCACATAAACAACGTATTTGGTTAATGTTAAAACTTAATTTACTGTTTGTGAGACTCATAAAAATTATGTTGAAACCATAGGTTTAGCGAAAGTAGTTGAGAGCTGCTTTCTTCCCTTTTCCTGTGGTTTTGACAATGGAAAGTAAATTAATTCACTCTCCACTGTTCACGTGAATAGTGGGAAACGGCTCCACTGTTAATGGTTGGATCGGCTCCAGCCCAAACCAAAATGTATTGGACTGGGTCCGATCCAGTAAAAAAAAATCCAATTTTTTTTAATTGTGTGTTATTCAAAAAATTAATGTTTAATATTATTCAATGGCACTACATAAATTAGAAGGAGATCGTATGATAACGTAATATTTGCAGAATTTGATCGCAATCCCAATTTTATTCCTGATAATATTTTACCTGATATTATTGCACGCTTAAAAAATCATAGAAACTGTAGTTATTGTCGGTGGAATTTCGTACGTGATGGAATTGTAGATAGTTTAATGGAACAATAAAAAATATTTTATATATAGTATTATTTATTTCATGATGTAATAGTAATATTTAAATTAAAAACCATCAATATTAATATATGTATTTTTTAGTTATTTTATAACTTCAATTTAAAAAGTATTTTTAACCAAATATATTAAATTATTTTTTATTCAATTTTAATTTTAACTATAGTATTAACCAAACATATATAAATACCGAACCAATCTCAATTAAAAATACTTTTATAAAATACTTTTTTTAAAATCATAACTATAAAAACTACCACATCACCAAACATATTCAAGTTAACATGTATTTAGCCTCCTACTACTTGCACATAAGAGCAAGTCTGAAGACATACGAATATTTGTTACAACAAGAATCAAACCAGAAAAGTTTTAGAATTTTGTGCTAGAATGAATGGGAGATTTTTTGAATTGAATTGAAAAAAAAATCCCATTCTAATGCTTAGGACATACTCACATACATACTCTTACAATCCTACAATGTAGAAATCGAAGCCATCAATTAGAGAGAGTGTTTGTTCTTGTATTTTTAAAAATAATTTTATAATTTTAATTTATTTTAATATATGAATATAAAAAATAAATTTAAATATATTTTTAAATAAAAAATATTTTAAAAAACATCCAAATAATCATAAATAAAACCCTACACCAAACAAAGATGCAAACATGAAGATTGAGGGCAAATGTCCTTAGCGGTGGAATGGGAATCCTTTTACTAAACATTGCAGTTCAATCCTTGGAACTAACAGATTGTTCTTACGAAATTGTTCTCGCAGGAAAGCTTGTAGAAATGGTTTCCATAGTTCTCTGGATCACTGGCTAGTCCAAAAGGATAGCTAAGGTATGGATGTAGCCGCATGAAGATTGGGGGCAAAAATTATTATTATTATTATGAATCTGAAAACAATGGTTACGTGACAAGCAAGGAGAGGCCTTCCTTTAAACGGGAACGAGATCATAGAATTTCAGCTTAATTACTTTTAATAATTGAATCTTTCACGAAACCTATAAAATTATTTTCCTTAACCACACATTCCCATAGCACATCTGCATTAGAAACTAATTGTTAATTGCCATTTTGGTATTGTTGTTAAAAATTAAATTTTTTAAAGTTTTTGAATTTATGTTAAAAATATTTTTTTAAAAAATAAAAAATATATATTATTTTAATAACTGCCAATATATATATATATATGGCCCCCATAAAGCTAAGTTCTTTACTTTCTCTTTGATCTTCGTCCCCAAGTCGAGCGAAGACAGTACTGTCAAAGACATGGATGCAGAGGAGCACAAATGGCGGCTCAGCCAGGATCCAGAGTGGGCAGACGTGACACCAATTCCACAAGATGATGGACCAAACCCAGTTGTCCCCATCGCTTACAAGCCAGATTTCATTGAAACCATGGACTATTTCCGTGCTGTTTACAAAGCTAATGAGTTTTCTCCTCGTGCACTTCAACTCACTCATCAAGCTATTCTCTTGAATCCTGGAAATTACACTGTAAGTGCCCCACTATTTGTTTTTGTTTACTTATGTGTTGATTGTTTGTGCTTTGGTGGGTTTTTTTTGGCCCTGTGGGTTGTTTGTTTCATGCTTAAAGTTCGTGTCTTTTTTGGATTTGTGTGGATTGTCTTGGTTTTTTATGGTGCTTAGGATTGTGGGTTTGTTTTGTTTTTGCAAAATATTATGAGTTTTGTAATGGATTGTGTCTTGATTTGCAACTGTTTTTGTTTTTTGAACGTCTAGGATGGGGTTCTTCACCGATTGTCAATGTAGTGAGAGACTTGCTAAACTGTTTCTATTGTTTGTTTTGAAGGTGTGGCATTTCAGAAGATTGATACTTGATGCATTGGGCATAGACTTGAATGAAGAACTGAATTTTATGTTGGGGATTTCAGAGAGGAACCCCAAAAATTATCAGATATGGTGAGCAAATATATCTTCATTTGAATTTGAGATGATTCTATTCACAGATTAGTTGATTAAGTTACCTTTAAAGTAGATGGTGCTTGCCCCCTTGAGTGGTGCGGTTTATAGTTCGAAAGAGTATTTTAATTAATTCTCTGAGATCAGCTGTAATTTTTAATGCTAGCAGCATCTTTTTTTTTTTGAAGTTCTCATCGTCGGTGCAATTTCTTTAGGAAAGCTACTCAATTTGATTCCAAACTCGTTTTATAGACGGGGTTGGTGTATTGTACATTATGTTCTTTGAAGGACTTCTATAGAAACCCCGTAGGCTACCTGATCGGTCAATTTCAAGAATTTTCTCGTTTTTAGTTATTAAATGATCTTGTAAATTCCATAATGTTAATTGTAATAATGGATTTTTTGCAGGCATCATAGGCGGTGGATTGCTGAGAAATTGGGAACTGATGCCGCATCTAAGGAACTTGAGTTTACAAGGAGGATGCTTTCTCTTGATGCCAAAAATTATCATGCCTGGTCTCATAGGCAGGTTTGTTGTTCTCCAATCACCCCATCTTATATTAGATATGTGTCATAGAGCTCTCATTGATATGATATTTTTCAATGTTTGTCATTCTTGCACACATCGTTTATTATGGTTTTAAGTAAATTCTTGGTTTTTTCCTCTCCTGGTGCAGTGGGTATTGCAGGCCTTGGGAGGGTGGGAAAATGAACTCGACTACTGTCATCAGCTGCTGGAAGAAGATGTTTTCAATAATTCTGCTTGGAATCAAGTAAGTACAAGTTTTGTTGCACATGCTGTTTTTATCCTAACCATATCATAACAAAGATGAAGTGTTCTGTGCGTATCTTAATTATATATCGAGTCTGTTATACTGACATCGTGCTTATAGACTAATAATAAAAGAAGGGAAGAAGGTGCCTGATTTACAAGGTTTCTCATGTTTCCACAGTGATTTAACATTCAAGTCAGAAACTTTTGGTATCACATTCATTTTACCTTTTTTGTGCTTCCATTTTGCATATATGGTTCTTCTCTTTGGCACAACAATTTATTTTTATCTGTTTGTTCCATGACAGAGATATTTTGTGGTAACTAGATCTCCCCTCCTGGGAGGCCTAGAAGCCACGAGAGAGTCAGAAGTAAAGTACACTATTGAGGCCATTTTAGGCAACCCTGGGAATGAGAGCCCATGGAGATATCTTCGCGGCCTCTACAAAAATGACCCCAAGTCTTGGATCAGCGATCCTCAGGTTTCTTCTGTATGTTTGAAGGTTTTGAGTGCTGAAGCCAACCATGTCTTTGCTCTGAGCACACTTTTGGATCTTCTCTCCCATGGTTTCCAAGCTAACCAAGAGTTTAAAGATGCTGTAGATTCTCTGAGACCTTCAAACTCCGACCCAGCAGATTCTGACTTGGCAAAAACAATTTGTTCTGTCTTGCGGCATGTGGACCCAATGAGAGTTTACTATTGGACATGGCGCAAGAGCAAGTTGCCTTCGTCGGTCTCTGTATAGGTGAAGCACCCATCTGTGGCTTTCTATTCTTGTTAGTTTATAAGAGATGGTTAGTGAGGACAAGATGGTAGCAAGGACCGAGGGCATGGTTTTGAAAATGGCGTTCTGGTGACGTGAATGATTCAAGAGTACGGAAAACCCCAATCAAATTTGATTTTGGCTTGGCATTCTAGTTAAACTTCTTTCAAGGCCAACAAATTCACTCAAACATCCACCATATTTGTAACTGGCTACACCTTGTGTTGTTCTGTGTGGTGTGTTGCATTACTAGACCATAAATTCAATGCCGTTATACTTTTATAATACAGTGGTGCTTGGCATTTGTAGTATTGTAGTGCCTGAA
Organism: Populus tremula; assembly: GCA_964019445.1. Classification (NCBI taxonomy): domain Eukaryota; kingdom Viridiplantae; phylum Streptophyta; class Magnoliopsida; order Malpighiales; family Salicaceae; genus Populus; species Populus tremula. The sequence continues at coordinate 1,357,631 of CAXHTJ010000017.1, read as the reverse complement.
ACTGGCAGTACAAAATTTCTACTCATGGTAGAGATGTAGCGGAGATGCAATAGAAAGTAAAATTGCAGGTATTTATTTTGCTTCCATATGATGTACAGAATGCCTTTACCATTGCTAGCAATTTCTGGTAATGGCATGTGACAGGAGGGTTATAGTGAATCTGCCCTAGTAATCTTGGGGGTCACAACTCAAGGCTGCTCTTAGCAGAAAATACAGAAGGGCAGACCTGAGAATGAAAAGTTGCATTGATTTGATTTTCATGCATGCATTCTTGGAAATTCTCATTTAAGTAATGACGAAATGAATCGTCAACTACAATACGTGGCCATTAGCACTAATAATCAGTTTCAGAGCACAAGGTCCCCAAGAGTCCCTAGGTTAAGAACCTGTACTTCTAGTAAATCATCTTAAATTCAAGCAAAGAGAGGTTGGAAACTAGAGATTTCTAATAGAACAACATAATTTAAAACCATGAAAAGGGTGGGGGAAGGGATTTAGGGATTGAGATTGGCTACTTGATTGGATAGATCAAGGCCTGTTGGGTCTCCATTGGACCAATCTAAATTTTCGGAGAACAAGAAAACACATCTTGAAAAATTCTGTACCATTAATGAAATGCTTTCTGTTGAATGTATATTTAAAGTAAAGCAAAATAGATATGGATTTGATTCAATCGTCACATATAGAAGTTTGTTTAAGATAGCACTCATTCCCCTCCCAAAACTGCACTGCTTCTATCGCCTTGCCAAGAAAATATGGGCACCATCTTTTATGAAGCACCAACATTTGATACACAGCAGAATGCCACAAAACGGAATAACTTAAAACTATAATTCCTCGGCTATTGCAATGCAAAAACAACGTATGAACAGGAGGCCAAAAATCAAAACCAAGTAGTGTTTTAGAGCTTTTTGCTCCCACCGGACTTTTTCTGCTTGGATGCCGGACTTGAGGTCTCCTTGAATGCAGATGGACAGAATTCACTTACGCAGCACATTCCACATCTAGGTCTAAGTGGAGTACAAATTGTCTGTCCAAATCCCACCTGTTCGATTTCATAAGCAATAAATTGCATTCGGTTAATATCCCTAAAATGCCTATGAGTTTATGTTACGGCTAGACAGTAACTGCATAACATTGAAAGAGAGGAATTGTGCAGCTCTTTTTGCACCAGTCAAAGACGTAACATGTCCTGGGGCACTTGCTACTAGGCCACTGATTCAAAAAATAGTACACTAGGAGGCTCAGATAAGCCTACCATAATCTTTTGTTGCATAACTCCAGAAGACAGCTTAAATAAACGAGGACATTCCAAAATTACAAGTTTTTCAAAATGCTTCAATAAATGGAACACGAATTTGACATGCACCGACTTGCATATGTACAGTTGAGAATACTAGACATGCACATTTTGATTGCATACACATAAGAGCACTATATATCTACTTTCACGTACCAAAAGAGGGTTTATTGGAACCCATTCGTCCTTGGGAAGCCATAGTTGCAAAGCCTCTCTTGTTTCCTCAGGAGTTGAAGTTTTCTAACAGTAAGGGGGGGGAAAAGAACTGATAAAAATGAATATAAACACAGAGAAAGAAGCATAAAAACTTAGTGCAAATATATAAAGAGACAAAGGGAGACAATTTATGATGGTAAGTTTCATTTATCTGATTTGTATTCATCATAAACAGTAGAGGAAGCATAAATATGATAAATGAAATAGCTTTATGTGTTCACACATTACAAGGTCACAATCTATGTAGGCCTTTGCTAGATCCTCCTTGAAATTATACTAAATTTGGAACTTTTACAATCATCATTTAATGCTCGATGCATTTTCTTGAATCATTGGAACTTCATAACAAGTAACATCCAGAAAAGAAAAGGAAATCATGAGTAAAATCACACAAAAACATCACCAGGAGGAAATGCATGGGAAGGTACCTGTTTTGTGCCTGGCCGTGCCACCCATCCAAGGCGGTTGCAAATGCGGTGCACATGAGTATCTACACAAATCCCTTGAACATTGTTCCAAGCAATATTCATTACCTAAAGTCCCACACACAAAAAAACTTTAACAAACTAAGCCAGCATCCTTATGATAAAGATTATTTAATTAAGGCCATACCAAATGAGCCATCTTTGGTCCAATCCCTGGAAGGGACAGTAAGTCCTCCAAAGAACTAGGTATATCACCATCATACTTCAAGAGACAAATTTTTGCAATTTTCTTCAAATTACTAGCTTTTCTTGTATAAAAGCCAACCTGAAGAAAAAGCATAATTAACCAATGCCACAAATCATAATAATAATAGTAAATAACCCATTTATTTAGATGCTGAATGTCTCAGTAAAACAAGATAGCTTCCCCTCATCTGTTCATGTTGTTGTGAGAACACATACCGGGTAAATCAAGTCCTTGATTGCTGTTTCATCAGCTTTGTCAATGGCATCAGCAGTAAGCAGATTGTTTTGCTGAAGACGCTGAATTGCTCCTGCACTCAAAACAACCTATCTGTGAAACAGCAAATAGCATGACATGCCACATGCAAGTTTTCAGGTAACTGGATATTCCCAAGCTCTTAGAATAGTATCATAATTGAAGAAGCACACAAATGCAATTTGGAGAATAAGACATTTTTTAATGATGACAAAATTATTATTTATTGGTATGAACTTGCCATGAGTAACATGATCCTTTGTTTGGCTTGAGAGAAGTGCTGACGCCAAGACTGCAAATCTTCTTTCCTAAACAAAAGAGAGGAGTCAAAATATTGTTATACTACCAAATTCTAAGAATTTAGAACCCACCAAAAAGCAAAACTACAAGTACTTTGGAAGATAATCAGAAATGAAATTGACATCAAATATTTTGTTAAAGCTCCAAACTTTCAGTAAAACAAGTCAGAAGATAGAGATCACTGAAAATGCTGTCCCAGAAAATCCACAAAAACTCATTTATCAGTCAAATACAAGAAATTGATTGCCAATCCAAATGCTCAGAGATAATTCTCCACAGATAATGAGTCAGAATTTGTTCTAGTTTCTTGTATTAGCACAACATTTTCAAAGCTAAGAATAGTTGACAGTTGACTCTTCTTTTGAAATGACCAAATGATCATTCTTAAAAGGTTCATGCCAAACAATAATCTGTTAAAACTGAAGCCTGAACGGGGTAATAGTTTTTTATAAGAAACAGAAAATCCAAAATAAAATAACAGGCTCCATCACAGTAAGCTGAAAGGTCTCCCAAAGACTGAACAGTAGGTATAATCTATTACAAATAAAGCACCTCCTTCAAAAAAGAACAGCTACAAACTCTGCAGATGGAGGCACCCATTAAACACAATCAAGTATCTAGAGATGTAAGTTTACGATTTTAGCAAGTCTTGAAAAACTTCTGAGCCACCTCATGGGTGGGTCTGCATAGCCACCAAGCAGGCACTTTGAGACCTAAGGTCACAATATGCAACAAAATGGGACATCTAACAAAGTTTCTCAGTGCGACAGCTACATAAAATTACAAAAAAATACAAAGCCATAAACTAATACAATCACATGGAAGCAGAGGCAGGAAATTATTAATAAAAACTAAGAGAGAAAGTAGGGGACCATTTTGCTCAAGTTTGAATTACAGAAAACAAAGGTAATATAAATATGCTTTTCTTAGAGTAATATGCATAATGGAAATTAACAATACCTCAGGAGGAAGAGAAATGCCAGCTTTCTCACATCCCATGGTGTCTACTGGTGCATCTTCAGAAGACCTCATTTTGTGAATCCCTTCAAGGACTTTGTCCCAGTTGAGAGGTGGTTCACCTTTATCAAATAAAACATATCATTACCAACAAGCAACAAACGAAAACAGAAACAATATCTACGTGTTCATTATTTAATATATCCTTATCAAAATCCTGCCTCCTCTAAATATCAGATCCAGTTACACAAACTACAAAATTCTAAGTCAATTGACAATGTCAACTAATAACCCACTTGAATATATGATACTGATAAAATTAGCCGAGACAACAGCGACAAATATGGAATGTTGTGATTAACATGGAGAATGGCTCATTCAAATGATTGAAGCAATATACCCGTTGTCCTTTTTTTCTAGTTACCACAATTATATCTGATATCAAAATATTGCTTCAACTGTATGCTAGCAGAATATACCTTCAACTGCATGCTTCATCCAACAAATAGTATTTGCATGAAAGTAACTGCCACCCTTAACCCTAAATCCATATTCACCGCCTCTCAGATCTTTGATTCTATGCGCTTTATAAATGCTTTTATGAGAGAGATTTTCCACGGGTTTAAGTTATGAGAATCTGGATCACTCATTAGTTTCTTTCAACCAATAATGCTCCCACAAGAAAATGTTTTTCCATCCACATATATATGGAAAACACAAATATCTTTACAATACTCTCCTACCCTTCACCTGCCAAATCCAAAATCAATTTGACACCTTTCAGTTCTGCATACCTGCTGAACTGATAATAGAAGTAGCTTCACTGTCCACAGGAAACGCATTTTCGGTAGATTTTAACTTGCCTGCAGAGCCATTTCTAAGAGAAATCAGTACTCTTTATGTTATGAACAACAAACCAAACGACAGTATAACATTTAAAATCCATGTCACAAGCTTAACAATTTTGAACTACCAACAGACCGTGCACTTTCAAGTAAAGCACCCAAGGCCAAGAATAGGTATGAAGTACTTAAAAACAGAAAATTTTCACCTTAACTTCACGCGACATAACATTATACACTCTAAACATCCTCGACCTCAAACAGAGGTAAGGAAAGCACATTAAAAAAAAAAAAAAAAGGAAAGCCTTTAACTTTACTCAAAAAACAAGCAAATGAAAACTAACCCACCATACCCCAAGCAAATTTCTCAATCAAAGTTACCCACTTTCTCTTTTCATCCTCTCCTACTTAAATTCCATGCCTTTACAACCTTTGCTAAAGAAGGTATCACTTACTTATCAGGGCAGAACCATTTCCTTTCTTGTATGCAAATTCTTCAATGTCAGGTAAAGCAGATAACTACACCACAAAGATTAATTGAAGTTATTACTCCTATAAAAACAATAACATTATATATATATAAAAAAAAAGACACGAAAAAGACTCTTACTTTCTGCTTCCTGGGCTCTACTTTAACCTCCTTTTCAGCAGCCTCAACAGTAGTTTTTACTTTCCTTTTCCTCACAAAAACACGAACTTCTGGCACAGAAACTTCATTGGGACCTGACATTCATGAACAAAGGATCAAAAGGGTATCCTTAAGAACCAAAAAAGATTCAATCTTTAATAAGAAGCACTGAAATAAGGACATTTTGGGAGTTTAGTTTTGGTTCTCTCTGACCTGGGACTGTGTCTGAAGTGGAAATCTCTGTTTTGGATTGGAGGGATTTAGAGGAGAATCTTGTGTTTGGCATTTTTTTACATTTGACGATGAGCCCGAATGTCGTTTGTAGTGAACAAGGAACTCTGATGACAGCTACAGACATTTTAGGCTTTGTTTTTTCGGGAATATAGGGAGACAGGAGAATTATATTTATTTCATTTTAAGACCCCTATATATTTTGCTACATTACTTATTTATTTTATCACATGATATAGGAGGCAGATCAGCAAATCTTCTCGATTATGGCAGCATAAATTCAAGTAATTAAACAAGATCATCTAAAGATAAATTTAATCAAGCAGTTTGCAGGAGTTGAAAGAGGTAAAAAAAATTACTTTTATTGGAGTTAAATGTTGATAAAATACTGATTTTTAAACTCAAGAGGAACCTCATAGAACTTACATAGATTGGTGGAGGGTATGATTTGTATATTTAATAGCTTACTTTAGCTAAGCAAGTTCGGATTATAATCATTATAATCTAAAAGTAATAGAAGGGAGGTGCAAGATGAAGGACGGGCTTGGAACCGTAAAATTGTATGCAAGATGAGCTTCCATAAGTGTCCATCAACAAAGCTACCAAGTTCACAGATAAAGCAGAATTTTGGATCGAGTGGCTACTGAATCACCGATAAATAAACGAGTTTTAGAAAGAGTTTTCATTGATTTACTCAGAAATTTTACCCGGTGATTGACAGCATTCAGGCTTTGGTTATGGTTTTAACCTGATTAAATTCTAATTGTTTTATATAAATTAAAATAATATTACTTTTTTAAAAAAACTAAATAGTTAACAAATTATAATTGAATTTTTAACTGAGTTAACCAGAGTTTTATGCTAGATTAACAGATTTTTTTTCATTTTTTTTAAATTTAAACCAATTAGATTAGTTAAATCTCGGGTCGACCCGCTGATGATTTCCTTTAATAAAAGCTTAATATAAAACAATTTAATGGTAATTTTTGGTGGGGTTCAAGATTTATTAAAGGAAAGAGTGACTCATGAGCCGGGCTTGCTAGTGCTCCATCCTGAGCTTTGTGCTGATGATGTTAGGCCATAGCTATAAACATTGGAAGCCCAGCTACTGTCCATTTCTGTTACTGTCTTGTAAAACTTGAATACTTGTATAAATATTGATTGATTTTTAAAATATTTTTTATTTAAAAATATATTAAAATAATATTTTGTTTATTTTTAAAAAATTATTTTTAATATCAACACATTAAAATAAAAATTATATTTTTTTAAAAGTGATTTTGAAACGTAAAAACAAACATCAATCATCTTTAGAAGATGGGATTTTAAAAAAATATATATATGTGTGATTCATTAAAATAATGGGATTGGCTATTGAGTTCTCTGCTAGGATCACAAAAATTTTAAAGTTTTTTCTTGTTATTTATTATTTATTTCTTTATAGCATTCTTGTTTAATTTTGTGCAAGATCATATGCAATGGAAGCTAATCTAAACGGTTGATATGATGATTAAAGGATCATGCTACTTTCTTGATCACGAGAGTTCAATCCTTGTGCTAAATTAGGACAAATAAAATCCTCTTAGATTTTCTAATTTTCATGTAAAGAGCTTAAATTTAACCGGACCAAATAATTAGGTTTGGTTTTAACTAGTTTGCATGCTATGTCGTGTCTAGATATCGAGAATTTTTTTATATATTATTAATAAATATAAAAATATATATTTTTCTCATTAAGATAAAATTTCAAGTCATTTTAAATAATCACAAGACATATATTTTTCAAGTCTAAAATAAATTTTATATTTGCCGTATCTCTTGTTTATATTAACTAATGTAATATTTTTAACTAGAATTATTCCTATTAAAAATATTATATTTTATGATTATTAAAGTAAGTTTGAAAGAAATATCAAGATAATGTGTCCATATTTCAAGTGAAGTTGAAAGTTACAAAAACAAAGGTGATAAAATCATGTTTAAAATCCACATATTTTTTTTAAATGATTTGAATTGAATTTTCATGAATAATTCATTGTTAGTATTGTTACTTTAATATCAAACATGTAATAAGTGAAAAAATAAATTATTAAAATTAAAAAAATATATAATATTATTTAAGAACTAAATCAAAATTGAAGAGTAAGTGAATTTGTATGGTAATTGTTTTAGTGTAAAAAAATCAAAGAAAAATATAGAAAAGGGTCAAGCCCAGTGTTTGCCATCCAATTGCAAGTCAAGCCTACGCACCTGGTCGTACTTTTTTTTATTAAGGGTTGTAAATTCCTTATTAAAAAAAAAATTAAAGCAAGCGACACATCATCTACTATAATAAAAAAACATATTACATGCTTCCCTAGTTTTAGATAGTCGTAGTGACTTGAAATTGAGTAAATAAGCGAGCTTGTGTTTTTTTACCAAACAACACATTTTCAATCAATTTTCACATGCAAAAACCTAAGAAACACCCAACAAGTCTTAATAAACCCTCTTGATCCCTTAAAATAGCAAGAAATCAATTGAAAACTGAAAAATCAAATCAAGATCACAAATTTTTCTAAGCTCTGATCTGTTTGTTAAGCAAGTTGAGGGCAAAAAACAACCACCACCAAACCCTTCTCATCGAATGAAAAATCTTGATATTAAATTTGACCATTTTGATTTATGAAATCGCGACAACCAAATAATTTCTCTTTTTATAACAATCCTTTATCTTTTAATCTTGTAATTCAACCATAATTCCATCCAATTATTCTAAAGAGAAGCTGAATTGAAAAAAAAAACAACAAAAAGAAAAAGAATAATAAGAAACATTGAAGCTCCATAACATAATCATGCTCTTTTAATTTGTTTAGGTAATTTGTAAACTAACTTAAATAATCGTAGTTATTGGAACACGAGAACAATAGTTGATCAAAAAATTACATCATTTTAAGATTTTTTTAAAAAATAAAAATGACATCATTTTGCATTTTTTAAAATAAAAATAAATTCGTTCTCACTAAGGTTTTAACTGGTCATAGGTTGATTCACCAAGTAAGATATATTTGACTAAATCACCTCTCACTAAGTTTAACATAAAACCTGATTTGAGTTGAATTCTAGATCGATTGGTGTGTGTGTTTGGTATTGTGTTAACTTTTGTGGTTGTGGTTTGAAAAAAGTTGTTTTATAAAAAATACTTTTAGTTGAGTTGGTTTGGTATTTATATATGTTTGGTTAAAACTATAATTGAATTTGGAGTTGAACAAAAAGTAGTTTAATATGTGGGGTTAAAAAATTGATTTTCAAATTGAGGTTATAAAATAATATATATATATATAATATATATTGATGGTTTTTAATTTAAATATTATAGATTTAACTATTGCTATTATATCATGAAATAAATAATACTTTATATAAAATATTTTTTATTGTTCAATTAAACTATCTACAATTCCATCACGTATGAAATATATCCGATAAGGACTACAGTTTTCTTGGTTTCTTAAACGTTCAACAACATCAGGTAAAATATAACTAGGAATAAAATTGAGATTGCGATCAAATTTTACAAATGCTACGTCATCAATAAAAAACAATTAAAAATAAAAAATAAAAAATAATTTTTGTTTTACTAGGTCGGACCGGGTTCAATGCATTTAAGTTTGGACCGGATCTGATCTAGTCGGAATAGTAGACTCATGCACCACTGGTCACGTGAACAGTGAAGACATGCTCCACGCTGAAAGTAGCATTGTGCTGCTTTCAGTGAGCCTGCGTTTTAACATAGAAATTGTTGGGGTCATTCATAGTGAATTAAGTTTTCAATCGCCACCAAACATTTGTTTTTTGTGATTGGTTTCAAATGCAGAAGCAACCATGAAAACAAATGTTTTCTAAGTCATCGGATGACTCGAGAATAGTACAACCACTGGTAATACCAACTAAAGAGGGGAAGAAAAAGACGGAGGAGGTAATGGAAGACTGTGACCCTATGTTTATGAATTAAGACACTGTTTGGCATTGTGTTTGTAACTGCGTTTCATCAAATTTTGATTTTTTTTTGTTAAAATTGAGTGTGGTTTGTACTTTTTGGATCGTTTTGATGTGCTGATGTCAAAAAATAATTTTTAAAAAATGAAAAAACATCATTGACATGTATTTCGGCACGAAAAACTATTTGAAAAGCAACCGCTACCATACTATCAAACACACTCTAAGTTTTCAATCGATATCAAATATTTATTTTTCGTGACTGGCTTTAATTAAGGAAACAACCACGAAAACAAACGGTCTTATCGGATGGCCTGAGAATAGTAAAACCACTAGTAATATCAACTACAGAGGGGAAGAAAAAGACGGTGGAGGAGGAGGGGGAGGTAGTGGAAGACAGTGTGACCCTATGTCTTGATCCTACTGGACAGCAACCATATCTGAGTTGATTATAAAATGGATCTCTGTCTGAATACAACCTTGACGACATGATTACTTATAATAAGTTAATCACTGAGGGAGAAATGAGTCAATCACTATCAACTTAGCATAACTAATCAAAGCATTATGATTCTGCTGAGATATTCTCTTCCTTTTGCAATCCACTTAAGATACGGGAGATGTCTTTGAGAAGGAAACAATAGAACTCCTTTTGTTTTATTAAGGGCATGTAAATCTCGACATTGACATAATTAGCGTACCTAATCTTGTTTTTTTTTTTTTTTAATTTAATTCCCATAACTAGCCACTGTATTGTAATTAAAATCCTATTAATATAATAGAGCCATTGACTTCATTGACTTGGTTAGTCTAGGATATTTGTCTCTATCTTTTTTTATTTTATAGTTTTCATGCAAGTTTTTTCTGAAAAACTTTTGAAACAAGAAAGTGGTTTTTAAAAATTTTCAAAACTATTTGGCACTGTTTTACAAACTAAATCAGATTTGATACGTTAGGTAAAAGGCATTAATATTTTCTAAGTTGGATTCGGGATGGTAAGGGTGGGGTCGCTAGGTTGTCTGGCAAGGATCAAGTTCATGAAATCTAGGGTTTGGTCGTGGTTGGGGTTTGGTTGTATTGAAATTAATATTTTCAGTGTTTTTTTTTGTTTTTTTATGTAATGATGTAAAAAAATTATTATTTTGATGTATATTTAAATAAAAAATATTTTGAAAAACAACTTCAACCATATTTCCAAACAGATTTAAAAACTAGCAAATCAAACAACTTTTAATTACTTAGAAAACAAATAAAAGAAGTAAAGACAGAAACTAAAGTTAAAAATAATACTAAACAATCTCTTAAATTATCATATTTTTTTTTAGATTAATATGAATGTTCGAGCCAGTTTGTATCCATCTTAACTAATCCACGATCCTGAAATCAACGATCAAATAAGCTTCCAGTGATCCTGAAATTTATGAGATTTAAACTGGTGACTTTTGAAAAGTAAATATAAAACCTGATCAGTTTAGCTACATACTGGCTCAGGGTTGTCATGTTCTTACTTTAGTTAGCTCGGGCATGGATGTTCAGTTTCACAAATGAAAGAGCAATGGATGCTTTGTGTCTCCAGCTGCCCATGTTAATGCCTGCAGCCATTTGTCCCCACAAGAGCAAAAGCAACAAGAGAAAAAACACTGGAGGACCCAATCTTCTTGAAGAATTTCAAGATTGAAGATCTCTGCGTACACATCTTGTTTGTTTTTTGAACAATTCTACAAGGTGACAACAACACAGTCACAAGATATGGCAAATCTAGAGATGATTCCATATCCATTGATGAAATGGAAAGATTTAGTCTATCAGATTGCAAAAAATTCCACAAGGTGGGAATCTTGCTTCTTGACCGTGGAAGATATCCTCGTATGCACAAGTCGTTTCAAAGATTTAAATCGATTCGTTATTTGAAAAAAACAAATTAAATAAACATGAACAGGCTATATATAAACATGCACGTCTCCACTCGCAATTTCATGTTTTCTTCCTTTAATTTCCACAATGGAGAAGTCAAATCTTAATTTTGACTCTTTATTGTTGCTAACCAATGAAAATTCAAACATTTTCATCTATATACGTGACGTGCATTAGTAGAACATTGTGTTGAATTAATTTTGATAATCTGAGTGTTGTGTCGGTACGATTGATTGGGGAAATTGTCTATGATGTAAAAATGATGTATTGTTAAATTGATTGAAAATTAAGTTTTATAATTTATTTTAATTTAATTTTTATTGAATTATTATAGTTTTATATATAATTTAGGTTGCGGGTTTGATAGTTTAAACTAGGTTGATTCATGTTATTTTTTGTTTTTTTAATTGATTTTTTTAATTGATTTTTTTAAATTAAATTGATTAAAAATTAAGTTTTATAACTTATTTCAATATGCTATAAGATAGATCAAATTAAAGGGTCAATATGTTAATAATATGATAAAATATATTTAGTATCCTTTTTCGACAAAAAACATTAAAAATAATATTTTTATTGCGGTGCAATTTCTGAATAAACTGTATTGTCAAATGGTATTTGAGATTTTATTTTAAACAAGTTAAAAAAAATTTAAAAATATATTTTTAGATTATTTTGAAGTATTAATGTTAAAAATAAATTTTAAAAAATAAAAAAAATATTATTTTAATATATTAAAAAAACACTTTAAAAAATAACATATATAAAACACCTTCCAAATACGTAGAAAAGAAAGCAAGCAGCTTATTTCAGCGAAGTGAACTCCTTGAGATCTTATCAAGATATCCAATTTTGTCTGGTGGCAAAGCTCCACAATCTAACAGTTAAACACTATTATTATACGGATAGATGATCCAATCAATGTTTCTTGGACACTAACAAGATGCTTCATCCATCCACTGTGAAAGAGACCATTATTTTTAAGAATCTGTTTGCTGATACAGTCTTTAATGGCTGTCTGTGGACCACAATTGTGCTGTCTTCCCCAGCCAGAGGGAGTGATCGCAGCAAAAGATTTTATCATAATTTTTTACCAGAAACTCTTGACCAATGGATTGGATGGGGATTTAAAATTATTAAAGGAAAGGAAAACGAAATCTCACTACATGAAAATTAAAGGGTTAATGATCTTTTTTCATGAAAGAAGATGAATTTGAATATTAAAGCATGTAAACTTCGAAGAAATGACGAAACGTTGACAAAAACCGAGCACTCTGAATATAGGCTATCTAGAAGCAAAACAACGTGTCATGACATTATATATATTTTAAAAATAATATAAATCATATTTTATCATTTTATTTACAACTTAAATTTTTAGATTGAGGCGGTTTTTTGACATTGTATCAGAATCTTGATAATCAAGTAGTCAAGAGTTTAAATCTCACAATCCTCATTTATTTAATAAAAAATAAGCGTAAAATAATGTGAGTTTGTGCAAGTTTCAAGCCCAAAGAACCCTCACTTGAAAGGATGTGTTAGAAAATAATATAAATCATATCCTAGGATCTACCTAACAGCTCAAGCTATTGGGTTGGATGGTTCTTTGACATGGTATCAGAGCCTTAATGACCAAACGGTCACGAGTTCGAATCTCATCATTCCCATTTATTTGATAAAAAATCAAGCACGAGATAATATAGGCATGTACAGGTTTCAAGCCCAAAGAGCTTTCACTTGAAAGGGTGTGTTAGAGAATAATATAAATCATATCTTGATACATCACCTAACAGTTTAAGCTATTACATAGAGATAATCTTTTTATATAATATTAAAGGGCTAATATGTTAATAATATCTTAATATATATTTTTTTTGTCAGATCAATATAGATTTCTGTATGTTAATAATATGTATATACATACATACATACATATTCTTGGGCGTAATAATTTCTGATGATCTAGAAAATGGAGGGAAAGTCATATAAGAATTAAGGAAGTACAGAGAGATAAGATAGTGATGGTGGCACAATATAATAGGAGCAGCTGAATGAAGACGAATGGTCCCATGCATGCACGTTTAATTCGAGCCCATGAGGATCTGGCGAAGATCATATGATGGCTCACTCAGCCAATCAAGCCCATCACTTTTCAACGATGAATCTTTCCAAATATTTGCATTTATACCTTGAAATGACAGTTTGAATGCGAACAATCGAAGAACCGGCTCATTTCCACGGCGTGCATCTTACGGTGCGGTCCACCCATATTTTTTATTTTTTATTTTTTTAATAGTTTTAAATTAATTTAATGTTTTGTTATCAAAAATTAAATAATATCAACAAAAAATTACTTAAAAAACAATCCCCATACCACACCCTCCTCTTACCTATTCTAATGCAGAATTATTTTCACAATTCTCGCTTCGAGAGAGAGAGATATAAAAAATATTTTTTAAAAAAATTAAGTTCTTTTGAAATGCGTTAATAAATGTTGACTAAATTACTCCAAAATTAATTAATAGTATTTAGGACATGAATTTACGTGTCACGTGCTAGTCATTTGATAAATACCAACCCCCGTTTGAATGAAAAATCTAATCTACCTTCAATTTTCTTCAACGACGACTATCTAACGGTCAATAAATTGGATACGGATTACTTGCTCTCTGATCAGTAATTTAGGAAGCCCTAGCATAATTTATCCCTAAAAAATATAAAATGATAAAATGATAAGTGGATAATTTTAATTAAAAGATAACTAGAGATACCAAATTCATGAACCTAAAGCTATATAGGATCTTTTCTAAACGATTCAACGAGTAGATTTGCTAGTTCAACCGAGCCTTGCGGATCCTAGTTAGTTTCAAAGTAGCTTGCTCGCTGGATTACAAGATTTTTTTTATTTTTGTCAAACATTACTGATGGAATATATCTATTAATTTTTTTTTTTTTGGTAAATGAGACAAAATATTTTTAGTAGATGTTTTCATTTTTTATATATATAATTTTTAAATGATATAATTTTAAATTTAATAATATTGCATGATTGTTTGGTATTGTGGTTGAAACTGTATTTGATTGTGTTTATTTTAAAAAATATTAAATTAGTAGTTGTTTTTGATCATTTTAATGTAATAATATAAAAAAATTATTTTAAATATATTTTAAGGTAAAAATCAGTTTTAAAAAGCACTGAAAAACATAATCCGGAACAATCACAGCAATAAATACTTTATTTACCTTTTGTTTTTCCATTGTTCAAAATGTTCATAATTATAAATTTTGTCAAGTCATTGCTTGCGACGTAATTTGTCTCCTAATATGGACCCAGCATGATTTCTTTTGCGGAGTGCAGAATGTAGCATCTCTCTCTCTTCGTCTTGTGTCGTGTTATCAATGTTTGTGCTTTCTTTTTCCTCTTTACATCTTTTAGTTTCTCTCCTCTATATAAAGAAGCGACATTGCTGGTCATCTTTCACAGAATCAGGTCTCTGAAACAAAAAGGGAAATTAGGTCATTTTATACTTGAAGATGGTGCCTCATGGGTTCAGGTTCAATCCCACTGACGAAGAGCTCATCCAAGTCCTAGACAGAAAAGCTTCTGGCCACGAAATGCCACTCCATTTCATTCTTGAAATGAATGTTTATGAGCGTGAACCACAGGATCTTGAATGTGTGTAATATATATGCACTACTACTCTCTTTGTTCTATAGCATGTAGGGCTCAAGTTTTTTCTTTCCATTTCTCTGCAATGATGTTAAATGCATGGTTTGAACCTACAGTTCTGCTAGCTGTATTGTCTAGGGTTCAAGTTTGATAGCATCATAATATTCCATTATCTTGTCCATCCATGGAAATTTTCTATTTAACTTTTATAAGCTCTACAACATTTTTACATACAGGGAGTCAATCCACGGCTTTAAGCAATGGCGAGAGATTCTACTATTGTAAGAGGGAGATAAATGATTCGAGGGAAGTACTCGGTCGAGGATGGTGGAAAGCTACAAGCCATGTCAAGAAAGTTTATGCTAATGACCATCAACTTCTTGTTGGGAACAAGAGGCCTTTGACATTCCATAGGTTCAAGGACAATGAAAGAAACCGCAATAACGCCGTCAAGACTAATTGGATTATGCATGAATATAGCCTTGAATCAAGAACCACGGTACGTAGTACTGGCTAGTGATCAATATATCTTGTGTGTGTGCAATTCCTTGCTAACCAGTCTAAGTAATTATATCCCAAATTCTCGTGTCTGCTTCATCAATTAGGAGTGGAGGCTTTGCAAGATTAAATACAAGGGAAAACCAAGTTTGCAAGAAGAGATAGAGAGTATTAAGAGACAACATTCATCGAGGAATGATTTCGAAGCCGGAAGCTCGACAAATGCCGGTGCGGAGCAGCACGAGGAGGAAACTTTGGTGCCTGCAGATTCAACAATGCCATTGGATCATTACAGCGGATATGATCAGCAACCTCATAATCAATGGAACAATATGCAGCAGCCGCCGCCACCATCTCCATACCATCCTTATCTACCGGCATTGTGTGCTAGTAGTGGCCACTATTATGTTAACCAGCAAGAAGAGCTAGAGCCCGCTGTTCATGAGCAGCCATTTCCTAGTCTTTGGTCTTGGACGAACTAGTTCTTGTTGATTTTCTGTTTCTCTAGTCATGTAGCAAGTACGTACTTACTATGTTATCAAGAAATATGGTTTGCGCTTAATTGGGGGATGATGAATATTGTATTCAGTAGTTGCTGATCTTCTTCTCATTCAATAATATATCCAACAAGCACTGGTTGCCTTTGACTATTGATCATACCTGTAGCTTCCTTGTAGTTGGGTGATAAAGAGATCGCTAGCTTACCCTTGATACATACTATAGTACATTGATGTCACGTTTTCTGTAAGATGGTGATCCTTTATGAATATCAGAAATGAGTATGTAAATACACATTTGTTCAAGAGAGGGAAATAAATGTTTTTCTGATTTTTTCCTTTATGCAATGACATGGTTCACTTATGGATCCTGTATGTGTAGCGAGAAGTCTCTTTTTTTCTTCATGGGAAACAAAGGAGTATGCTTGGCATATAGAGCGAAGAGGATTCATTAAAAAAATTTACCCGTGAATAGCACTATAGGATTCATTCAAACCAATCAGGAACTGCATCAGTTTTAGTTGATCTTGTTAGGCTCCATAAGATGCATCACTGTAAAATGTCAGTTCCTCCCACTAGCCTTTTAATTTTGTGTAATATGCAGAGATTGAGAGTTGTTCTTGTTGACGATAAGTAATTTTTTGTTGAATTTCAAAGATGCGTGGTGCATTACTTTAAGGGAATCGTTCACGAAAATCTTCCAAAACTTCATGAGTTGTAGTATAATAAATCACACTATCTGAGATTTCTAGATTTAGGGTGTTGGTGATCCATGAGTGGACCACGTCATTGCAACGTGACCAAGTTGCATAACCATCAAGGATATGTTTTATCTAATGAGGATTTGATTGTATCATTGACAAAACATAACTTGTTTTTAGAATTCAAAACCATGGTTATAACTCTTTTCCAAACTGAATAATTGTCTCCATTCAAAGGTTTGGAAATCAACATCAAACCTGATGATCTAAATGATGAGTGAAAAAAAGGGTTGCAGAGATTTGTTTTTGATACATCTATAAAGAGGATTGGAATCTTTGGCTTTGATGTACCACCGACACAAGGATTTTTTTCATTAGCCATGATGACAGAAAGGATGAAGGGAAGCTACACAAAAAGATTAGAGTGCATTGATAATGAATTTGTGATTTTAACCTAGCTCTAATACCATGAAAAAAAGATAATTTTGTGAAGTGAATTATCATTAATATTGGTTAGTGTGTGTGTGTGTATAGTAGCAGACCATCATAGAACATCTTTCCCACACATTTGTTTCTCCTATAAATTAAGCCAACATTTACCAACACTAACTACTACTAGCTACAATCTAGGAATACAAAGGTAAATTGTTATACATAGGATATATATTCTTTATATAAAAGATATGTCAAAGTTATTTCCTAACATTACCCTTGATACATACTATAGTACATTGATGTTATGTTTTCTGTAAGATGGTGATCCTTTATGAATATGAGAAATGAGTACGTAAATACACATTTGTTCATGAGAGGGAAATAAATATTTTTCTGTTTTTTTTTTTTTTTTATGTTTACAGATATTTTTGAATCGGTTTATTTATATATTTCTGAGAATCAAGATTAAGTTTTATTATCAAACAATCTTAAGAATTATTAGACAAGGATCCTCCTCCCTGATAATCTGCAAAAAAAAAAAATGCCTCTGCAATGTGTTTATGCATAGCAAGCTCAACAAGGGTCAACATGATCGTTTTAATATGTATGTCCTTTCCAGGTTCTCATCTCAGACAAAGCTTATAATTAGAAGTTGTCAAGTCTACCTCAATATCTAAAGCTTTTAGATCAATGTTGTGCCTAAAATCTATCTGATGAAGGACTCTTGTATAGCTTCTTTAACAACGACACATTAATTTCTTGTATTTTTTTATCATATGAAGAGGTTGTTTGTTTACACGGTAATGTTATTTTAAAATATACATTATTTTTATGTTTTTCTAAGCCAAACACGGATTATCTTGTAAACAAATATGATGTAAAAGGAGTTTTACTTTTTTAAAATGTTGATTTCAAGATTTAAATTTAAAAAATAAAGAAAAAATAAAAACACTAAAGCCGCAGACAACTTTCAATATGGTTTCATCAAGGTACATGCATACAAGGAACAAAACATATAAAACAAGAAAATGAGAAGAAAACTTTTAAATATGAGACATGAGAAAATTCACAAGAGTAGGAGAAAAATTAGTGTGCTCGTTGATTATAAAGCAGGGCAAAACCTTACATACATTACATGTTGGAATATGAATGCAGCCTTGAATATCAAAGCAATAATCCATACAATAATAAAAAAAAAATCTGCAGAATTCTCCCGTTCATACTAATTTAGCTCTATACGAGTCAAAGCAATTAGATTTCGCAGAGATTTTCATGGTGGAAAAAGTAAAGCACTCATGCCTAATCATTGAAGGTGATGTCCATTGAATTAGCCTAAGCTAGCAGATTCGTTTGATGTGATCATATAAACAGTGATTGTATCGAATCATTATATAAGCTTTAAAGTTTTTGCGGAAAATGTTATGATATTATTTTTAAAAGTATGTTTTATATAAAATAAATTTATAAATATTTTAAAAAATAATAATTCCTTGTCTTTACACAGAAAAACAATCGGTGGTTTAACTCTACCACTAATTTATGCCCCTTTTTTTGGCTACTGACTTGTGTTTCATGGCTAACCTATTATTTTTGTTAGAGAAGTAATTATTTTTAGTTCGATTTTGTTTGTTTAGAACAAAAACAGTTCAAATTGGTTTGACTCAAATTTTTTTATTTGGTTTAGTTTTTTTTCCGGTTATTTCGGTTTGGTTTGGTTTTTTTGATTTTAGACTTATAAAACTGAAACCGAACCAGTCAGTTTTTTTAAAATTCTAATCAATTTTTTTTTATAATTTAATTTTTTTAATTATTTTTTTCAGTTTTTTTTATTTAATCAATTTTTCAAGCTTTTTACTCACTCTTATTCTCGCCGCCTGATTGTTGTGTTTGAAGCCACATTTGATATATATTTTATTTAGAGTATATTATGATTTTATAATTGATCGTACGTAGTAAAATAATTAGTTGAACTCTTTTTAATAAAAAATAATATTGAGTCATACTGTACTTTTAATAACTTAATTAGTCTTCTGTTGATTCTTTATGATAATTTAATTATTTTTTTAAGATATCCTTTATTGTAATCAGAATTCTCGATCTCGTAAAAAATTAATAATCAATTTGATCAGGAAACTAGCATATGATTTCCAAAACTAATTTATAATTTTTTTTAAGAGATTATTAACAGAGTATCCATCATTTTTTTTTATTATACTTGTCTAGAATTAATTAAATATGTTTCGAAATTAAAATTAAATAGGAGCACCGACCATCCCTCATTAAATAAATAAATAACCAGCACTTGATTTATTTATTGTGAATGAAATCCTCATGATAACATCAATTGAATTCGCAGCACATTCATGAATTGTTTATGTAACATTAGCACCCATATGATTTGAATATTTTGCGTGAATGTTGGGTTTCAATCCGACATAATCATGGTCAACGCATGCGTGTGCTCTTGGAGTGCTGCATCTTGTCTGTATTTAATTCAGTTCAACTTTATAACTTAATTTATATACATGTAATAATTAAAATTTTCTTTATATCATAGTTTTTAGATCTGGACCGGTCTAAGACCCGAATACCAGATTTTGACCGGGTTGTCCGGGTCAATTTTAAAAAAAAATCAAAACGACGTTGTTTTAATAAAAACAAAAAAAATTAAAACAAAAATCAACAGGTTGCAACCAGGTTTTTTATTGGGTTGACAGGTTACACTGAGTTTTTTATTTCCCTGTTTTTTTTTCAATTCAACCTGGTTCCAGCCCTGGATCCCGGGTTGACCAGCTGAGCCAAACTGGATTTTAAAACTATACTTTATATCCCATTAATCAAACAAGAAAGTAATTTTATATAATTATTGTTATTGTTATCTATTTTTTATTTAAATATAAGACCAATTATATAGAAAGCCTTACTAAGTTTTTCTGTGTACTAAATCGATGTGTAAAGAATGTTCTTAAAATCTAATTTTAATTACCGTGTAAATTGTTCAAAAACACTTTTTTAGTTTATGATTTAGAAGTTGGATATATAATCTGAAATGACACATATTTATTAAAACAATCTTGCTTTTGTTTTTTTTTTAAATCAAAACAACATTGTTTTATTATTTTAAAAAATTAAAAATCAAATGTTTCTTCTAAGTTAAAAGAGTCTATTTTTAAAATTTAATTTTAATTGATGTGCAAAATTATTCAAAAAAACACTCTAGTCATGATCTAGATATGTTAACATAAATTGATATAAACTTATTAAAATAATATTATTTTTATTTTTTTCAAGAGCCAAAATACTGTTGTTGTTTTTTAAAAAATAAAATTGAAAATTAAATGCTTATTCTAGATTAAGGGATAAGACATGGGTTCAAAATCAACCTATCATATCAAGTTGGGTTTAATAACTGTGATTTTTATTATAGAAAAAATGCAGAATATTTGAGATTACAATATCTTTTCATTTGTAATTTATTGAAGACAATATTATTTGCCTTGATTATCCATGTCGGAAATAAATTTATTTTGATAGTAAATAATAACAAACCAGGAAATTTTTCTCTCACGCAGATCATTGATTCTGTGAATGTGTACTTGAATCCATAAACTTGATTCTTCAATATATATTAGAAAGCGACGAGTTATATTGGATTCCTTAAATCTTAAAACGATCATCGAATCCCCTCAGAATTGATGGATCGAGTCAAGGTCAACTAATTTTGTCGATTCACAATTTGATTTTTTGCAAGAAAAAATCACTCAAGAACTCATCATTTATAGTTTGATCCTTGAAAAAAAAAAACTAAAACTTTCAGATACAATACAAAACTTGATACATCCAGATATTTATGCACACACAAGCATAAGCATATATGTGTACTCAACAAAATTTAAATTATGAATTGAACATGTTAATTCGAGTCAATCAAAATAAAAAATCAAATTAAATTTTGATTGAGTTGGCAGAATCACGGGTTAATTTATTAAGCATAGTTTTTAGATCCGGCCCAGTCTAAGATCCGGGTTTCAGGTTTTGATCAAGTCATCGGGTTGTCCGGGTCAATTCTTTTAAAAGAAATCAAAAAGACATCTTTTTAGTAAAAAAAAAACAAACAAAGAAAAGTCAGTGGGTTATAACCAGATTTTTGACTAAGTCAACTCGTTGGGTCAACCAGGTCACACCGGGTTTTTTCTTTCTTTGTTGTTCATCAACTCGGCCCCATTCTAGTCCTGGGTTGACTAGTCGGGCACATCGAGTTTTTTCTTTTCTTATTTTTTTTTCAACTTGGCTTGATTCTAGCTCTGGATTAACCAGATTCCAGACCAAATCGGGTTTCAAAACTGCAATGTTTAAGTCTTTCAATTTTGATTTGATTGGGCTAAGTTTGAAAAACAGAAGTAAACTACAAATTGTGTTGAGTACGTTGATTACATTCAATGAACCTGGTCAAACTTGTTGTCCCTCTTTTGATACAAACATACAATACAACAAGCAAGAAACTAGATAGTTGTCTTTTGCTTTGTTCTATATATCATTTTTTTTTTTTACATGATGCCAAAAAAGAATGTGCGGGCGTCGCAAGTGCTTCCTATAAAATTCAAAAAAACTGATTATGTAATGAAAAATACATGTGTTTCTCTACTACAAGAAACAAAGACATATACTTACAAAAAAGGTAGCTTTTTTTAAGTAATGTTACTTACCAAATCAATACTGAAGCCGATTTAATTTCGTGGATATATATATATTTGTGATATTGAGTTATATATATTTTGTGATATTGAGTTACTGTCAACCTTGATAAATCTGGATTAATTGCTGCATGTATAACTCTAATCATGAGTATGTTTAAATTAAACTAACCCGGTTAGCCAAGGCTCCGTTTGTTTGCAGGAAAGTGGTTTTTTTTTTAAAGTGAATTCCGGAAAAGTATTTTCCGATATTTGATAGTGTTATGGAAAATGAACTGGAAAACACTTTTCAGTGTTTGGTTGTGTTATGGAAAATGAACTGAAAAATAATTTATTAATGAATTAAATTTTTTTTCAAGTTTATCTAATATATATAAAATATTTAATCACTTACAATTGTCATAACCCAATTTTTGACCTTTTTTATTTTTATTATTTTAAAAAAATGATGAAAAATAAAAATAAAATAAATGAAGGATGAATTAAAATTTGGGTTAAGGGCAACATGATTGGAAGTTTAAAGATTTAATTAAACTCTTGACTAGTTTAATTAATTAAATTAAGGGTTTAATTGGAGAATTGATTTAATTAAATTTTAGATTATTTTAATTAATGAAATCAAGAGTTTAATTGAAGAATTAATGAGATTGAGGACTTAATTAAACTTTGATTTAATCAAAAACCCAAGACTTAAATAAAAATAAACCAAGAGAATCGACTTCGTCTTCATCTTCAGAGCAGCAGACCACACCTTTGCATTTTAATTCACTGCTACAGTAGCAGCGAATTATAATTCACTGCTACTGTAGCAAGTGAATAATAATTCATTGGGCAGGCGTGCGCTACGCACGCCAAAAGAAAAGTGTTTTCCTTTCTTTAACAGAAGAAAAACACTTTTTTTTCTCAAAGCAGTGATTTTATGTTGACCGGAATTAAGTTTCCGTTGACTTACTGTTTCATATTGTTACCAAACATGGGGAAGTAAGGAAAATGAATTCCAGGAATTCGTTTTCCTTGAAACAAACAGAGCACAAATGTTTTTTTCTTTTCCATTTTCCTTCTCCTCCTCCATGATGGGCCTAAATTAAAGAGTTATTAAAACAATAAAGACTAAATTAAAGAAAGAGAACTTGGGCTCAGGTAACATGAAAATAGGAACCTAAATTGAAAATCTATCATAGATTTAAGGGCTAAATTACACAAATGAAGAAGAGAAAGGTCGGCACACACACTACGTATGCCAACATATGGGAGAAGCCATGACATTAGAACGGTGCTTGGTTTCAAAACTATGCCTTCAACATCAAAATGTAGTCGATCTTGATGCTACTATAATCATGGCGGAATCGTCTTTCCCACAAGGTAGCGCATGTAAGTTGTAACCTAGGAACCATGGCATGTCTTCGGCAACTATTTTTCCTTCTCTACTTTCTTGATTATGTGTCGTTTTCTTTTTATTAATGTGAGTATCCGAGTTAATTTGAACGTATTTTGATTAATCTCACGGGCCCTGAAATTAACAACCATGTAAATTTTCGATAGCTTTGAGGTTTATGAAATTCAAATTAGTAACTTTTAAATAATAAATTTAAAACCTAACCAATTAAATTATGCCCTCTGTATAAGCTTACTTCTTCTTAGTAATAGAAAAGGTTTTGGATTAATTTATCCAAGCCATGAATTGGAGTTTAAATACGGCCATGACCCGTACCGTGTTTTATAACCATGGTTAAAAATATTTGGAGAAAGTCCTTTTTTAATGATAAAAAATAACATTAGATGGGAATAGAGTTAGGGCTTTACGGCCCACATGAGATTTGTATGATTGTATCAACTTGAGGGCTTGGCGCCTTCCCATTTGGCACAGTGAGAGAGAGAGCCCACATATGCACTTCTAGTTTGTACTTGCTTCCTTTGTCTCTTAAGGAGTGATTTTTGGTGATTAACTACCATTAATTTCTTACTCATTAATCTCTTGCATGTTTTGTTTTACTCACCAAAAAGAAAAAAAAAACATAATTTTCTGATTTTGTCTTTAGTACATTACTTGTTCCGGGTTTTAGGTGAGGTTTTAATTTTGAAATTTTTTCCCTGAATTTTTAGCTTTTTAGTGTTTTTTTTTGGGAATTCTTATGGTTTGGTAAGAGAAGTGTTTGATCTTATAAGGATTTGGGTTAATAATTTGGTACTTTGTGGTTTTTTATGTGAAAATTTTAATTTGCTAATGCAAAGTGAATGTTCTTTTCTTGTGCTTGAATTTCAGGGTGTTTTTTTTTTAGTATTTTTGTGCTTTGTTGGTGCATTCTTTATGGTATATAAAGATAAAGTTTTGATTTTTTTTTTAATTTCTGTAATGAAAGTTGCTTGCTTTCAAGGTAGAGGTTGTTGAATTTAGAAAATCACTAAAAATCGCCATCTGGGCTTCTGATTTTATTACTTTTTTGTTATTGTACCACATGATCGAAAATCTGAGCTATTGTTATGGTTTTATTTGGTATTTCTTTTAAGGAGAATGAAATTAAGGCTCATGGTTTGGTCTTTAAAAGCAGGTAGCTTTTTAGTGCCATGCAATTAAGGGGTTGATACTATGATGTTATGAAGTTTCTGGTGTTTAGTATCTTAACAACATGTTGATGCTAAATGATCAAGAAAGATGTTGATGTTGGGATAGTTTTGTAGCTTCCATCTCTATTATATGTAGGCTTTTTCCTTGCTGTGATGAATCTTTGGAGGCTGAAGTTTTTGTTACATTGTTTTCTTTGTGCCTTTTGTGAGGATTTGAAGGGCGAGTTGTGCTCCAATGGCTTCAAAAGCCTTGGATGTAGCAGATGCATGTCCAACTGAGGATTTTATTGCTGCATTATTAGAATACCTGGTTGATCCAAAACTACAAGGAAAATCTTCTGCAAAGGGAGATATATCACAAATTGCCCAGGAATCAATCGCAAAACAGGTGCCGTTTCTTCTTTCTGGTGACTCTTCATTTATAGTTCACAAATCTTGTCTCTGAACCATGTGATTATCAGGTGAACATATTTTTTGTAGTAAATGAATTGTCAAATAAACATCTTTTCTTGGAGAGCAATATTTTTAGCATGAGAAATGCTGCCATCACCTGTGAATGACGCTACCTCACCCATCCAACAGGCACAAGAAGTGCACCCAATCACATTGTGGTGGGCCCTACTCGTGCCTCCATAAGCCATGGTTTCATCATTCATGAATGATGCCTGCATTTCCCTTCTTGGTATCATATTGACTGTAACAATCTTGACATCTATTAAATAAACTTAGTTATTGCAACTTCATCGTTTTGTTTTCCTATGATTTGTGGTTCCTTCTGCATCTCTTGATTCATTAAGCCAAAGTATTTCTAGGCTTTTTCTAAAAACAGTTATTGAAGATCTATACTTGTTTCTATGGTCCTTCCTTGAACTAATAAAATTCTGTATACTGTACTGAAAGGCAGAAAAATAAGGGCAAACAAACATAAGTTTACAAAAATATTTATCCTCCATGAGAAGCTAATTCTATCAAAGTAGAGATGTCTCTTGCTCACCAGGCCTTTTAAAGCACCAAGAAGGTTTTATCTGAAGCAACCTGGGTGAATGGAGGAGCATTGAGGGTTGGTTTCACTTACACCAACCCTGTTCCATGTGCTATAATGGTATAAGGAAACCTACAAACCCTGGATCGAACTCTACAGAAACTTAAATTCTTGTGGCTATTCCATGTACCATAACGATCAACATTTGGGGTAGTGTCAATCATCTTGAACTAAGGAAAAGTACAGCCATCCTCCTTTTCCTGCACTTTCTCTCATATGTTAGTATGCTTCATATCTTAGCCTATATAATGATATTATCATTGGGAAAGTTTATATAAAATGTTTCCACACATACTTTGACTGTTGAATTTACGAGGGATATTTGAACTGCTAAATTATTGTAAGTTACGAGGAAAGAATGTTCAAGAAATAAAAAGAAAAACATAAAAGGGAAACGAGGGAGGGAAAATCTATATAAAATGTTACCACATGTACTTTGACTGTTGAATTTATGAGGGATATTTGAACCGTGAAATTATTGTAAGTTATGAGGAAAGAATGTTCAAGAAATAAGAAGAAAGACATAAGAAGGAAACGAGGGGGGGGGGTTTCCAGAATCGTTCTTCTGGAATTATGTGTATCCTAATACATTCACGTATCCATCTTATATTGGCTCATTTGTGCTGGAAATCATACCCATATACTCTTGTTTAAATACGTATATGCAGACATCATTGCTCTCTCTCATCCCTTTGCCAACATCTTTTTAACTTCTCATTTGTTTTTTTCCTCTAGGTTCATGCAGTTGTTTTACTGTACAACTACTATCACAGGAAACAATATCCACAGCTTGAGTTTTTATGTTTTGAGAACTTCTGCAAGCTAGCTGTGGTTATCAAACCTGCTTTAATGGCACATATAAGACTCTTGCAAAGATCAAATGACACTGAGTCTCAACCATTTCCATTGATGGAGGAAAGTATTATGGAGGCATGTAGCATATCTATGAGCCTAGATGCATCAGAAGACGATCTAAACATTGATGGATGGCCAATTTCCAAGGTTGCAGTTTTTTTAGTAGACTCCAGGAAGGAGAATTGCTTTTTGCAATTTGGCTCCATTACTGAGGGGGTCTGGTCAGTGATTGAGAAAGATGTGGATGTCTCTAGTAACAGCTTGGAGGGTACCATGGATTCTGATCATGTAAACAAAAAGAAACGAATTATTAAAAAACCCTTGAAAGGTAAATCGAGCAGCAATGAAGATCGCTTTCAGCAATTTGCATTTTCAGCTGTCAAGGAAGCAACAGGTATATGATGTTAGTATGTTAAAAGATTTTGTGCATGGATATTAGTTAAGTAGTTTTTGTTATTTGTGCATTTCCGTTCAGCCAAGTTAAATTTTTAATCAGGCTCTGTGCATGATGAGTTTAGTGAACATATGCTGTTGTTAGCTTGTAATTTAAGCACCTAATCCTTTATTCTCTGACCTTTCCTGCAGCTGCTAGAGTGCACTAGTTACTTATTCCTAAATGTACCTGATTGAATATGATTAATGCATGTGGAGAAAATAAGCAGTTTTTCTAGATACACTATTTTATTTTTATCATGAATATTAATTTTTAATGGGATATGTTGTATGGGGAACAGGTATTGATCAAAGCGACCTTGTGGTTTTGGAAAGCCATGTCACGTATTCTACAAGTAAAGAAAAGACAGCTGCTTATTTTTATATTATGCAACTCACCAAAGCAGACAACAGCATTGCTCTTCAAATCCCGATTAAGAATACTATCAATAGGTCTTTCTCCTTCTTTTCATTTTACCCTATAACCACCCAGCAATACATTCGGCATTTGTTTTTTTTTTGTTTAGTGTAAAGGCTGCATGTTAACTACCAGTTGAATGGGCCCTTCAATTTTCTTTGGATCAGCTGAAATGGTTTAATTGATTATCATATAGGCAATAATGAATTCCTAAAGCACACATTAATGCCCTCACATGATGTAATTACAGTTAGCACAAAAACGTGTTTGGTTGAAACCACTGAGAATTAGATTACCTTTTGGCCATTATCATAGTGCACTTCCCTCTCTTTTTTGTTATTTTTCTTGATTGGTGAGATTATAAACATCAACCAAAGTATATCTTAAGATAAACCATTTAACATGATGAAGCACCATAGTCTATCTTAAGATAATCATTTAATATGATAAAGTGTTGTAGTATGTATTCTGTTATGATGGTGGATTGTAACAGTTTAACATTGGCTCACTGGTGGGATCGTTATTTTATTGGTTTGTACTAATTTATCTTCAAATGTAATGGGGCTAGCACAGAGCGTTGATGGATAACTATAATCACGTTTTTCTTTTTGATTAAAAAGGTGAGAATATTATATGGTGATATCTTTGGATGCATAATGCTTCCACCACAAAATTGAACCCACCAACTGTTCAGATTTTGTCAAATCAGGCGTGCTAGAATAGGACATTGTTTGATTAGAAATGTGCTAGATAATTGTAGAAGAAAAACAAATCTCTGAAATCTCTAATGCAGCATCTTGTATTTGCCGTGTAGCTTGCAGGGCCCTCTGGCCATAAAGAGTTCAAGTTGGTGGACGCATACCTCAGTTGTTGAATACTTTCTTTTGCTTCCTTATGCTGAGGTTCTGTCAGACTGGCTTTTGAGGTGTGGAAAATTCTGGAATGCATTATTGTCTGTGAGCTCTGCTATGTGGAAATAACTTTGCATGCACCTGGACATCCCATCCATAGATTTAGTTAATAGGATATGTTTTGGATATTTCAATTTGTTTTTTTAATTTTTTAGTATGTGGTATTGTGGTTTCCATGTCTTTGGATGAAAAAATTAATTGGCTGAACTAAATCTAATCTTACTTTTGTTATTCTGTTTCCTTACTGCAAGTGTCCTGGATATATGACTTTACTTTAGTCACTAGTTTGTATATTTTCAAGGACCATTATTTGGTGCAATGATAAAAGACTTGCATGTAAAGCACAAGGTGTGTTTGAATTCACCTTCATGCAAAAATGTTGACCAGTATGACTATCTTCAAATTCTCTTCCAAGACATAGTTTGTAGGGAACCATGACTGGCTGTAGTCTTTTACTATATTGCATGCTTTCCTTCTCAGTGCCCATGGATTTCCATTTCCCCCCTCATATGAGTATTGATTTCAAACCTAGTCTGGGCACCCATGACTAGCTAGTTTTCTTGGTTGATTAGGTTTCACCTTCAGTTATTTATCCATTTATATTTTTGACAGGGAGGTTTCACCTCTGGTATGTCTTTCATGGAAATACCCATTTTAAAGCTAATATCCTGACACAAGAGTGCCTTAACTTGGAATGCACGTGGCTGAATGTGAACTATTAGTTAATAATCTCAAATCATCTAGAACTCAAAATCATAAAGAAGTCCTTCAGCTATAACCCATGTGTTTTTGTTGCTTTCATTTTTATCTTAAAATCTCTGAACACTGTCATGTAGATTGCTGCAGAAATTGGTGGCTGCTCAAATAATGTCAGTTGGGGGGAATAACTTTATAGGCTTTGCCTCTTATCATTTTGATTTTTAGAACTATCTTCACTTATCATTTGGAGATGAATTTGTCTTCTAAACAGAGAAGGGCTTTCTGATGGTGTGCAAGTTCCAAGAATGGGATTGGAAACCATAAATGTAAGCAGCTCTGATAGGACTGAAAGACCTTGTGAAGCAGAAGTCTCAGAAAGATTTCATAATCATGTAAATGATAGTGCCGCAGAGCTTCTCGGCAGCGAGACCATTGCCCAATCTTTGAGTGAGATGAATTCATCAAAGCCAGAATGTCAATGATAGATGTTGCGTGGTAGATTTGTCTGGTGATTGTGATAGGCCTCAGAAGATGGATGTGGATGAATCTTATGTGGCTAATACCCAAAATAAATACAAAAGAAGAATTTTTTCTGGCAAAGACCAACCTCAAAATTGCCAGAAGAAGACAATTACTGCAGACAAGTGTTCAGAGGGCCTGCCAAGTATGAAGATGGAAACTGTGGAGAAGTGTTCAAAGGGCTCTGCAAGTGGTGATACGGTTAAGGTTAGATTTGTAATACTTGCGACTATATGCACATGCCTTTTAGTTGGATCATGAGATGGATATTTTTAATGTTAATCTTATAAAGCTCGTCTTCTATTGTTTATTTATTTGTATATAATCCAAATCTGCCTCTGGGTATGCAGGTTGACATGGTTGACCGGACAACAAGTCAGCAAATTACTGGATGCATGGGTGCGGTTGTTGCCGATGGAAACAAAAACTGCAACAATATTGTTTCTGATCAAGATAGGATGCCTGTAACTGATAATGCTGTGGTTGCTTGTCAATCCAACTCCAAAAATCTTGACAAATTACGCACCATCTTAGCTTCAAAGGAACTTTCAGATGCTGCATTGACAGTTGTTTTAAGCAAAAGGGATAGATTGGTACAACTTTTTTCCTTTAAGATTCTATATCCTTTTCTACATCAATCATGCCAGAAGAATAATCACATTCACAATCATCAAATTAGTGGTTAGTAACTTTATTTGACTGCCTTTAAGGTCAGAGTCTGATGTGTTTGCTGAGGCAGTTATCTGGAACCTACTCATTGGCAATGTGATCATGATCCATGACATCTGCCCATTCTAGACCAGGACTAGTCAACACATACCCTTCTATGTATATAAATAATGTAGTCAATGTATTATTATTCTTGCCTCCACATGTTGTGCATGCTAGCTTGAAAGGTCAGTTCCTAGCTTGAAAGGTCAGTTCCTAATTTTGAAGCATCTTCCAACTTACCCCATTGGAAACTTCCATGACAGATCTTCACTTGTGTCTGCAGTCTCTCCAGCAACGAGACATTGAAGATCAGATTGCTCAGTGTGATAAAGACATCGAGACAATTTTGAAGGGTATTTTTTTCTTCATGTCTTTTAGTTGATCCGGGTTTCTTTTCTTTTCTTAAACTTGTGTCATAATTTTCCTTCAATTTTAAATCCATGTATTTAAGATGAGATGTGAGTAGAAATCTAACTACAAATTCTATCATCTCTATGATCGTTTCCAATTCTGGTCTTGTAGAATTGTTTGCTTTAAATGAGGAGTCATACTCATATCTAGAAAAGGTTGTTAGCAAGCGTAATTGAGTTTAAGGAAAGTAGAATGAAAGTGAACTTAAAGAAAAAGATACATACTTGAAAATACTTAATTGCATGGATGTTCATTTCCTACATTATCGTCAACCTTGCTCTAATTGCACAGTTTGCATGAATTCACTGTCAGGTCTTTACATTATCATCAAACTAATTTGTGCTTTTGTGATGATAAGCATTTCTAGATGCCTTGTCTACGTGTTTACTTCTTGGCTTTGTTTCCAACATGTTTTATGTGATTGCTGATGGATCACACTCACAATAGGAATTCCCCCCCTTGTTTCTAAATAGTATAGAAGTGTACTTTCATTTAATGAGAATTCCAACCGTCCAGTTTCAATCAGGGTCCAAGAGCTTGTCTAAATTTGTTGTTATTATAATTTATTTTTTACTTCTTAAATTCTGGTCTATTATAGGTGGTGAAGATAATTTGTCCCTGAAGATAGAATCCCTTATAGAAGGTTGTAATCTTGTATCCCTGAGAAGTGTTTCTCGGGAAAGGACTTACGAGGACCAATGCTCGTCTCCATCTGTCAAGAGGAAGGGATTGCCAGACACTATGCCCAATATGAAAAACTCATGCCAGGCAAGTTTGTACTAGAGAACTTTAATTTGTCTTGTTACTCAACATGAAAATCCATGCTAGCATAAACCGTACCAGAATATCCAAAAAGCTTAGTGGGTCTACTTATGGCATGATTTTGTAGGATGAGCCTCAATTTATCTTAAAAACGTAAAAATGCCTTGCAGTAATGAAAACTAATGTAGCTAGGACACAAGTTAATGCCCAAGTTATTGGAGCACAATTGTGACAAGTATTTTACTCCTGTGCCTTGCAATCCTGATGTGGCCGCCATGCATCATCTTTACAATATCATACTGAGCATCTCTAGTTTACGACAGTCTCCTGGGAATTTGGTGCCCGAAGTATGCTGCAAGTGATAAAAACATAAGATGCATCACCAGAGTGATGGTATAATAGCATGTTAAGTAGATTTCACATAAAAAAGGCGCTCATACTGTAGTGCTGGCTAGGGTTTTGTTTTCTTCCCTCGTTTTTACATGGTAATTACCTTATTATTCATTTGGCAGGACTTGGATGATGTATGTTACGAGAACAAATGGATTTTACCAACTTATCATGTGTCGTTACTAGATGGTAAGATCAAATTCAATGCAAACGGAGAGCAATATATTTTACCAACTATGGCTAATACAGGTTTGTTTTCCATTTTAAGGTGGATTCCAAGCTGACGTGACCGTGAAAGGAAAAGGTTTTGAGTGTTCGAGCGTAGGTGACCCGAGTCCTTCCCCGCGTGAAGCGAGGAAATCAGCTGCAAAACAGATGTTGGCCAAACTGCAAGACATGCCAAACATCTCCTGGTAGCTCAATAATATTACCATCTAGTAGGCAAGCAAATGCATTTAGGCTTTAAGAAAGCTCTCCTAAGCTACTTCTGTCCCTGGGCAATTAGATGGCCTATAGCTTTTGCTAATTTTGTGCTCCTCATATAGCCTGAACTTCCGGGGCCACTTAGAAAACTCCCAGAACTGAACTGGCTTAACCGTAGTTAATGAAACTAAAGCATCATATTTTGAGGGTTCTCTTGATCCACATTATAAGGTGCATTCAATTTGTTTCAAGTTCCACCGCTGGGGGTGCGACTGCGACTGGCCATCACAATTCCGGCTCTAGTCTCTGCAAATGCTTTTTTACAACTAATGGAAAAATATGCCCGTCGTCTTTCAACGGTAAAAAAGTAAAGAGAGTGGGAGGGGGGTAGAGGAGAGATTGCTTTCACTCAATAATTTTTTAAAAGAAAATCCCGAATTTACAACAGCTACCTGCAAGATTTTTTTTCTTTTTGGTTCCTTTTTTTTTTAATCCTCTGTTGAAGGGAAAAAGGTATGGAGTTCAGAAATTTGCAGCGTCCTCTGCAAATTTCACCAAAAACCTCAAAATTGAGTATGTGGGGCCATCTTCGATGCCTTTGTCCTTGGTTTCGAAGATGCCTTTCATAATACGCGTGTAGAGCCTTTCAAGCTGCGGGATGTCATAGTTTTCAGTGCGCTCGATGAGAAGCCTCTTGATGTACTCTCCATGGCTTGATGCTTCGGCATCGGACATTGTAGCATCTTGGGACCCACTCCCTTCGATATGACCAGAAGCTTCTCCTCCTGAAGTTTCATGTCGAATGTCATCAGCCGAAGAGGGCTCAGGTCTGTCTGGATTCATGTCGTCTGTATCATGTTCCTCTGGCAGCTTTGCCTGTACAGAATCCTGATGTCGTGATTTGTCTTCTGCTGTTGAAGCTAGTTTTCAAGAAAGTATACATGATCAGAAAGCCATATCTGGAGGGAGGGATATCGAAAGAAAGATTAAAATTTAGATTTAACAAATCCAAGAAAATTAAGAGTTGAAAA
Source organism: Populus tremula (assembly GCA_964019445.1). NCBI lineage: Eukaryota > Viridiplantae > Streptophyta > Magnoliopsida > Malpighiales > Salicaceae > Populus > Populus tremula. Next base: position 1,324,677 of record CAXHTJ010000017.1, on the reverse strand, counting down.
CTTCAAAAAAGGGCAACAGCTGAAGAGGATGTTGATTTGGAATATGGGCAATAGCAAAATTTGGCTTTCTGGCTTCGAGCACATCCATTAACATAACTGAAATAGCTCCTCTCGTGGAGGTATACAGGAAGTCAATGGCTGAGTTGGTAAACTTGATTTTGATCTATAATATCAGTATACTGCACCAGTAGTTCAAGATGTAAAATAAGTGCCTTGCAATTTAACACTATTTCAAGATATCATTCACATCATTGGGAAAAACAAAGGGCACCAGCAGAACGAAAAAATAAAATTACCGAAGTACATACCAGCATGAGTAGCATCAGCATTTTTCTTCTGCCTTTTCAAGGCCTCGTAGCTTTGATCCAGATTAACATCAGGCTGGACATTACGTAACCGGGCACTTGTTCTAGTTGTTCCCAGCTGCACAACTGGGGTTGATGGAAAAATAGATCCCCCTAAATCATCTGGTACTTGCACTGGACCCCCTTGGGCAGCAATCTTGTCACAGTATGTGACGAGCGCAGGGTCCATCTGTGACAACATTCCATGCACCTGTAAAAATATTATGAGAAAAGCTTCATCCATGATGCTTTAGGTGAACAGTAACAAAGGAGAGGAGAGGAAATTGAAAATCAATTAGTATGTGAACTTACTGCATCCCGAAGCTCATGACTTCTACTGACAATCCTAGCACCATTATAATCATCTCCATTGTAAACCTACATTAAAAACATAAACCAAAGTTTTTTTGGTTACAAAATCATACACCGAAGTTAAGTATGAAAAAATGCACTGGACAAAGGAATAGACGTGTTTATTTCTAAATGCAGCTAGAAACCAAACACACCTTTGCATTGGTCACGATGAGATCAATGTCTTGCAGGAATGCTGAGCAGGTGATATATTGACCAGAGTCAACACGCTGCAGCATAGTAGCTATGTCCATAGGGTTCTGTATTATAGAGCGGTAGTTTGGAGCATCCTCATCGGTGACAGGATAATGGAAGGCACTAAATCGTTTGTCATACAGTACCCTGCAACAAAGTAGCCAGAAGGTTAAGAGTGAACGATGCAGGGAAGTACAATACTGTGGTTTGTATTTAACAAGTAGGGTGCACTGTAACCAGTTGAGTGGGTTCATCATTAGGGATTAAAGCAATCTAGCACACCCCCCCCCCCACCCCCAACACACACACACACACACGCATGTTCACAGACATGCAGTCTACCTGCCCTTTCTTGACCTCATTCCTCACTCATACCACTTTTCATTGCTCTCACTCACCTCAGGATCTTAATTGTTCGCTAAATCTCTCATTTAGCTACTTCCAACTCCTTTTGGTTTGTCACCACATACTTGATTCTCCTATCCTCTTCATTTATTTTGACTTTTGATTCTCCAGTAAAATTTAGAGGTAATTTTTTCAAAAGATTAGAGATTGAGAAAAAAATCTTGATCATTGGCTAAAAGGATTATGGCTATGGCCTATGGGAATGACCCTTTTTTTTTGGAAATCTACATTTGGCTTAAATTAACTAGACGAATAGAATCTTGCTCCGTGATATCTGCATTTTCTTTAGAACCAACATGCTGAATTACATTGAGACCATTTCAATATTCATGCATAGTGAAACTGCAACTCAAATCTAAAATTTCTTGTTGAAGGAAGGTGTAAGTTCCATGTTGCATTGCTTTGATATAATATGCTCTATGATATCTGCATTTTGTTTAAGTTATTAAACTTGATACCATTTCAACATGAAATAAACTACAACTGAAATCCTAACCTCAGATTTTTTATTGCATTAAGGCAGTAAATCACGTTATTATTGTGCAAAACCACAACTGTGATGTAAGAAATATCAATCTTCCAAGGACAAGACTAGAACTATGGCCAGCTTACCTGTTGCAAATATCTCTGAGGCACATACGCATTCGGCGTAGAGCATGCTGCTCAGCTTCTATCTTGGCTTTCAACTCTGATGCCTTTGGGCCACTAGCCACTTTTTGTGCCTTAGGAAGTTCAGGAAGAGGGGAAGATCCTTGGGATTTCTTGGCCACGTCCTCCAGGACAACTGATAAGGCAGCTTCAATTAAACGGTCAAAGAACAAAGATCTGTCTCCGGTTGATGGTTTGCCCACTTGATAGCTGACAACATAAATAAAATACTGGCTTGAGCAAGAAAATACTGTGGTCATCATTATATAAAAATGGCGCGTTAAGTAAGGTTACCCAGATATAACAGCAACAAGGAAACAACGTCCTTGCAAGTACCAAGTACATGCCATGCATCTATTTAAAGGCGGAACAAAACAATTTCAAGGGTATACAAGCTTGCACTGAAAGCCTTTTGATGCCTAAAGATGACCTTCTTATCAGCTATGACGGTTTACATTAATTCCAGTATGTACTAAAATAAGTCTAACAAGGATAAATAGTCCTTTTACGCTGGCAAACTTGATTGAAGAAAAAAAAATCAACATAATCTTACGTTAGCCTGACAAGAATAGACATAAAAATTAGGATATTAAAATGATGTTTAAAGTAACATATAAGGACTATAAATTGAAAGTAACATTACCAGCAATTAAAATTAATCATCATGATTATTACAGCAGTACTGGAATTGCAACAGTTGCTTTCAAATAAGTAGAACGTACACTGAATGATCGGGAAATACCGATGATGCGCCATCAATCTCGGCGGGTGGAGATGAAGAGCTTCCAAGTAATAGAATCGGTAAGTCAGACGGCAATTCTTCTAATAAAGTCAGAAGAACAGCCCTGAGCTGTTCATGTGCCTGCAACATCAAGTGTGTAAAGCTCAGATAAAGGATGACACGAGGGGAATTGACTTTAAGGCACTTGACAAAAAAAATCACTAAAAAATCATAAAATTTTATGCAAGCATGGTCAATTGTTTCAGATTAGATAAAAGAACATGAATCCCTCGGGTTTGTAGAAAAAATTAAGTGCATATACTACCAGAAAAAATGCTTATTGCATTTTCCTAAGGTTTGCAGAGGGAGGCATGTGCTTACATTATCCCACCAAAGATCAAAGTGAGATATGTAAAGAATGGACGGTGTGGCTCTCCGTGCTTCACCAAATATGTGCACCAAAGCTTCCTCTGGGGTCTTTGCACTGGGATCCGAAAGCAGAGATGGAAGTCCTAGAGAATGAACAGGAAATTTCTCCAGTTCATGTAACACGGCAGGCCCAAGATGATCCTGTTAAACTAAATCAGTAAGTACTCTTAGTTTGGCGTTTCCATAATGATCAATATTCCAAAGATCAAGAGGTTAAAAGATAATTACCAGACCAGAACCTTCACAACCACAAAGCAAAAGTCGTGGCCTATACACAAGAGGAATTGCAGATCCATAGGAAAGCATAGAAAGCTTAATAAACTCTGTTGACACTGCAAGGGGTGAAAATATATCGGATAGGCAATTCATGGCTTTCTGGAGATGACTTTGCAGACACGGTGCAACTACTAAAGACAATGGCCTGGAGTGCACAACAGCACCTCTATGAGCTGCAGGGGTAATTGTGGACATGGCTTCGACAAAATGATACTTCTCAACCTTTACAGAATCAACATCTATCACAAACTTATCATCACTTGTGTAAACTTGAGGGTATTTTTCACGGAAAGCACGGATGGCAGCTTCAGTGCATAGTGCCTTTAAATCTGCACCACAATAGCCAACACAACTAGCTGCCAGTTCTGACTTTAGCTCCTTTGAAGGAGGATGCTTCCACTTGCGGGTGTGAATGTCTAATATTTCAGCACGGGCCTCACAACCAGGCAAAGGAAAGTTAAATTCTCGATCAAACCGACCAGGGCGACGCAAGGCTCCATCAATAGCATCAACTCTGTTGGTTGCTCCAATCAAAACAACTTGTCCACGAGAATCCAGACCATCCATCAATGCGAGCAGAGTAGAAACAATAGAGTTGTGAATCTGCTCTTGTTTGCTAGATCTCACAGGAGCAAGTCCATCTATTTCATCAAAGAAGATGATGGAAGGCTGGTTCCTTTGCGCCTCCTCAAAAAGAAGTTTCAATTGCCTTTCAGCCTCACCAACCCATTTGCTTAGTACATCAGCACCCTTGCGCATGTAAAAGCTAACCTTCTGGCCAGCTTTTGAAGCAGCACATGCTAATGCCCTGGCAATTAATGTTTTCCCAGTACCAGGAGGACCACATAACAAAACCCCTCTTGGCGGGGTAATGTGATAACTGGCAAAGAAATCTGGATATAACAAGGGAAAGAAAACCATCTCCTTCAGAGCATCAATATATCCTGAAAGCCCGCCTATGTCATCAAAACTTACAGTCTCGTCAACCTGTAAAGGTTGAATATCTGCCCCTCCTTTTGAGCTAGGGCCAGCAGTTTGCACACCAGATGTCAAGCTCGCTAAAGCATCACCTTGATGGCCCCAACCAGATGCAGCAACATTCAATCCCCAAGTTGTTGTCCCATGCATCTCTAGTCCTCCAAGGAGCCAAGGTGGTCCGGATCTGCTCCCACCTCGAGCCCAAGGAATAGCAGGACCTTGGTCCAACTCATCCACAAGAAGGGAATCATCAGAATCCTCTGCTCTCGATAGACGATGACGCTTGTGAACCCTTGATCCCCCTTTCCTTACATCCCTATTGACCTTTGTCCCCATTCCTTGATGCAATACCCTTCGAGGAGATCGTGGTCTTTGCTTACCTTCCTCCATAGAGAGCCTACGGACTTCTGCACGGTTTCGGAGATCATATCTCCTCCTTCCACCCTGCTCTTCTTCCTCCTCTTCACCTTCATCGTCGTCATCGTCGTCGTCGTCGTCATCTTCTCCTTCATCCTCACCCTCACCCTCACCCGCACCCTCCCCATCTCCCTCATCCTCAGCCTCATCATCATTCTGACCATCATCTGCATCATTATCATCAATATCATTCCCATTTTCAGTCTCATCTTGGACAGCCTTCTCCTCAGACGTATCTTGCTCATCCCCAGACTCCAGAGCCAGTGGCTTTTTTATGATTGTTCTAGAACGACGGGGTCGCAGCCCTTCACGTCGAGGCGTTGATTTTGTCTCCGCATTTTTTTTACGCTTGGAAGATGATAACTCATCTTGACTCGCACTATTATGAATCCGGTTCCTCAATGGTCGAAATGCAGGTCTCTGAAAATAATGTTACCCAAAGTTTTACATGAAGTGAAAAGTGGAGAACAAATCATTTTTACTACCCCAAGCTTAAACCCATACAAGTTGAGAAAAAATTGTTGTAACATGAATACACAAACTTAAGGCTTGCAAGAGTATAGATTCTAACCATCAAGTCTTCATCCTCTGATCCAGAACTATCTGTGTAATCTTCAAGATGAGCAGATAGCCTCCTCTTTCTTGTCGAGCGTCGAAGATTGGTTGGAACTGACTGTGATAAAATCACAAACAGCATAAGTCAGATTTTAGAGTCCTTGATAGGAATAAGCATAGGAAATCATGGACTAATCTAATTAGCATTAACAGAAAGGAGAAACATTCTATAAACTCACCATACTTGCATGTTCAATGTCCATGAAAAAGTCTCAAAGACAGAAAAAGAGAAATGAAGTTACAGGAAATATGAGCACTTACATTAGCATTTGCAGCCCGCACTGCCCGGTTACCCAACATCTTGGCAATCCGAGAAGCTGCAGTCCTTGTCTTGGTTTTGCCTTTCCTGGGCCGAATAATACCTGGAGTATAATACAAGTACGTCCGACTAAACACTTTCGGCCTTCTCCTAAGCCTATCACTAGTCCGTACAGGCCTTGGACCTGGGCCATCTCCTTGACCAGAACGTTTTGAATACATATGCAAAGAAACAAGAATCTAACTGTGTTGACTACACTCTCCCATGAATTAAAAATACGAACCTAAAAAAAAATACAAACAACAACAAAAAACTCAAGTTTCAGCCTCCAATCCCTACAATAAATAAGCATATACAAAAAAAAATCCCAAATATTACACTCTCACACATAGAACACTATTATTTTTAGTTCCAAATTCTGATAATCAATCCAACAACCTATGTATGCATACATTCCCACACACTGTTCTCATTCTCTCACTTTCGTCCTCACGCCACCACCCAGCGGAAAATACACTATGCGTGAAAAATCAGTAACTAAAACACTCTAAGCAGCTCTCCTAAACATAAATTACTAAAAACCTAGCAACCGCAACATCTCTTTCATAAACGCCCTGAAATTGATATATTACTCTCAAAATATACCATAGAAGCTAAAAACTGAAAGTCTTCGCTAGTTTATCTTCATTTAAAATGCCCTAAATCACTCTAACGGTCAAGAATCATCAAAAAAAGTTATAATAAACACCAATTAACACTAATCCGATCATTTTCAGTAATTTGCACACGAAAAAAAAAAAGAATGTACGAATTTTTATTTATTTCAGTAACTTAAAATTCCACAAAAAACAAATGCATGAAAGGAAAAGGAGAGCGAAAATAAACGGACGGTTGAGACTTACCTGATCAGAGAGATCTGTCTAGAGAGAGAAAGAACGATGGAGAGAGAAAGCTAAAACCTCAGGGACATGGTGTTTTTGTGAGTTTTGAGAGAGAGAGGGTGGGAGCGCGAGATTTGTGTTATGATGACTCAGTGAGTGAGTTTAAAAACGGAGAGAGCGAGTTTGTAATACACGAACACGAGCTCTAATTTCTATGTATACGTGTGTGTGTGGGCCCTGCTTGTTTTTAGGTCCGGTCATCGAGTGCCACGTTTTTTAAGGTTTTGTTTGAAGGATCTTGTTGTTAACGGAATGGGTCCAGTAGATGGCTGCCACGTGGTTACAAAACCAGTTCGGATCCAACGGATTACTATATACTGTGTATTTTTAAAAAAAAAAAAAATTTATTTTTTTCTTTGAAATCATTTTAATATATTGATATCAAAAATAATTTTTAAAAAATTAAAAAAATATTATTTTAATATATTTTTAAGTAAAATATATTTTAAATAACAATCACAACTATATTTTTAAATAACCAAAAATCAAAAAGTTGGTTAATTAAGTTAATTTTCTATCCATGATCTGTATCTTGGATCATGTATCTTGGATTAATTGAGCCTTATAGCTATGATAAAAAAATAATTGCGAGAGTTTTCAGTGAATAAATATAAATTTAATAAAATAAATTATATCAATTTTTTAAATAAATATTTTTAAAGTATAAATAATTGATTTAACAGATTGATTTGGAAGGAGTTGGGTTTATAATAATAAAAAATAAAAACCAACCATTTCTATTATTAAAACTAAACTAGCTCAAAAGCAAAAGAGAGTTAATTTTTTATTTTATTTTATTTTTTCCATGGATCAACCGAATAAGATATTCAATGGCTTCAAAAATAAATATAAATAGTGCAAGATTTATTTATTTTCAAATATAAATGGATGCTAGCAGATACCCAATGAATCAGCTTCTTCCATCTCAGTTTGCACAAGAGAATGTTCATTACATTAAAGATGCTTTCGTCCAATATTTTTCTTGAGTTTATTTACACCGTGTAGGGCAAGGCACTAATCTCGTCTCTTCTAGCATCTGGTGTGAAGATTATGAGACCCCTTTGAGGTGCCATTCCCTCAGCTTGTGACTCCATATTTCGTCTAATCTTCTTCTGAATCCTGTCATTTTTTCAGTCAATGTCCACATCCACAAGTGTTCATTGGAGGAGGTTAGCCAAGTCAAAGCAATTTTCATTGCTCGTACGTAATCAAGCTTCTCAACCAATGCAGATGATCCTTGCCTTCTTGGCACTTGAAGTTTAATCAAAAGTTCATCACGTTAAAGCAGGAATATCACAAATCTACCAGAAAAAAAGAAAAGATTTTCCATGAATGAAGTAATGTTTGCACACAAACGAATAAAATAGTACAAATCAGTAAATGTCGAGAGAAACTTAGCAAGGTTGATGTCTATTATACAAATATATGTATATGCACATAACAATCAACAAATTTAGTATGAACACTTGCTCCTGTCAAGATATTAACAAATCTTGCTATGGATATTGAAAACAATGTAGGAGTAGATGAAAACCACCCATTTTCCCCATACTACCTTTTCTCTTCTCCACATTAGTAATCAGACCGGGTAACATTTACATGTAAAGCGAAAAATGGCAAGCTTCCATGATAAAGAATTGCGGAAAAGAAAAAGGATAACTGCCTGATGAAAAGATAAATTAGACAAACATTGTAGTCATTCGCTAGTATAGAACACTCTTCAACATCCAGCCGCCTTCAAAAATTTGTCATAAGGGCTTGAAGGTGGTAATCTGAAAGAATTTTGTCCGTACTCAAGTGAGCAGAGGGCGAGTTGATCAGGTGCTCTAATTTGATCCTTCGTGGCTAATGTTCGATCACATTGCGGCAACTCCACTTTCTGAACAACAAATAATTTGCAAGTAACATCAGTACATGAATTATGTTTTAATGAGATAGCCTATCTGCCGAGTAATAAAGGCTAAAGGTTCTGGGAACCTTCACCTCCAAAAGAAAAACATGAAGAAGGCGTTTGCATCACATGTATATCATACAGTGGTGCAGGAACATCCAAAAACCATCCAAGGCCTTGGAACAGGGAGATCCAAAACCAAAATGAAAGACAAAAGATCCAAACACAACCTTTCAGGAAACTCCTGAAGCTCAAACTTCAGGTATGATAATGACAACAGTGATGGTTATAATGTCACTACCACCAAACCCAAGGGCTGGAGTTATGTATTCGTGCAAAGGGACAAGACAGGACAAAAGTAATATATTTGAAAAGGCAATGTATTCAATAAGCGTGGCCTGTGTCTGCAAAAGTAAACAAACTCACCACATCATCATGTACTGAGGTGTCCTTCTTTTCATCTGTGCTGGGGAAAACCTTGGCTTCCGGTTTGCTTAAAACTATGTAGTATTTTTCTGCTGTTTACCAGTAACGAGAGCTTCACACTGACTCTTCGGTCATAAGGCAGGTGTAGAGGACACCTGGGAGCTTGCAACTTGTCGAGCATTTCCAGGACCTGGATAGATCACTGACAGATTTAATTTGCAAGGAAGTGTGAAGCTAAGACAGGTAGTCATCAAGAAAAAATAAATCATAAAGTATCATAAAAGGCTGATTTTATCCTAGACTAGAAATGGATAAAAACAAGCCATTCCTGTTACAATTACCGTACTTTTCTCTCATACAACAATGTACCAAGATGTCTGGGAAAGAGACTATTTCTTGTGCAACCCCACCCCCAAAAAAAAATATAAATAAAAAATCCTATACAGTACTTTTCTTTCTTTATTTATTTTTAAAAAGTTTCCCAAACTTATAATTTTCAATACATTCCACAACAATTCAGCCCTTGTTCCTTACCAGGGATCACAGGTCTAAACAACCTAAAATAGGAAAGAAATCAGCAATGGCATTTCCATCTAATCAGTAAAAAAATAGATGAAACAAGATTTGCTCCTCTTACTGATTCCAGAAGTTCATTGACACTTAGAATGTCAAGTGTATGGACAGATATTGATGTTTTGCGACCTGACTGGCTTCCATTAAGTTCCGTGAAGGTTTCATCATCCGTCAAGGCACCTGCAGGCATAATCTGAGACAAACCCAATAAAATAAGTGAACTGTCACACACTTGCTAAATGCAAGACGGAAAACATTATCTTAATGATGTTACCTCTTCAAATGCCTGAAACTCCATTCGGGCAAGAGGGGAACATGGCCTAGGTGTATCCATAAACAGGGGAGCTCCTAAAGGATATACATCATCAGGTGAAAAATCCTGTAGAAGTTGCTGTTTTATGCCTGATAACTCATCCTGGAAAACAAAGAAAATGACAATTTTGAAATAAAGTACACCTCAAATGATGTACAACCCTTTTGAGACAGAATACACTGTCCTCGTTGGAACCTTGTCAAAGGAAACAACACAATTAACCGTGAAACATCTACCTAGTGTCCTGGGAATAATATTCAAGATTTTTCAAAAAACTCCAGAAAAGCATAATTATTCTAAAGCATGAGCAACTTATTATAGTGATGAGAAAAATTTATGTGGTCTGTGTTTCTTAATACTTGTCTAATTGCAAAATGGTATTGACTTGGATTAAATTGATACAGATCCTCTTCCTATATTTTATAAAAATACATTCCTTTCTTTTTCTTTGCATTTCTATCCAAGTGTGTTCATTTGGCACAGTATTCACTCTATTTTTTAATGACATAAATGTGGCTAGTGCTATTCACCATGCAACTGTTGCTCATAGGTATTCAGAGCTTGGACCTTTGGCCATTTGAAAAGTCTTATATCAGATCTAGAAAAGACAAATTCAGTAGTTATATTGTTAAGAAAATGCATAAATATAAGTCAGAACATCACCTCTGATAATTTGACAAATTTTGTCATAAATCGGGATACCAGGGTTTCCTTCAAATGACCATCATCTACTTGTACGCATGAGAGAGATTTTAAAGCAGCAACATCATCATCCTCTGAACCATATGCTATTTTCCGTTCATCAGATTCTACATAAATAGCTTGCAGCTTGATATCTTCAACTAATTCAAGATAAGGGTCAGCCTGCCAAAATAATGATAAATGGATGCAAATGTGTTAAAGGAAGCTCCAAGGGAAACATGTCTTACCCATAGGAAAACAAAAACAAAACATTATCTTCTAAATGGTAATGGAAAAGGAACTAACTGTTTTTTCCGTTAGAGAGACTTTAACAAAAGGAATTAGCTCTGGGAGATTTCCTGCCCTTGCTGCAAAAATAAGCATGAACGATGCCAAGGTGAAGAGGGACCTTCTGCGAGATGGCTGCAGACCTGCTTAAAATTGGATGCAAGAGATATATATCAGAAGTAAATTTCACCAAGATAACCAGTCTATCAATTTCAGAAAATAAACTTCACATGCAATTCAGAAATCATAAATCAGGGATCTTTTAGTTAGAGAAAAGAAGGAATGAAAGATAAAATCTGGGTAGTCTGTCTCTCACATTATCACCATTCACTATATAACATACAACTGTGTGATTCAGCAAAAAATTTAAGCAAAACCATAGTTTTACATTAAGTTTCATTTTTATTGCATGATTAAAAGAAAATCAGGGCAATATTGGGAGAAAAAGATGACCAAGAAAAGCAAGTTTGGGAACGCAGATAAAAGGTCCGTCAATGCGTATAACAGTGAGACTGGGAAGTGTTAGCGAAATTCTGATCTCACGAATGGCAACATCTTGCTACATTCACATATATACGGTGCCACATGGGAAACACCCATTCACCTCCAAATAAATGCTGTAAATCCTATGACCAAAATATTATCATTCACTAATAGATTCAACTTACCTTCTTGATCCAGAGAGATGCTCCTAAGTGAGAATGCCAGCTGAAAACACCGGACTAGAGCCACGTGACTTGAGGTCTGTGATAACCAAAGTTCATCAACACACAGGCCAAGTATGGCCATCAATTTGAAAGCATTAGATTCTTCAGTTATCTAAAACAAGAAAATTTGAAAGATATGGCAAAACATGTAACTTCTTTTCTGGCTATGCAGAAACCCCTCTCAGTAATTTTCTCCTCCAGATTCAATGTCAATATCGTTGCGAGGAGAAAAGAATCAACGGTGAACTGAGAAAAAAACTTGCTGGCTTGAAGCACCATTCTAAGTTTAAAAAATTCAGAAGGACCCCGGATATACTAAGCTAAGTTATGAAATTATAGAGCTTGAAAGGAGATTGAAGTAAATGCACCTTATGCTAGCACATTGTAAGCATGACTAACCTTAGATCGTGTGAAAAGCAAAGCAATGTTATAAGTATGGCCCATGGCCTCAAAATTTGCGGGCATATTCTCTGCAGATGTTGCCTGAACCCATATTGATGAAAGCAGAAGACTGACTTGATGGCTACTCAATCGAAGGGAAGTTAGCTGCAAGCAAGCATTCAACTGCATGAGACCATTTTTCCATCTTGGATGTGGAAAAAAAAATCAAGTTGAAAACTAAATAAGCTCAAGTTCAAATTTTTGGAGCTCCATACTGTTTTTCCATCTAAGACAGCATGCTTGAAGCTGTTTGAACGATCATGAGAATCATGTTTTCCACTGTTATCTGATATTGGATTGCCTTCTTCCCATGATTTTCCGTCCATGGAATCAACATTATCATTGCTTTCATCCTGAAAGGAGAAACTTTTACTCCTTTTTTGTGATGCGATGAACCAAAAAACCCAGAAACAGCTTCAGAGGTTTTCTTATTCTGGTCTGACCAAGGAGAAAGCAAGGATGGCATAAGCAAGATAGAGAAGACACTATGTGCTCCAACTCTAGTCTCATGGTCTGGGTGGGCCATTGCTACAAGCAATTGATGGAATAAAGCATCAGGAAAAGCCTGAAACAGATTACAATGCATAACCTCAGTACTCAAATGGTTTTAGAGATTAGAACGCAAAAAAAGTAAAAGTACATTTATTTACCTTTTTGTGATATGATATGTTAGGGATGGAAGAGATAATCCGTGCAGTTTGGTGAACAGCCGAGATAGTTGTTCTAGCTACAACAGTAGTGGCTGGAATATTCTCTAAGAACACAGCTATCGTATCAAGTATGGGTCCCACATCCCCCACCTGTTGATTAAAAACAGCTTTTGTACATAAACTACATGGAGGAAAAACAATTTTAAAAAAAAACAACAACAACAATTTATAAACTATGATTCACTCCCAAACTTCTTTGCAAAAACAATTTTACATGCATATTAAGATAAACCATGGTTTTAACGTTTCAGAAGCCACACTTTCTGTGGCACTGCTAGTTCATTCCATAAATTAAATGAAGTGAAAACTAAAGGAACAACTGCAAACCTTATTTGAGAGCTGTGCAATACAGTTTTCCAAGGCAACCTGAAGATCAGCATTCCTTTCATCGCTGCCATCCCTAGGGCTGGATGATTCAGAAGAATTTTGCAGGCACTTTCGTAAATGTTTCATCAAGTCAGATATTGCACCAATGATAGCAACTGTGGCTTGCTGCTTTGCACTTTGTCCAAGTCGTGCTGTGACATTAACAATGTCTACCAGTAAAAGTGGTTGTTTGGCGACACTCTTATGATCCAAGTGCTTGACCAGGATAGATAATAGCAAATGTGAGTTTTCTCCTGAAGTAAATATAAGCAATATCAGTTATGTATACAAAAAGGTTATTTGAATTACAGCAGAGTATCTGAGACCACACACACGGCCTAAAAACACAATGCATCAAGTTCCAAACATAACCTGATTCAACCAGAAGTGACTGCAAAAATGTCAAAACAGGATAGGCAACTCCTTTTTCTAGGGACCAGTGATTGTTAGCATCAAAGTTCTGGAATAGAGGTTCAAGAACACGTCTTATTGTTGTAGCTTCCTTCGCTAGTCTAGCCATGTTACATAAACATACCCTAGACCAGTAAGATGGACTCTTGGAAGTATCCCTGTTTTAGATGAAAAGGAAGCAAACAATGTTACTTGAACAAAATTATTGCCTCTAAACACATAGCATCGAACCAATAAAACAGGCTTACATTGCAAGGTCCAATTCAGGCTTGGTTGTAAGGTCTGATAAGGAAACCTTCTTGCTTATGTCTGGGAAAGATGAGCCATTATCTTCTGTGTTAAGCACACCTTGAACCCATTGATCTTCCATTGTATCTGGATTCATTTCGAAATCAATGTAGTTCTCCAAAGTGACTGATATAATCTATTTCAGACCAAAAAAAAAACTTGTTCCAGTTAATACCAAAAGCCAACAATTGTCACAAGTGTTTGCTAATGTCAAAGGCTATGATAATAAGGGTGCATAAGAAGGTCTACTCACACTGTCAAAATCCATCGAGATGTGAGCTTGCTCACCCATGAAACACACCTAGAACAAAATAAAATTAAGAATGCATCAATGGAGTGACAATCAATGCATCAAAGGAGTGACAATCAAGTGTACTCAAGAATAGAAAATATGAGAATCTTGGGCTACATACAATAACAAGAGAACGATAAAAGGCCATTGTAAAGATGAAAAAATTATGAGAAGTGAAATATTAGATATAAAACATAAAAATGCATAGAGAAAGTTACTGGAAAAAAGAGTCAGGTAAATTAATTTTCCTTCCCGTGGAAAAAACAGAACTCAGAAATTAATTTAACTGTCCCCAGGTTCTTGGGTTGTCAACAAGTCAAATCAGTATCCTAGATAGATCCAAATCTAATCCCTTTAAAGTTCTACTATCAAATAGGATCAGCAAAGAAAATCTAGGGGGGGTGGGGGCTAGAAAAGAGAAATCAAGTATCAAGTACAATTTCTAAAAACCTAGATGCAACTGAGTCATACATTTATCTAAACTACATGTGCCTCATCTTTAGAGGAAAGCCAACCATCAGAAACAGCAGCAATTCATATGATTGCTGAAACATAAAAAAATCACAAAAACACCCGTGGGTGGCAATTCCTTAACAAGAGACATTTGAACCGGCAAAAGAAACTGTACCATGGTGCCCAGCACTTGCAGCCCTGCTGAACGCAAACGTAGAGTTCTTTCGTTATTTCCAGCTTCTTGTGCTAATTGACAGAGCTTAGGAATGAGGCCTTCTAAGTTGAACATATATGTGCCATCCATCTATTTTTTTATTGAATAAGTTAGTATCATAGGCATAGGTGCCATTTTATATAGCTTTATGTCAACATTACTCTCACAACTCTAGCTTTATCCATTACAAACCTGGCAACTTATAAAATCAACAAGAACATCGCAAGCCAGAAGCCGTAAATCATCCTTCCCAGTTTGCTCCAAAAGAGTCCGAACAATGCTCAACAAACTACTGGCAAATAGAGGCCTGCATGTATTGAATAGCACCAGCAAATGTCATCAAACAAAAACAGCTACTGTTTGAAAAAAACAAAAGGATCTTAATATCATTCCAAAGAATAGTTTGTGACTGTCTATATTACTTTGTAGATGTTATTCTGACTGTATATACTAATCAATTGGCATCAATAACGTCCCAATTTACTTCTCTAACCATGTAGCTTTAATCACATATACATTATCTTTTCATTTTACTCTCAATTATCAGTACAGTTTCTTTTTCTTTTTACAAATTCTAGTCAAATGCTTACAATTCTTTATTCATAAAAATTATTAGCAGCTTAAGGGGAAAAAATCCTAAATGTGGCATTAATTTGTGGAAGCAATTCAAAACTTAACAAGTACACATTAAAAAGTTAAGATTTCAAGGTTATATTCAACAACTTTCTAATTGAGTGGTTTTGGCAAATAGAGTCCAAGTCATTTCAAGTCTAAAATGCATAGACTTACATCTGCTCCTTACATGACGATAGCAATTTCCTATAAATGCATACCACAACCTTTACAGATCCAAAGTTCTCATGCCGCCAACTCCTTGTAAAATCTTTGCTCCAGGGTATCAGTAATCTGAGGAGCAGAGTAAATGTAAAACTAATAGCCAATGAAAACCAAGTTATATAATTTGGCGGGTACATGGAAACTACAGAGCTTGTTGAAGACAACTTTTTATTTGAAAATTGAACCCCATGAACACATCATCCTTGCAGAACACTGACCAGTTTTTTGTTTTTTTTTCTTTTCCCTATAAATTCTACAATATTTAGATAGGATATTGCAGATCATTAAAAAATTCAATTATAACCAGAATCAGCTGTGAGACAAGATAAAAGGCTTGTGTTCACATCAAGACCAAATAATTACAACAGGGAAAAATAACTAACTATTAGCACTTAAAAAAATATTAAATGAAGAGCATGCTAACAAGAAAGGGTAAAAAGGACAATCACGTGTAAATATAAACTTGCATTTTCCTTGTCCTTTAAACTTGTTAAAGAAAATAACTGAACCAATGAAATGTTAAATCTTGACGAAATATTTAAATGCATGAATCTGCAAGGTAATGGACTCTCAATGAATCAATAAACAGACCTTGGAAATTCCTAAAGGATAATCAGTACAGACCTTGGGAATTCGTAACGGGTTCTTTGAAGCATACTCGCAAAGCTTCCCGATTTTCCTATCATTTGGTTCAGCCTCCTGCAAAATGCCGGTTGCATTAACACAAAAGGAAAGGAACAAAAACAAAGTTCCACACCACTGTTTTTATCAAAATAACGTTCTCTTTTCCCTGTTGGATGGATGGAGAGGGTGAAATGAGTCATAAGCCTTTGAGAGGCTTTAACAAGGAACTGCCAAAGCTATACATTCTTCTACTGGCAAGATGGTGAAATTCCTTAATTAGAAAATCACTGGCATTTGGACCAAGTTCACTAATAAAACATTCATGATTCTTGACAATGATACCAATGATGGCCATGGCTATAAATGTAGCAATACAAATGGAGTTCACTTTGATTAGATGTGCATTATGAATCAAAGTACAAATAAAACCACATATACATCATCACATAAACTGCATTTCAACCACAAATGATCCATTTAATCCACACTACTACCACGGGTTCAAAGCACAAGAAGAGAGTGCCAACTCAATTCAGTATCCTTCCAAATCATAGAAAACCCATAAAAATACTAGCAAACACAAAGCAAGCTACCATGAAACACATAACAAATCACCTGATTACGCGGCAAGATATCAGCAAGCAACTTCTTGTATCGCTTAACGGGCTGTCTTGACCTTGCCCTCAGTGAAGGACAGAAGAAACACAGGCTACCACAGGCGGGCACAACCCGTCTTGACATAACCCCCATTTTGTCACCAAATGAAATTCAAACCCCCTCCTCTTCTACAAAATCAAACACCAGGAAAAAAAAAACCAAAATTCAGTTCACAGTAATTCAAATCAAATTCACTATCAACAATCTGCCAAAAACTCACTGACCCACATAGCCAAAAGAAATCAAATTCACATTCTTGTGACACAATCAACAAAATTTTAAAAACCCAGATGGGATTTTGGCTCGTAAAGGAAATAGAAATCAATAAAATGCCAGAACCCCAGGAAAAATAATCAAAATTCAAAGTCTATAAGCTACATAAATTAAAAGAAAAAACAACCCACCAATCGAAATATAAAAAATCACAGTTCTTCACATAACCAAAGCTAGTTTCATCACGATCTGAAATAGCCCGTAAAAAGCCAAAATGAAATGCAAAAATTACTAATTGCCAGAAAAAAAGTAGATTAATTAATTATCAGTAAACAAATGTTAACAAAAAAAATTGAATAAAAAACAATTTTGAAAAATAAATTGTTACCTTAGAAAACAAACAAAGAAAAAGGCCAACGATGGGGAAGAGGGAGATTTGATATTTCTTCCCCAGGGCCTTTCTTTCTATCTCTCTCTCCTCTTCTCTGTGTCTTTTTTCTTTTGCAATTATTTTTTTGGACAGCAATAATAAATAATAGTTATTATTTTAGAAATGGATTGTTATGCTAATGTGACAGGCTGGTATTTATTAAAAAAAAATCACTCTTGATTTAAGTATATGAATGGATTAATTTTTCTTTATATATAATTTCTCTTTTTCGTTGGTATTTTTCAAAAAAATACATCTAGAAAAATAGCTAATAAAACATCATACAATTTCTCTTGTTGATATACAACCCTTCTTGCAACTTCTTTGAAGTCAAAGGAAAATATACAAGACTAGCCTAAGTTAGATAGATATGTGTTTAGATGAGAGGTAACTTGTGTTATTTTTTAGTAAAAATTATATTTTTTTTAATTTTTAAATAATTGGTTTATGCTTAAAAGATTTTATATATTTGAAAAATAAGCCACTATATCTCCAAGTATATTTGGCTTGTGATGGGTTTTTTTTAAAAGTACAATTCTTTTAAAATATAAATCATGTATTTACTAAAAATACATATTTTTTATATAAATTTTATTTAAAAAAATAAAAATCACCCCCAAACTAAACACTCCTTATCATGGGGCAAATAAGGATAAAAAAATTCGTAACACATTGTTCTTTGCTTTATAAATTAGATTCCTTGTCTAGGAAATAAAAATTATATAAATCACTCTATTATTTCTTATAATTTTCTTAATTTAGACCCATCACTACAATCATCACACAATAATGTTATTTTGTTTGCCTAAACTAGATTATTTATAACAAATTTTAGGTATAATTATTAAACTAGTGGGTTGACTCGATAAATTCCTCCGGATACAAAATCTAATCCAGGCTGGTTTCTAGTTAAACTTTTTTAAGAAATTAACTCTGTAAAATTTAATTATTCTAATTGAATTTTTAATAACGTACTTTATCTAATCAAAATCATTCCAAATTGGTCAAATTTAATAAAAAGAAATGTTGACTCATTATATATAGGTTGACTAGTAGCCAATTGCTGGAGAAAAACTTTCAAGTTTGTTTTTGAGTGGGGCCTGTCAACAATAATTTCGGCGACGTTAAACTTTCGTTTTTTCAAAGAGATTGATGTTATTAAAGTTGTGATTTACATTGAATATACTAATACACCAAACCCCAAATATTATTTATTTATATATATATATATATATATATATTATAAATAATAAAAAATAAATCAAATAATTAAAAGATTATGCTATAACTTATATTTTTTGACTTAATTTATATAAACTTCTAGTTAAAATTTATTAATTTAATTTTATTTGTTATGTTTGATTTAATTATTATTTGATATTTTATTTAGTAGACCATAAACTCAATCGTTTGTTTTAGTCAGGGTTTTAATATTTATATCTTACCTTTTCTAAATGTTAATGAGTTTTGATGATTAATAAAAATATTAAAGATTTTACATATCTCAAATCCTTTTTTTTTTCTTTTTCTAAAACATGTTTATTTTCTTGTTCTAATTTTTATTATTTATATTATCTGCATTAGAATACTAATTGTTTTTTTTTGTTTTTTTAGCTTATAAATTGTTATATATATATATATATATTTTTATATATATATATAAGCTGTTATTAAAAATAATTTTATAAAAATAAATAAAATATTTGAATACAAATTACAAATAAAAAAATACTTTAAATTCATGTTTTAAAAAATGTTAGTAGATGGACAAGAGCAGCAAGTCCTGAATCCACTATGCAAGAAACGTGGAAAAGAATCCCAAGACCCAAGTAATGACAAAAACATTAACGGTCCCGCGATTCATGAGAGTGTTTTTTTATTGCAGGACAAAAGTTCCCTACACTATTTCACTTTTGACAATTTGATCACTTTTTAAGTTTTGAACCTTTTGTTTTTTTAAAGTGTGTTTCTTTACACGGCACACCATATCAGAGAATGATTAATTTTTGTTTGGTTGAGTTGTTATCAAAAAATAATTAAATTAAATTTTTAAAAAAAATCGAAACTGGTTTAAACTAATTAGTTTTAGTTTAGTTCGGTTTGATTTGGTTTTTTTGGTCTTGCTTGATTTTTTTATTTGGGTTTGGCTTGATTTTTTTGATTTCAGACTTATAAAACTGAATCAAGCCGATCAGTTTTTTTTTAAATTCTAATCGGTTTAATCTTTTTTTTTTACGATTTAGTTTTTTCAGTTATTTTTTTTTGTTTTATCGGTTCAATCGGTTTTTCAGGTTTTTTCCTCGCCTCCACGCTACGTGAATAAACAACATTTAATCGCACCACATACATTTGTAGGGTGTTTAGGATTATAGTAGGGATTGTAGTTCAAAATAACATTTTAAAAAAAAAAAATTATCTTCAACATTAACATATCAAAACATTAACATATCAAAGCAATACGAAAACATAAAAAAATTAAATTTAAATAAAAAAATTAAAATTTTAAAAACCTAGATTTCAACAGCGTTTCTAAACAATAATTTTGCTAATTTATCATCCTTGCATTGATGCATATTTTCTCTAACAAAAGTAAGAGTGGCATGAATGCTATTATAGATCCTTAAAGTGCATTTGTTTAGGGTGGAGATCATGTATTTATTAATCTATATGCTACTCATCAAGATACAATTAAAGAAAAATGATGAACAAATCATTTAAATATTAATTGTTTTATGAAAACATAAAAAGGAAACTAAGGTCATGTTAATTGCTAATTATCATCAGACCCGGCCAAAAAGACCCGATCATGATAGAACTAATGAAAAAATCATATATTTTTTAATCAAAACAATATTATTCTATAATTTTTTAAAAAAATATTAAAATTTAAGTTGATTTACATACTAAAAACATGACCCGAGCTTTGAGCTAAAGCCAAGGCCTTGTGGGGTCTTGTGACTATGCTAGGAAAGGGAAGCAGAATAAAGTTAAATGGGTTGTTAACCTCAAACATGTGCCTAGATTGACCGATTGATATTCTGGCAGCATAGGGACATGCTGGTCCCTTTCTCTTTTTGATGCCTTAGGAAACACGACATTGGATTCTCCATCACACTACGAACCAAAATTTGGTTCTCTTCCATGATCCACCGGTAAAAACCAGGAGTTTTGTCCACCAAAAAGCAAACTAGGGGCTCTAGCCATGGGATTCATGGCCAGAATCTCTGGGTTCTTTTGTTGTTTTCCCATAGACTAGGGCACTCTAGTCCACAACTTGCAAGTTCTAGGAAAGTGGTAAAAGAAAACGTCTCAATTTCTTCACTATTCGAGCTTTTTAAAAAAAATTCCTGTATCTAGAAATTTATTAATCCTCAACTACTCCGGTCAAGTCGGGTTAGATCATTAAAAAATAAAACTATTTTAATAATAATATATTTTATTTATAAAACTCAAGATATTATTTTAAAAAATAAATATCAAAACACTTGAACCAACCAACATTAGTATTC
The DNA here is from genome assembly GCA_964019445.1 of Populus tremula. Taxonomy (NCBI): domain Eukaryota; kingdom Viridiplantae; phylum Streptophyta; class Magnoliopsida; order Malpighiales; family Salicaceae; genus Populus; species Populus tremula. The sequence continues at coordinate 1,303,774 of CAXHTJ010000017.1, read as the reverse complement.
CAACTTTCATTTTAGTCTTAACAAGTTATCTATCTAGCTTCCTCGTCATTTCTGGAGGTGAAAAAAAATCATGATCTAAAATTATTAGATATAATTTTTTTTATGGCAGTTTATGAAAATGTGATAAATTGTTATTTTTTAAAATGTTTTTTATTTTAATTTTTTTTGTTATTTAAATGTCATCACATCAAAATAATCATTAAAAAAAAACCCAGCTTCCTTTTCCTCTCCGCTTGCACCCGAGTCGAGTTTCAATTTAAATTTAAAAAGATATTTACCTGACTAAACTCTTGTCACGGGATCAAGAGAAGAACAGCATCACCTTCAGGATCATAAAGATCAGGATCTAGCTCTGATTCTCTTGATCATAGCGATAAGAGCAGTAATTGGCATGGGATTCAAATTGATCTGGGTCGGAGAGATTTGAGTGGCAATGCTAAATAACAACAATGCGACATTTGATCTTTTCTTTTTTAGAATATGTTGAGGTCTAAAGAAGAAGAAGAAGGAAGAAAGTTTTGAAGTGCTTGATGATATCACCTTCTCTGATAAGAAGCATTTCAGAAACCATGTGGCCAGTTCTTGGGCTATGCTGTTCTTCTCAAGAGTTGAATGGCCCTTCATTGCGGTGTTCACTTTGCTTTGCTACAGCACTCTTTGACTCCATTTTCCTCCTTGTGTGTCGTTCTTGATCTCTCCCTCTCTATCTCTCTCTCACATTTCTTAATTTCTCAGTCTCTTATGATTAACTTGAACTAAAGCAGTCTCCCCCTCTCAATTTCTTAAAGTTTTATAAAAAAAAAAATCTCAATTTCTCAATCTATTATAATTTTTCCTTTCTTTTCTATTATGGGCATAGATCATAATTAATCCCCAAAATCAAGTTTAATGTCTAGCCTAAGAACTGAAATTCTAACTTGGGTCCCAAATCCAAACATCTTCTGGAATTCTAGTTATGATAAAAATATGATTATAATAAAAAAAAAATAAAAAATCTAAACGTTTTTTTGTAGCTCAAGCTGTGCCCTAGCAAGTGTTATCAAAGGAAAAGAAAGGGGCATATTGTACCAAACATGACTAAATTTAGCAAATTTGGCCCAAGTCTTGATCAAGCTTGATTTTGTATGAACTCATTTTGGGGCTTCCCAACAAAGATTGAGCCCAATTTGCTCATCCCCGATCTAAAAACTAATCCAGTACACATTCTATTTCTATTGATTTTATATGCATGATGCATGCAAGAGTGAGAGCTGTCAAATTATTATTATTATTTATTTTTTTATCTTTATACGGTAATATCAAAATTAAATTTTAAAAAATAATAAAAATATATAATCATTTTTTTCCCTGTGATATTTTTTTAAAAAAATGAACAATAAAAGATAAGAATACCCGAGTCCCGAGGTGCATCAGTTGTCCAAATTGTGGGTGCTAATAGGATTAAACTTATTTGATAGTGTAATTGTGTTGCTTTTCAAATAACTATTCATATCAAAATGCATTGCAATGATATTTTTTTTTAAAAAAAAATTATTTTTAACATCAGCATATCAAAATAATTTAAAAACATATTAATTTGAAATTAATAAAAAAATAAAATAAAAATTAAATTTTTTTAAAAATATTTTTAAAATACAGAAACAAAAATAATTGAAAAGCCAAAAACTCCAGGCAGCCCATGGAAAGGGTGTGGCGCAGCAAGCCAAAAACTCCATCTTCCTTGAGCGACCGTTATGCCTCGGACCATGCCGATACAACAACAAAACTGTTCCCAGTGGCCCATGAAATCACCCACGTCTTATGGGTTTCCTTACAAATTCATGGAAATTGAAGCAGTAAACATCTCCATGAACTCCAACATGTTCGTCACTGTGCTTAATGCGCTAAAATCAGCTACTCCTTCACGACTCAAAACATGGGTCCAATATTTGATCCTTCACTTACAGGCAAGCTTGTCCATTACAAGCCACCTTTCAAAGAAGACCTAGACAGACTCCCTCACCCTAATTTCTATTATGCCTTGCAAGACCTGGTTGCATCGTATTCTCCTTCTATTACATACTCAATTCATCTCCGTCGATTATAATAGGAGCTTCTTAAAGAGGTCTGTACAGCATGTTGCTCACTTTATCTATCCATGCCACTATTTGCCGATGCCAAGGGTTATCGTTTCGATATTCTGGGAACAAATAAACATCGGAGCACTTTAGTGACATGTCAGATGCAAGAGTACTAGCTGAGCAACATATATGGGCAGCGGTGACTGATGGAGCAATGAATCAAACCTTCAACTGCACCAATGGTGATGTGTTTACATGAAAGAGTTTATGGAAGGTCTTGTGTGAGGTTTTTGATGTTGAATTTGTGGCCTTTGACGAAGATGAGTAATTTAATTGGATTGAGATGGTAAAGGGCGAGGGCAAAGCGTGGGATGGGATTGTTGTGAAATATGGGCTATTTGGGACTAAGATGGAGGATATTGCTTGTTTTGAAGCACTTAATGTGATTTTGCATATCAGGATCACTTAATGCGATTTTAACATGACTCTATTATGATTAAGAGTAGACAATTAACATGACTCTAGTATGATTAAGAGTGGACAATTTGGGTTTCTGGGTTATGCTGATACACTTGAGTATTCAAATGTGAGTGGGAAGATTCAGATACATGAAAATAATACCATGAAGACGATGTCGACTCCAATCTAGACTTAGTTTGTTAATAAAAGGAGATGATATTCTCTCAATGTAAGAAAAATGATGCAAGACTGTAACTAATGATGAAATGGTATTCTTACTTCATCACCACATCTTTCTTTACTTTTACACTAACTTCTCTTATTCTTGCTCTCTTTTTTTCCCCATCTATTTCAACATCCTAGGCACTTTTTCACCTGTTTAAGGATCACAATGCTGACTTGTAAAGGATCCAAGCAGATACAAGAATCTTAGAAATTCACCAAACAGACACAAAACATCCAGCAAAGGATCATGGAGGAAAGCTACTAAGATATTTGAACTCTCAAGAGGCAACAGTAGTAAGCAAAACAACACCATTTAGGTTTACTTTCAAACTCAATAGAGGAGTTGCCCAATGCTAAAGATCAAAAGATAAAATTTGACAACCACAGAATCATGATCTTGGCAAGAAAGGAAAGGGTCAACAAACAATACTTGAAATCCACTTGCAAAAAGATAACATTTCTACACCCAGTATTACCCAATTCACATGCCCTCCTGAAAAGAAAAAAAGGCTCAGGGTTCGTGATGCATTTGCAATCAGAATTGGATCATAAAAAAATGTTGAAGAAGCATTTAAGGAGGGAATAACTTGAAAACTAGCAAACAATTCGAGCATTACGAAACAAACTTGCATTCAAACTAGATTCCAGAACTAGACTTACATTGTTCAAACAATCCAAAGCTTACTATTTTCTTTCGCATATAGATCAAAACAAACCGAGCAAATACACTCAATTTCACATGACCCCGCAAACCAGTAACACTAAGCCTACCCTTATCCTACCATGTATTCTCGAAACATCACACCCTGTACCCGTACCAATACTGCAAACCACAACGTACCTCAATTACCCAATACCCTTTATCCTCAATCAGCTACAGACCCATAACATAACTCCTAAGAAGCCCTTCTCGAACTGAGCCAGCTATACAGTATCTCAAGATTCTAACTTTGGCAAATAATTTGATAAAAATTAAACAAAATGATCACAAAATTGAAACAAAAAAACTCAAAATCATCATTTTCATGTGATATTTATTTCATCATAATCTACAATTATCAAGATCAAATCAAATACAGGAAAACCAATTAAAGACAAGAAAAGTACCTCTCTTTATAAAAAATGTGTACTAAACAATCAAATCCTGACAACCCATCAAACAGGACCGATCTCTCCTAGCTTCTCAGCTCCATCAACTTCAATGCCGACGCGTTTCACCGAATCAAACAACGGCAACACACGCTTTCTATAATGAATCGGCCTTGACAACTCTTCGTTTAAATCAACATAGATATTATTAACCCCGATTTCCTTTAATCTAAACCCTAGCTTCTCCCCAACACGCGACGCCGTTTTTGAGTCCCAGGACTGGCGAGAGAAGATAGAGAGGGAAGTGTTGCGGTAGATAGAGAGGAATGATTCTTGTTCGGAGGAAGAAGCCATCGCGATTATTGTGGAAGTCGTCGGGTTCGATACCTGAGCTGTTATTTTTCGGCAAGACAGGACCAGCCGGAGAAGGTGCTGCTGATTTCTTGACATTTTTTTTTTCTTCTTTTCTTCGAGACAAGGATGAAGTGATGATGTCGTTGGGCTTGGGAAGTTTATATCAAATTTATTAAACTTCGCCTGTTCTACGACCCTGTAATAAATTTGATGTTTTTTTTATTATTTTTATAGATATATCTACGCTACGTAGATTAATTAATTTTATAAATTTTAAAATTAATAATTATATAAATTTCTAGTAGTTATTTTATTAGCAATTACAATCCAAAACTTAAAATTATAAAAAAAACAAATTTTTTAATTTTTAATTTTTATTATTAAATTACTTATTAAATAATTTACCATTTAATTTAATTTATCTAAACATGTTATTTTTATTTTAAAAAATTTAAACGATTTGTTTTGAGTTTTTTTTTAAAAAATCAAACTATAATTTAATTGAAGTACTCAAGTTACAAGCTAAATAGTTTCTATTCCCAATCCAAACTAAAATTTAGACTATCCTGTTAGATGGGAACGGATTTAATAACATTAATTTATATATAACTTTTCATTTAACCTTGTATATGATAATATAAAAATATAATTAAGTAGAACTGTATTAAAAAAGTGAAGAACATTGAGAAAACACTGTAAATATAAACACATATCACTATTTATTTATTAAAATAATATAATTATTGTTTTTCCGTTTTATTCATCATATATTTTTTTAATTTCATCTCCTAATATTTTATTGATTTATAACCTTACTTTTTTACTTTTCAAGATTTAGTTTTTACGGGACTGGATTCTGGACTTATAATTAACGTCACGAGTTTTAAAAGTTGATATGAGTTAATCTTGATCTTTTTTTTAAAATTTTTATTTTTAATTTTATTATTTAATATTTAATTTATCAAGAATTAATATTTTATTAGAAATTAATCTTTGTATTTATTTATATGATTATCTTGATAAATATATTTTTTTTATTATTATTATTTTTTTAAAATAATTTTGATGAAGCAAAACCCCATTTGTACTCGAGCTAATTTCACAAGGAGTAGATAGGCAAACAAAGGTACTGGAAGGCAGGCCTCCCCGTTGCACTAAAAGTAAACAACAATAGTTTCCTCCATTCTGTCGATCTGGGCATATTTATATTTAATATTTGTTCACAGAAAAGGTCAAAATAAACAGAAGCATGGAAATAAAGATAAATAAATAAAAAAGAAAGCAGTCGATCAACAACTTCCATTACATGTATGTAAAAAAAAAAAAAACCCAAATCCCATCTTTGTTGTGTTCAAATTTCATACTCAGAAGCTGTAATCTGTTTTAAATACTCTGTTGCTTAATGGAGGCTTTGAGCTATCCCTCAATCCCTTAAGCCCTCCATTTTCATTGCCCTCAACCTCATCTTCCTCCACTTCTCCATCTACCTCAAAAGCAGGATGGCTAAGAATGTTGCTGAGCAGCTGTATCCCTCTAAGTGCATTTGTCAGAGGCAAGTGACCTTCAGGAGTATCATCATTAAGCTCCCAAATGAACTCATTAGGAAAAGACCTATAGTTGTATTGCTCAACCTCGGTATCAAGCTTCTTCATCCACCCAACTTTGATGAAAAATTTGGTGAAGTCCTTGTTACTCTTTTGTCGCCATATTCTCTTTTGAACACTGTATCCAAATTTGTTGTTGCTGTACTTTTTCCACAGTTCATCAATGTCCTTAAGGTCTTGTTCTGGTATGAACTGGACTTCAGAGAAGAAGACATAGCCACGTTTCTGTGCCGCCTCACCAGCTAGAACTATGAGCAGCCTGCGGGTTTCCTCATCGGCTTCGCGGAAGTTTTGGTCGGAGAGGTGTTGCTGGAGGAGGTCGAGGGAGAAGGTCTTGGAAGTGGAGGGAGCAGTGGAGGTTGCAGGGGAGATGGAGTAGGCAGTGGTGGTTGTTGAAGTAGAGAGGGAGAGAGAAATGTTAGTGGCAGTGGAGATGGAGGTGGTGGGCTTGAGGAAGAGGGAGGAGGGCGGGGAGGTGTCCGAGGGGAGGACCTTGAGGAGGGAGTGATGGTGATGGAGGGACTGTAGAGAGTTGGTGGCCGCCATTTGTGAGAGAAGTAAGAGCAAGGGATCAAGGTTACTATGCGAGCTATGGGATCATTAATGGCAGCAAAGAGGAATGTGAAGGCTTTGTTGAAGATGAAGGAAGGGTTGGATTCTTGGTGGGAGATAAGGAGTTTGTGAAGAAAGAAGAGTAGATGTCATCAAGAGCAATACAAGGATGGATTTTGATTGGATAGATTTGGGTGAGGCCATATCCTCTCCCTCTCTCTCTCTTTCCTATTCACAAATAAAGACAGGAAACTATATTTCTATCACCATTAAAAACAAAGGACAAGAAAACAAAAGAATCATGGTGCCACCATGGCCTTTGCCTTTCCACAAGCAAGTTTGTGGAGGTAACACACGGCGGAGGCACTAGGAAAAGCTCGACAAGGTTTTATTACCTCACCGCTACCACCTGCAAAAAACAAGGTAAATTCTAGTCTGGTTTCAGTTCGTCTACTCATTTGAGAGCACATTAAAGAGGAGGAGGCCATGCAAACACATCAATGCTAGACCAATTTGCTCCGTACACTTCCATTCAACCTGACCCGATATTGCTGGTTGATTCGAAAAATCCATAACTCAGGTTGGACTTGAGCCAAGTTTCAAGTTGAAGAAAAAAATATTAATAATGTAAAACTCCGTTGATTTAATTAAGTTTTTAGTGATTTGATTCATCTGATAAAACTAAATTCAAATATAATCGAATCATCTTCTAATAATTTTTTAAAATTAAAATAATATTATTTTAATAAAAGTACGAACTTTGATTGTATTAATGACTCGATGGTTTGATCTTTTGAGTTAATATGGGGTAATGTAGACTCTTTTTTAGATCATTTTTGTTGATTCAAAAAATCCATAACTCAGGTTGGACTTGAGCCAAGTTTCAAGTTGAAGAAAAAAATATTAACAATGTAAAACTCAGGTAATTTAATTAACTTTTTAGTGATTCGATGAAACTCAATTCAAATATAATTGAATTATTTTTAATAATTTTTTTAAAATAAAATAATATTATTTTAATAAAAATATAAACTTTAATTATATTAATGATTCAAGGGTTGATTTTGCAGGTTAATTTGAGATGAGATGGACTTATTTTTAGATCATTTTCTTACGAACAATTATGCTCAATGCTTTCTGCGGGCAGGATTGATCCATCTCCCGAAAGCTTTTTTAAGGCCTTTGAAGTCTCACCCGTTGTCCACAAAGCCCAAATAAGGGTTCTCACTCAACTGGTATCAGCAAAGCAACTTCAGTTATGAGCAACAAACACCACTAAAGAGCACTCTCGAAGAAAAAAAACAGTAGCCATGGAGCAGTAATTCTTTGAGAAGGTACTCAAAGAGCTTGAACCCATCACTCAGACCAATCAGTTTAGAAAGGAAGATGATCTTACTATATAAAGCACAATCAAAAGATGAAGTTCATAAAGCTACAAAATCTGTTTCAATCACCTTTTTCTCAAATACTTGATTGCATTAATCCAAAACTACCAGACTGCTTGGATTTCTGCACTTATGGTGTCTAGAAGAAAGGCCCAAGCAGCTTGATCATAAAGCATGCGATGCACAGTACTGAGATACAGAAATCTTATGTCAGTGAAGCCCTCATCGAAGCAATTCTTCTTGCAGCTTTGCAAGCTTCTCTTCTTCGCCCACGTCTGGTGCTGCAAGTGAGAATGGCAATTCAGAAGAACATAACCACTTCAAAATCATGGTCTTTTGGGTCCATTAACCAGCAGCACTGTGTCCTTCTACCAGCTTGATTGGACGATCATCAAACACCTCTCTTTAGCAGGAAATTAAGGCTCTAACAGGTATAGGCATCCCAGACGACGTCGTGAAGGGGATCTGAGAGTGACCTCTAAAACAATGGCTTGGGCTTGCTTGCTACTCTCCATCTCCACCAGGGCACAACATGGGATGCATTTTTCTATTTGAATCAGCTCAATGCCATGCAAAATCCCTTCTTCAAAACTTCACATTGCCCTTACGAGCATGCGATGCATTCTAGACGATGAGCAATTCAGTTGCTAGACAATTTTGAAGTACCCTTGGGCCTCGCCTGTGTCATAGGCCCATTAGGTTCAATGATGAAACCCAGTTTTCACTTTGGGCCTTTGAAGACTTAATTATTTTGTTGAAATATTATATATAAAGTTTATTGAAGTCCATGGGTTAGATGAGGTACATTGAGAAAAGGCTGTTTAGATCGTCGTTTAGTTTCTGTTTTTTTCACTAGTTTTACATTTTCATTAAAAAAAAAATATACTTTTGAACATACACAAACAGGGTTTTAGTTCTTGTGGGGCCTATAATAAAATGAAAATATCTTCTTGATGTAAAACATTAACTTCTAGTAAAGTTTATATAAAAAATACTTTTTTAATATCAATTTTTAATATATAAGGTGATTTTATATGGTGTTGTTAAATTTACATGTTCTACGCTAACTTTTATGTGAAGTAGAGTGAAAATTGATTAGTCAAGTTAGTTAAATATGATAAATCAATTCATAATCTAGTCAAAATTCAGATAAAATATAATTTAATTTTTTCTAAATAATGTAATTTAAATTTTTTTTTACTAAAATAAAACCATATAATTATAAATTAACTAGTTAAATTTCAAATATGAGATAGTTATTTTAAAACTATGGTTTTTTAAAAACAATTTCGAGAGAGAGAATGGAACATATCCCCATATTCTGGCATTCAAAAGTTTAGTAATTTAGTTCCATTTCATGGGAACGCCATTGTAAGAGCAACTCCAACGGAGCAATCAAATGAAAAGCCAAACCTCATTTGCTTTTTATTTCTTCATTATTTGCATTTTAACGGAAGAGCTAAACAAATAGCCAAAATGGCTATTTGTGCTCTTAACAGTCATTTCTACATTTAACTGTAGAAATGGCCAATGACTATTTTTATAGTCGTTGGCCAACAATTCTTTTTTTTTTTTTTTTAAATATAGAAATTTTTTCTATAAATACATGAAGAAAAAACTTGTAGTTTTAAATTTTTATATTGTGCCTCACCCTTCTCTCAAATTTAAAAATACAAGAATTAATTATTCTCCGGTTAATTATTAACATCGGTTGTGTTAATTAGCTGAAATTAAAAGGTATGCTTGTTTAAAAGCTTTTTCTATTTTCATTTTTATATCTCTTGATTTTTTAGACCTTTTGTTGTTAATTTAATATTTGTGATGAGTTTTATTTCTTTTATTATTTTATGTTTTTAATATGGGTTAAGGAAGATAATTTTTATTTATGTTGTTATCTTTGATAAAATTGAGAGGAATTAATAATGGTAGTTGATATTGATAAAAAGATAAGTTATATTTAAAATTTATTTTTGATTGTCTGTTTTAATTTGAGATTAAATATATTTTGTCTTCTTGAAAATACAATAAACCAGTATATCGATTCTCTTCTAGTTTCAAAAAATGATCAAATTGTTATGTTAGAACAAGTAGAAGGCAATGCTTATTATTAATTCGCATGTATAAAAACTATAAAATTGCTAGACATTGAATGTGAGCTTCTTTTACACTATCTTACAATGTTTTAACTTGAGGTTTTTTTTTTTTTAATGTAGATGGATTCAAATTTTCCAAGCTCTTTTACCAACTTGTTTAACATGAAATATATTAAAATATAAATAGCTTTTCTAAATAGCTTTTTACCATTGAAATGCATATAATTCAAAAAGCTATATTTACACTATTTAAAAAGCCATTTTCTGCATTTAGCTCTTCAATATAGCATTTTTCACTGGAGATGCTCTAAAGGTGTTTTAAATAGCTGTCTGAATAAATATATTAAAATTATATTTTTAAAAAATTAATTTTGATATTAATATATTAAAATGATCTAAAAATATTAAAAATATATATTAATTTAAAATTAAAAAATAATTTTTTTTTTAATTTTTTAAAAATATTTTTAAAATACAAAAATAAATCATCTCGATCAAAGTACTAAAATATTAATAAGGTGATGGGGCAATAAAGATAAGGATGAGCAGTGAAAACTCTTAAATACTAAAATAAGCCTTGTTGAACAAGAAAATGGACCAAAGTCGTCATGCAAGGAACGCATTTTTGTCCACACTTAATCTTATCTATAATGCTTGCTCTACCACACTTGAAGCTACAACAATGTCTAGGTCTATGATTCAAATCACTATCACGACACATATAGTTGAAGAATTACTCACAATGCTAACGTTGATTTAGTTATTATAGACCATAAAATAACGTCTTGTTATTGTCTTGAAAAAAAAAAACTACGAAAACAATAAGAACATGACTTCTTGTATTTTATGTTTCTAGAGTATAAAAAATCATTTTAAAATCATTATATAAACATATCTAATTAATTAATTTCATGTTTATTATTCAATTAAATATATTTATATTTTTTTCTACTCTAAAACACTAGCCAATTAAAATCGCAGCCACAAATTTAGTGTGAAGATGCCATGATGCTAGTTTGCTAGCACAACAAGGACCTTTCAACATGGAAATACTCTTGGAGATCAATTTTTGGTTGTGAGAAAATTTATTCCCCATTTCATTATTTAAAGTTGGAATCAATCCTGGGTGTAAAAATTGATTTGAGAATATTTTCACCATTAGGAAAAAGCCAACATGGATTTCTTGTCATGTTTTGAAAGGATAGCAGTGTTATTAGAGCTCAAAATCCACACCCATAATGTTTTTATTTTATCCAAAAAATAAATAAATTCATGCTATCCAAGATAAAAGCTCATCCAATCTAATACAAAATGTTAAAAAAATAATTAAATATCATTTTTCTTTCCTTTTTTATTACAGAGATTGATTAATCAATAAATAAATAGATAAATAAAATATGAGAATCTAACAAACATGCATTATGCTGTCTAAAAATGAATAAGTAAATAAATAAATAAAATATGAGAATCCAACAAATCAAATTCTAGTGCCTAGAAAAACCAGCCTCCAATCTCCCACCAATACAGCTGTAACGTATAGAAATCAAACTTAAATTCTTTAAATCACCCCAAAATACCACTTTTTCATAGCAAAAATTAATTTAAGCATTCTCTTTTGATTTCAAACAAATTATATATATATTTTTACTTTTAAAAGGAGGAAACTTTGGTGGCTTCATGGGTTTTTTATGACAGAAAAAACAGGTATATTTTTAGAGATTTTAAGGCATTTTGGTTTCCGGGTTTATGAAAATTCATTGATTTCTTTACATTTTTGGTTGAAAGATTGAATCTTTCTGATTACAAGGTGAAAAGGGTTTGTGGGATTTTGAAGAATGGGTCATAGTTCAAAGAAGAAGAAAAAGGAGGAGGAGGAGGGAGTGGAAGGAGAAGCAAAGGAAGGTCTCAATCAAAAGATCATTCCTACAATGCATTAGATGATAATGAGCTTCTTGCTGAAGAGATTACTGCCTTGTAAGTGGTTTTTGTCTGGATTTTGAATGGAATTGTTTAGTGATATATTCATTTCTACTAGATCATTGTTTTTTCTAATTCATATTTTGATTTTGGAAGCCAAAGGAAGATGCTTTTGTACTTGGTGGTTTGGTTCAAAAGTTTGAATTTCAGCATGTTGTTTTTGGAATAGAAGGGTGTAAGGCTACAAGTTGGTGATCTTCACTGCCTTAAAAATACTTGAAATTTAGACTTGGTTTCTAATGGGATATACCATATATATGGGCTCAGACGACAGATAATAATATATTTTGCTGACGAATTTGAATAGGTTTTGGAATCGTATATTCACTTGAGGATCATTACAATTGTAATTGAGATGGTTTTGGACCTTTGGTGCATTGAAATTGTTAGTGTTTGGATTTAAAGAGCATCCGAGGACAGATTCTACTTATTCATTCATATTTTTCGGGATGCTTTTAATTCAAATAATACCTTTTGATGATGGCCTATGGCATTCTTTGCAAATGGAAGAAAAGCTTTAACCTTTAAACTTTTCCTATATTTAAAGTATTCCTTTGATGACCATAATACGATCAGAATTTTGTCCAGGTTGTGCCCACTTTTGCTTTCATTTTATATAAGGATTTACTTTTCACACCTGTGTCTTTGTGTTTTATTCTAATCTTGTATGCATTTAGGAATGCAATATTTCAAGAAGATTGCCAGATCATTTCAGACTCGCCTCCACAAATCACCATAAAGCTCAGGTTCATTTTATCTCATTATTTTTTCTAACTTTTACATGAAATATGATTCGTCTTGATTGTGTTTTGCTATGTTTGAATTTGAGCAGGCCTTACTCAAAAGATATGGGCTATGAGGATCTAGATGTTTCAGCTCTGCTTTCAGTCAGGTTGGTGATTCACTGGTTACTGTTATTTTTGTTTAATGTTAACACATATGTCTTCTCATACCTTTTTACTTTAACTTATTAATCAGGTGCTTGCCTGGATACCCAGACAAGTGTCCAAGGTTGCAGATTACTCCTGAAAAAGGTTTGACAAAATGTGATGCAGATAATCTTCTCTCTCTCCTAAATGACCAGGTAAAGGATGACTAATTTGAGCTTGATTGGCAATATACTATTATGCACATAATCTGCAATCCTGAATGCATCTTTTTTGCTGCCTTCACGTTTATTTTCTAAAGATAGTAAAGCCGATCCTTTACTTCACCGAATGGATCAAGGGTTCTTTCACAGGGTATGATAGCCTCTTTGACCTAGTGGTCAGGATTTCAAATCCTCAAACCCTCTTCATTTATCTACTTATTATTCAACACAGTGGGGTGGTAGGTCTTTGCCTAGTCAACATTTTATGGTTAATGTGCTTCAGCATGAGGCATGCTAAAGATATTAAAGCCTACCTCTGATCTTCACCTTACAACATAAGTTTTTGGTTTGTGTGATTCTTTGATATTTTAGCAAAGGGTTATTTAATGACCTTGTTAACTTAAAACTTGAAATTCAAATTTATGTTTTTGCTTCCAACATTTCAATTTTTTACTCAAATAAATTGAAATTTATTTAAGTAACTATTCTAAATTTCGCATACATATACATGCATTATCATGTACTTAATTTTATTGCTATAAATACACATTTATGTTTTTGCTTCCAACATTTCACTTTATTGGGTTGAATTGAATTGCCTTTCTCTTACTGCAAATCTCTTTCGATTAAGGCAAATTCTAATGCCCGAGAAGGACGAGTAATGATTTTCAATCTGGTGGAGGCTGCTCAAGAGTTCCTCTCAGAAATAGCTCCATTGGTTCCAGCACCTGAACCTGTAAGCTATGACATGGAATTGCCTCTTGTCTTCCCAATTTTTTTAATCAATATCCATATATTTATTATCAATTCATTAGTTTGCTTCCATGCTTTCACTTGCAAAGCCATATATTTCAGTTTTTGATTTGTTAGTTTTGGCTCTTCTTGTGTCATGATTATTCCATGAATCAATGTCTGTTTATTAGCATTTTCTGGTTTGGTGTTTTCTTAATCTTTGTCATGATCGGAGACTTGGGGAATTGATATTATTTACCATATGGCTGTCCTATATTTCTTATGTTTTCAGATTAGAAAATTTTGTTTTTAATTGCTAGGTCTTCATTTTATGTAAAGAGTTGAGGAGTGTTCCTTTTGGGTGGAACTATAGCATAGAGTGAAGATTAGAAAGCAACACTTAATAACAAAGTGTTAATAACAAAGTCAAACACAATGGTGATTTAAGGGGAAGGGGTGGGATGAAGGTCCAAAAGAAAAAACGAGTCATGGCAGTGTCATGTATCCTGTAATTTTTTATGTTATTGTTCATTCTTTATGTTCTCTATTTGTTTACATGTGCTCTAATTTATTAATTTCTTCTGTAGGTTTTGTGCTCATCCATAAATAGCAGCATTCAGTTGTTTCAGAAGGACATTGCAGTTTCTAGTAACAAGAGCTGCTCATCCAGGGGACCTTTTGTTTATGGTTTCATAGACCTCTTCAGTGGCTGTGGAGAGTCATGGCATTGGAGTCTTGCTGTGGATGAATTAAAATCCCACGTGTTAGACCATTCAGAAGTCGGATATGAGGTACAGGAGAAGAAACTTGATAAGATTACAAAGCCAATGACAGTCAAAGAGGCAAAGCAAGGTCTGTTGGTTTCCCCTATTGCCAAGTTGGATACCCTTGAAGAAGAAAGTGAATATGAAAATAAGGGCCTATCTACTTCTAATTCAAGTAGATCTCTAGTGGAGGAATTGGCAAGAATTGACATGAAAGGGGAGAAGCAGGTGAATAATATTGAACATGTTCTTTTTGTTTTTGTTTTTTTTTCCCTACCTTTTGAGTGTTAACTTCTTGATTTTTTAAGTTTGTGTTGCCTGTGATTCCATTGTTCTTCATATAAACTTGATATTTCCACCCTTTTAATGCTCTTCTTTGGATATATCATTTCTAAATGTGTATAATAACCAACACCAAATTGTTAAAACAATGAGGTGGTTAAGGAAGTGCTGTCAATTTTCTTAGCTTTCAGATATTCACTGGGCTCTTCATTATAGTTATTATTGATTATACATGGGTCAAAATTAGAGAGTATATGCACTGCTCTCCTTTTATTTTTTGTGCAGCATTAATGCTTTGTCAATGGGTGGGTGGCACCTCCTTTGTTGCCTTTCCAATAGATTTAGATTGCTTATGAAAAGACTTTAATTGTAAAGGGGTTAAACCATCCTTGATGGACAGGTTTTGTAAAATAAGCACTGAAAATATAAAAATCATACGTTACCAAGACACAACTTTTGAAATTCTGGGCAAAAAGTACAATTCAGCTTTTGATTGCTTCTTGAAAATGGAGATGAGCTTGATGAAAATAGAAAAGGTAATTGTTTGTGCATTTCATAAATATGCCTGAATAAACCATGGATTTTCACAAAGTAGTTCAATTGTTGTGCCGTAATAAAGAATGTATGACAAACATACCACCAATTTTGAAGAAATAGTAACTACCATTATTTGTCATCATTCTTCAAATTCAAGGTCAAATTTGTATTGTAATATTCACTGACAAAGATACTGCATACTTTTATAGGGTATTTTTCTCGATGAGCATGGCTATGGGTCAAAAGACGATGATGACCAGGACGATGGTGACAATAGCAATGATGATGAAGATTTTGAAAGTGAGCCTTGGGAATCAGTGTCATTGAATTCCTTAGGGTTTAATCAAGCATCTCAAACTATTGAAAAGGATCTTATAATGGTACTTCATTTATTATTGGGATAAGAATCATACTCTTCATATTTTCTCCTTACCTTTTCTGTTTGAAGAGTCTGGACTGGTTATTCCTTTCCACTTCAATTATGGACTGATATTGCTTCTTTGTTAGGTTCATCTTCTTCGTCTTGCTTGTGCCTCAAAAGGAGAATTGGTTGATTCTCTGCCTCAAATAACCACCGAACTCTGCAACTTAGGTGTATGTAATCTGATATGCCTTCCTGTCTTGCAGAAAGAAACGAAGTCATTTTTGTTTTCTGGGAAAAGTCAAAGTTTTCTTAAATATGTTCTCTGATGATGGATAACCTGGTGCAGATAATTCCTGAGTCAGTACGGGAATTAGCTTCTAAACCACCCTCAACGTTTAACAAGACATTTGATCATGTATTCCATCAACATACGGTTCGCCACTCTCTCTGTCTTTGTTTTTTTTACAACTGGAAACAAATTTCAAGTTGTTCTTCACATTGTTGTCTGTTCTATTAATTTTATCTAGGTCTCATCTAGAGTATCTCAATTTTGGAAACCTACTTCTGATTTAGGAGGGGCTAGTGCATCTCTCCCAAGCTCTCGATATCTGAATGACTTTGAAGAGCTGCAACCCCTTGGTATTATAATCCTCCATATCTGCGTGTGTGCAAGTGTTTCTATGAGTTTATTTAGATACTGATTGAATTCTTTGTGGATATATATACATATGTCTATGTGAGATCATAGAAAGGTGGAATGTTAGGTGCTGACAAATAGTTACTTTATGAAGATGCTTGCTTATAGATGTGTTTTTACTATTTGACCAAGACTTTTATGTACTTGAAAATTTAATTACTGATTTACTAGATGCTTCTTTATGAAACTTCATGTTCGAGTCTTCATGGCATTGTTGTGACTGAATGCTTTGACATTACAAGTGTGACAGAGGAGGTTATTAAGGAAAATTATTTTTATTATTTCCTATTTAGTTTAGGAAATTAAATAATATGCTTAATAACTTTATTTTTCCTAGTTTCTTTAAGACTTTTATTACTTTTCCTTTATTTTTAGGTTTACTGGTTTGTTTAGGTTGGTTTTTGGGTTTATTTAAGGAGTTGAATAAGGTTTTGAATCAGGGTTTTTGTATGATCCCTTTTCAGCAAAATTCTGTCTTTCTTTGTGCTTGCTGTCCTTGTGTTACTCCTGTGTGCATCAATTCGTCTACAAACTTTTTTGACATTACAAAACTGCAATATGCCTTTTTTGTGGCCATAAGTTCAGTAGATACCATATTTATGCAATGGTAACAGGTCATGGTGGTTTTGGCCATGTTGTATTGTGCAAA
Source organism: Populus tremula (assembly GCA_964019445.1). NCBI lineage: Eukaryota > Viridiplantae > Streptophyta > Magnoliopsida > Malpighiales > Salicaceae > Populus > Populus tremula. The sequence continues at coordinate 1,286,861 of CAXHTJ010000017.1, read as the reverse complement.
AATAAGCTTGATGGAAGGCAGTATGCGGTGAAGAAAATTCGCCTCAAGGACAAAACCCTGCCTGTTAATGACCGAATCTTGAGGTAAATTTATTTTAGATTATGCAGTGGAAGTCAGTGCTCAAGGTTTATTGAATGCCAACATGTCTTCTTTTCTTTTGACTCCCTAGAAACATCTCTTTTGGTGCAATAGAACTCCCTCTGTTTTTTTTTCCAAATTAAAAATGGAGTGGAAACTTGATTTTGTGTTCTGATCATGTAAAATTTGCTTGAAGTTTGCAGTACATTTTCTTTTTTATGTTTGATTTTAATTTAAGATTTGTGCCAACCATCATGAGGTACTTAGGGAAGTAGCAACCCTTTCACGTTTGCAGCATCAGCATGTTGTCCGATACTATCAGGTATAACTTTCTTTTCTGCTTGTTCTGTGGATTATTGAGTAGGAAAGAATCACAATCATGTCTTTGTTGGTTAAGTGTAGCATGTCAAGATATTCATACATGTAAAATGTATAAGACAGTCACTGGTCACTTGTAGAATGATACGAGATTGTTACGAGTTTTCTGAAATTTAAAGGATGTGTTAATTCAGCATGCTGCTTATATTTTCTATGGCAAAGAGGTTATACAGCTTCTGAAAGTGACATACTTTTAGTTTTGGCTATAGAAATGTAAGGTTCAGGAAAAAATGCTGTTATATTTTTCAGGCCTGTATGATGATTGTGATATTTGTGAAACTTCCCAGGCATGGTTTGAAACAGGAGTTGTTGGTATTTTTGGTGACTCCACTTGGGGTTCTACTACTGCAGCAAGCTCCACATTCAGCTACAAGGGTGCAAGCTCTGCTGGTGTTGGGCAAGAGAATAAGCTCGAATCAACTTATCTGTACATTCAAATGGAATTTTGCCCCAGGTATCGTGGTTTCTTCACTTCAATATTTTCCTGCCTTGTTTTGTATCCTTTATAGTATTCTTTAGATGATTTTTCATCATTCACTTTTGTAGGTTAGTTTCTCCTTTGTTTTAAATGAGAAGAACAAAATAAACTTTCATGAATTTGCAGTGAAAAAATTGCATGAAATGCAAAAATGTCTTTGAGCATATGATTATTTTATCCCTTTTATCCATGCAATGAATATAAAAGGAAGTCTATAATTCATACAAACTTTCCATAAATTTACTTATTTTTCATCTTGAAAGCGTATAGTTGTTAATCTTTTGTTGTAACGTCTTCTTCTTCTTCTTGTTTTTGTTTATGCAGTTTGAATAGCAAATCACTTTCTTCAAGTTATCAACTGCTTTTGAGTTCTGATTTTTCTTTTTGCCATACTTGTCAGGAATACTATTGCTTTATTCTTCTTATCCTATAAATTTACGAAACTAAAGAGCTTTATTGCATGTTTTATTACTGTTTTCACTTATTTTATTGACCTTGCTCCATTCTTTTCTTTTTTTTCATTGCTTTTGATTTTGGAAGGACTCTCCGCCAGGTTTTTGAATCATATAATCATTTTGACAAAGACTTAGCATGGCATTTATGTCGGCAAATTGTGGAAGGCTTGGCACACATCCATGCACAAGGAATCATTCATCGAGACTTGACCCCTAATAACATATTTTTTGATGCTCGGAATGATATTAAAATTGGAGATTTTGGTCTCGGTAAGATCCAGGAGCAGTTCTCTTTCTCTGCGAGTACTAGAGTTTATTGTGTATTTAATTAATTATGTCGGTTGCAATTGTGAGTATTTCTCTTGAATATATGATGTGCCAAAAAGATTAAATGAATTGCAAAGAAGCTAATTGGATTGCACCAATCTACAATTTTGGATTATTTTATAAAATGGCTACAAAATTACCAAGAACTGCTAGGTGCTAGAAAGTTGAAGAGAATTCTAATCACATTTTTTTAATGAAGTAAAAATTTCTTCAGACTCATATTTAGTTTAAATACTCAAAATTGGTCAATCAAGACCCAGATTTTTATCGCAAGTGTTTATAATGTACAATTAACACCAGAAAATTCTAATATTTCATGTTATAACTTTGATTCTAGGAGGGGAATGTTTTTGTCTTTTACATTGGTAATGGCCTTTCAGTTTGGCAATAAATCCTCCAGTGAAATAACAGTAAAACAAATAAAAAAAGATGTCCAAGGAGACGATTTTAACACTCCAAAAAGTTCTACCACACTCCCACTATCCCATATTTTGATACAAAAATAAGAAACAAAGGTGACATATTGGGATTCTGGTTAAACATTTTTAGAGTGTTATTATCATCCCCCAAAGTCTTGTTGGACATGATAAGAAAGGAGGTGCTTTTTGAAGCTCTTAACCTGACCATGATGTGCACATGTGCAAGCACTCATAATTGGAGCTTTTACCACAGGTGCTCTTTGAAGTTCTTAACCTGACCATGATCTGCACATGTGTAAGCACTCATAATTGGAGCTTTCACCACATCCAACTAAGAATTTGGTTCCATTATACCGATGAGGGCATGCATTGATTCATGATCAAGCAACATCTCAATTCCATTATAAAATAAAAAGGAATATCTCTGTTCATTTTCTAACAGGCGTTTGATCTGTGGTTTCAGCCAAGTTCTTGGAATTGGAGCAGCTGGATCATGATGCAGCTTTGCCTACAGATACAGCTGGAGTTTCAATGGACGGTACTGGTCAAGTTGGAACCTACTTTTATACTGCTCCTGAAATTGAGCAAGGATGGCCAAAGATTGATGAAAAGGTAAACTTTTGGTGGCAGCTTCTTCAACTTAATTGTCAGCATTAGCCATCATGCTAGTTAAGCTCCAATTTTGCAGTCATGTAATACATTTTGTTCAGATATTATTTGCAAGATTGCTAACCCATCTACATTTCAGGCTGACATGTACAGCTTAGGAATTGTGTTTTTTGAGGTTTGGCACCCTTTTGGGACAGCCATGGAGAGACATGTTATTCTATCTGATCTTAAACAAAAGGGAGAGCTTCCTCCCTCATGGGTTGCTCAATTTCCAGAGCAAGCATCCTTGTTGCGGCGCTTGATGTCTCCAAGTCCATCAGATCGTCCATCTGCCACCGATCTTCTAAAGCACGCATTTCCTCCAAGAATGGAATCCGAGTTGTTAGATAGTGAGTATTTTTTTCTTGTATTCTTGTGTGTATGTATTCCTTTGCTCATTTGTGTCTTTGAAAATTACATACAATAGTTGTGATGGACAAGTAGGATTTATTGTCTTAACAGATGAAGAAAGGGAAACTTGGAGATCATGGTAATAATAAAATTTGGACTTGCATTTCTCAGCTTATTTCTAATTATTTTTTGTACCTTTTGACTTTCATAAGAATTGAATGTTAGAATTTGTAAAACTAACAGAAACTGAGGAATTTTCAGGAATGTATTTAGATATATGGAATTGTATTATCAGAAAAAGAAGAATGTACCACAATAGAGGATACTCAATTCTCAGGAATTTAAAATCTGTGGTCACAATTCCACCAAATGAATGGGGCACAAAAGACTTGTATAACTCTTAAGAGTGGTGCGCTAATACCAGAATTGTTTTCTTACAAGTTCAAATAAGTAGTATGATTACTGCTAGGGAGTGATCTCTGTGAAATTACAAGCACTTTAGAATCTATAATGAATTTTTATGGACCACTTTTTTAACATATTTTATTTTTGGACAAATATGGAATTTTATGTCTTCTGAAATGGTCATGTGGCTTTTTATTAATTTGTTCAACTTATTGCCCTTTTGCCTTATGTTTTCAGATATGCTAAGAACAATGCAAACTTCTGAGGACAGAAGTGTGTATGATAAAGTTGTGAATGCTATCTTTGATGAAGAGATGTTACGCATGAAAAACCAACATCAACGTGCTGGTAGATTGAGGATTGCCAGAGATGATACTTCCTGTATCCAGCTTGAAGATTTAGACACAGAGCTCCGTGATTGTGTTATTGAAATCGTTAGAGAAGTGTTCAAACAACATTGTGCAAAGCATCTGGAAATAATACCCGTGCGCTTATTGGATGATTCCCCACAATTTAACAGGTTAGTTCTACCCAAATATTTCTGTCATCTTTCTTGTCTAGTGTTAGAGCTGGTTCTAACTTATGGTTTTGCATGAGAAGGAACACTGTAAAACTTTTGACCCATGGGGGAGATTTGCTCGAACTTTGTCATGAGCTGCGTCTGCCTTTTGTTAGATGGCTTATTGCAAACCAGGTACCAAACTCCATACTGTTGGACATTGATTTCTTGCCATATATATGATAATTGTAAATTGGCATCCAAGTTTAAGGAGGTAGTTGCTTATCTTCTCATGGTTTGATTAGACTATCCCCTTTTTCTTTCTCAATTGTAGTTTTTTTTTTTTTTTTTTCTGTTTTCTTCATTCTCTCAACTTTCCTCGTTAGCTGCACACTGTTCTGAACCATGACTTACCTAGAGGGAGTTGGCATCACCAGGGTTTAGCAATCTAGGTCAAAATCAGGGAGTACTTTTTATTTAATTTAAAATATGCGAAGTGGAAATGATATTGGTTTTGAAAAATTCCAATTCATGTATGGTTCCTAATAAACATATTGCATAGGGCTTCTTTCTTTATTGAATGCAAGTTTTCCGTAATTTGGGGGATTTGACTTCCTTACAAAGCATCTGAAATGAACAGACTTGAAAAGTTTGCTGCACAAAATAAACCTGGTACTTGGAGCTGGAGACTCATCTGATGGATGATAATCAAAAAACCTTGGGGGTTTTGTTTGACATGTTAACTGTTCTCACTCATTATTACAAGTTTCTACCAATCATTGGGAGGAAATCTGAATTGAATAATTGAATAGTAGAGGGGCACACTATTTTTTTTTATAATTGTTTGGGAAGAAAGATTACGAAATAATTACCAGCAAGGATTTATTTTGTTTTTACATGTATGTATTGTTAAAGTTGTAGTAGTACTGAAAACTAAACGTTTACATGGGTGTTATACTGAATGAAAGAAGTTATCTTAATATGGTCAGGAAAAGGTTACTTTCAAATTATTTTAGCATCATACCTTACCTTTTTGTCATTTTTTAGTGAGATCAGGATGGGGACTATTAGGGATAAACTTGGATAAAAATATGCACGCTGTCGACTTGTTATCATGAGCTTAAAATAAATGTAAAATTGCCAACTGTTATTTCTACAAACAAAATCTGGGATGTAGATATAGAATGAAGTTCTGTTCAAGAACATGTTGACATTGTGTGCAGACAAGTTCTCAAAAGTTAGGATGTATCACTGAAGATGAACTGTGCAAGATCCAATCCCAGCAAAGCATCTCCATACACATGCTTCTCTTTGTTATCTCAGCATAACTGTTCAATTAATATATTGTTAATCATCTAAAAGAAGTCAATGTGGAATGAGTGAACCATTCTTGTACTTTATCTCTTACAGAAATCATCTTTCAAACGATATGAAATATCATCTGTTTTTAGAAGAGCAATTGGTCATTCACCACCAAATCGCTATCTCCAGGTACGGATTTTAAGTTTTATCCAGCGAGTCATCTGCAATATCTATGATCAAATGTTTTTGCATCCACTTGCTTGTCAGAACTCTGAATATTATGCATTTTTTTTTATGTAATAGGGAGATTTTGACATTATTGGAGGCGCATCAGCTCTGACAGAGGCAGAGGCTATTAAGGTACTGTTCTTTTTATCTCTTGTTTTTTTCCAAGATAATCTTTAGATATTTGTGAAACTACTCAACTTGTCTTTATGGAGGTAATGATGAGATTTTACTAAAGCATCTGCCAAGGTCCCTGATATGGGACTCCAGAAAAATTTCTGTAGCCTATTTGAACTTATGGAAATAGGGTTTCCAATCGAAGAAATTGATAGAGAGATTTTGAGTATAAAAGGGAGATTGATGAGGCAAGGTTAAGTATACATTAAATAAAATGACACCTTAGAAGAATTTTTACTTTCTATTTCATTCTCGGAATAAATAAATGTTGATGAAGTTCATATACAATGGAGATGGATTAAAGACAATTAAAAAAATTAGCTTGCTAGTTAAAAAGATTATCTGAAGAGGCTGGATGTGTGTCGGGTGGTGGGTTGACAGTTAAATTTTGTATCTTTACAAGACCCATTCTTTTATTTTGCAACTTCTCATCTCTTGTTAGTCCACAGCAAGCTGAGTTGAGTTATACGCTGTTTTAATTCTTATCTATTCTGTTCACTTGTCTTCTGAGAATGGGTGGGGGTATCTGTTTTCAAAAACATGTTGAAAGGAGCTGATGTAAAAATGTGAAAATTTTTAATATCAATTATTGATGACAACTATGCATCCTGTACAACTGTGACTAGGATTATAGGATTCATACAAATGTAAAGTTATTCTGTGTATGATAAAAGTTGACTTGTTTTGATCTTATAGTAACAGCACTACCACCTTTGGTGAAAGGTTTACATCATATTTTGAAACCTATGGAGAGTGAAACTGAGATGCTCTGAAACTATCTAATAAAAGCTATGTAATTTAGATCGAGAGAATACTTTATGCAATCATGCAAGGTTTCAAATTCTGCTATTCTGCATTTTTGTATTTTTAATACTTGTAAATTTCCCACTTCATGAAGGTAAGTGTAATCTAGTTTCCTCTCTAAATAATATTTTTCTGAGGTTACTATCTCTTAAAGTTAACAAAACACCTAGTTTCTGTATAGTTTCATAAGACTTGGCAATGTCTTTTCAATAATACCCCTCCATAGACCATTTCTAATACAGGATAAAATGATAGTTGAAAACTGGTTGCGTCAAGGTTTATATATAAAGAACTAGTAGTTTTTTAGGATTTTTACAATCCTGGCATACTGTTGCAAGAAGTTGCATCAAATAAAGGTTTATATAAAAAGAATAAGTCACAACTATCATTGTCATGGAGTGACTGATAAAAGTTGCATGCAATATATCTTTCATTAACTAGTCTCTTCACCGTATTTACAATTTTTAGAATGCTTCATTATTGAATTTGTTGAAGTTTTTTGTTTATTTCTCAGGTGACAATGGACATTGTAACTCGCTTCTTTTTCCCAGATTCTTGTGATATTCATCTAAATCATGGGGACCTACTGGATGCTATCTGGTCTTGGGTAGGAATCAAGCCAGAGCATAGACAGAAAGTAGCAGAGGTATTCTGTTGATTTACATATGAGATGCATTATTGGGTATGTCAAATGTGACCTCACAGATGCTTCTTTTCAAATGAAGCTTCTTTCTCTGATGGGTTCTTTGCGCCCCCAATCCTCTGAACGGAAGTTGAAGTGGGCAGTTATTAGGCGTCAGCTTTTGCAGGTTTGATAAATGTCACAAATCAATTTAAAACATTTATTACCCTCCATCATTTATCAATGCTAATGTCACTTTTATCCTCCTTTGGTCCGTGTGATTGTCCTGTGGGAATTTTGGTTTTTTTCTTTTTATCTTTGATTTGTACACGGTTAAGAATGCGTTTAGGGAAAATAGCATCTGCTTGCTTATTGGTAGAAGAATACCAAAGTTTGGGCTCCCTCCAGAAGTTGTATCTTGAGTTTATTAATGTTCATTTTGTATCAAGTTATTTAGGTAAATAGAGAATGGAAGGATGGAAATCTTTGTTTTTGAACCCAAGAGATTTTGGAAAGTCTATGTTAAACTCAGGGATACTGCTAGCTCATGGAGAACTAATCCTGAAAGGAAAAACTAAAAGCTTGCTACTGAGAAACTGGAGCAGTTCTCTAGTACTCCAGGGTACTCTGTCATATGGACAATACAACAGCGCTATTCAAGCAACTGTAGCATTCTATTTTAGAAGCTTTTATGCCTATTTGTATCTTTTGGTAGGCCATTTGAAATTAGTTATTTAAGGCACATGACTTTGTTTAAGTTCTAGTTTTTCATTCCTCTTAAATAGTCTTTGTAGCCATTTTGCGCTCCTGACTTTTGATTATTAATATAATTCAGCCGTTAGATTTTTATGCTTACTGAAAATGTCAGGGTTTACATGATGTAGCACCATGAAAAGTGTTTCTTCCTTTTTCTCTAAGAAACTTAGATCTGAATGGAAAATAATTATTGGTCCCTCCTTGTCACACTGCTAACTGAGTAAACATATAATTTCAAAGTTTCCTTGTATGCTTAATCATCTTCTGATGCTTTCAGTGTCTTCGTATTATTTTGTACTGTGTTATGTTGGTAAGGTATTTTGCTAGGTCCATCTATCCTTGTTTGGGCTTCATATCTTCTTGCTGACTTCGGTTCAATTTTTTGGAGTCTCATCTTTTTTTTTTCTCATTCTATCCTGCTGTGTTTTTGCAATTTGCATCCCTTTCCTTTTTGTGTGCTCACTTGAATGTGCTTGGTACATTAATAGGCTCATGACGAGCAGAATATTCATCTTCAGTGGCAAAGCCATGTTTTTTAATATTGCAGTTCATATTCTACAATATTACAATTGAAAGGGATTTAACTGCCCCCCCCCAACAATTTCAATCTCTTTCAGGAACTAATTTAGCAGAAGCTGTTGTGAATAGGTTGCAGACTGTTGGTTTGAGGTTCTGTGGAGCAGCAGACCAGGCCCTTCCTCGGTTAAGGGGAGCTCTGCCAGCTGGTACAAAGCGCGTTTCCGCTTTGCTCATCTAATATCTAATATAACTTTTACTTAGCTCTGATACAACTGCAGATACTCGTATCCGGAAGGCACTTGATGACCTATCAGACCTCTTTATCCATTTGAGGGTTTGGAAGATAGATAACCATGTGTACATAAATGCTCTAATGCCACCAACTGAAAATTATCATAGGGATTTGTTTTTTCAGGTAAATTAGCTGCAGTCAAACGTGTATACTAGTATAATATTTTATATGCTCATACAGAATATTTATTTACAACTGCTTTCTAATGCTTGTTGGTCATAGTTATCTTGTGTTTCTGTCTCTGAGATAGTGACTATTAGCCTAGTGATTGTGTGGAATCTTTCATCATTCCAGATGATATATAGCTCAACCTAGATACATGCAGATTCCTTTTGGCCCAAGTATGATCGTACCATATTTTTTAGTTCAATTATGCTTCACATAATCTATGGTATCTCTTAATTCCAATTTGGCTAGTTGAGCTATCTATTCTGCAAGCTAATTCCAATGGCCTAATTGTGAAAAAGCATATAATCATTTTGGTGGAGAGGAGTTGTTTAAGGATACGCGGAGCTGCTCTAGGCCTGGACATAGCTCCTGATTCACTTTCTTTGCTTGATTTCTCTATATCTACTTAATAACTATATGCATATATATTTTTTTGGCTGATAGTTTTGATAACCAGTTGTTATTTCCTTGCCCAGATATATTTAACTAAGGAGAACAATCCTGGATCAGTTAATGAAGGCGCATTGCTTGCTGTTGGTGGTCGGTATGACTATTTGCTGCATCAAATGTGGGATAATGAATATGTATGTCATTCTACTTATTTCTTCCCCTCTTTCTCAATCTTTCCATTCAGTTCTGTGCATTTACTGATATCTATCATGTGTGGGTAGTTCAGCCATCTGTTTTTGATAAGACAACTTGATATTGTCCAGTGTGGCATAGATTATAGTTTTGAAGCATAATTCTTATGTGAAGCGTGCATTTTTGTTAATGTTTATGTCTTCTTTTATTCAGAGAGCAAGTCCTCCTGGTGCTGTTGGCACCAGCCTTGCATTAGAGACAATTATTCAGTATTCTCCTGGAGAGTTCAGGCCTGTTAGGTGCAGTTTCCTTCATTTGCTCCTCTTTTTCTTTCCAATCACTGTTTTAATATTTAACTATATTCGTAAGAGTGGATATTGTCTTGCCATTTGTTACTGCAGAAATGAAGCTGCCACCGCTGTTCTTGTTTGTTCAAGAGGAGGAGGAGGTTTATTGGTTGAGCGCATGGAATTAGTTTCTGAATTATGGGAAGAGAATATTAAGGTTGAAAATTAAATACTGTTCCATGATTGTTCAAATGTCTTAGTTGCACCGTACTAATTCGTTTGTTGTGTCATATGATCACCAGGCTGGGTTTGTCCCACAACCTGATCCAAGCCTTACAGAGCAGTATGAATATGCAAGTGAGCATGATATAAGATGCCTTGTCATCATAACAGATGCAGGGGTATCACGAACAGATGTTGTCAAGGTAATAATGATCAAAACCTGTTCTGAACTCTGCTGCATTTTATATGGGGGAATGCTCTAATACTGCGACGTTCCATATAAATTACTTGAACACTGTAAGATACGCATACCTCACCTGCCTTGGCTAGCATAAGCTGTCAACTTTGACCAAAGTCTTTGGGGGAACCCTCAAGCGTTTTTTCTTCTTTCCTTTTCCAGTTTTGAGCTGTTTTAAGTAATCTTGATGCAGTGAAGATGAACTGTTAATTCATGGACTGATATTTCCAGGTTCGTCATATTGAACTTAAGAAGGAGAAGGAGGTTGCAAGAGAAAAGCTTGTCAGGTTTCTGTTGGATGCAATGGCAACACTGTTTAGAAACCCCTCAGTTTGGAATTAGGCGCTCATCAAAGGCAATTTTTATCTAGTTTTTGTTAGCTGTTTTCTGATCCATCACAACTTTCTAAGAATCGAGAAAGATTCAAGATGCTGGAGATCAACTTCCAAATATCCCAAGAGAAAGATCATCAAGTTTATCTTACACAACACAACAGAATTTACAGTTAGTACATTACAGACAAATTTTTCTTCTTCAACAACCTGCTCAGGAGAAAGTTTTGCAGATGTAGATTTTTCTCGCTCGAGCACTTCAATAGTGTCAATTTTGAAGTTTCATAATCAAAAGATCGATGTACATTATAAATATGTAAATCTATGTGATATTCCAACATAGATTTCCTCTTGGAGTAGGAACTAGGAAGGCATCAACAAGCATTGTGAATGCACAAGAAATACTTGATATGTAAAGTAAAAGATAATTGATTTATGAAAATATGAGAAAGCAAAGAGGCACATGTTTATGTCTAGTTATTAAATCTAGCCTAGCGGGTTAATCTAATAACCTGCAGACCCAGGGCGAGTTTCATTTGAAATATTTTAGACATGATTAGGCCCAGGAAAGACTTTCTTCCTGTTTTCTGAGTAGCAGAGAGAGCTTAAGATCAATGGTCGAAGATATCTAGTTTTCAACTGCGCAGTGCTTGGAAATCAAATCCATCAGTGGCTGCATGTTGAAAATATCAAAGCATATGATCTGACTGTTGATCCATGCATTAAAGCAGTACTGTACTGAAGTGTTACAGAAAAATTACAGGAATACAGTTAAATGAGTTATGAAGATCATACTGATAGAAAAGATTCATCTAGTTTTTTTCTTAACCTAATTTGTCTTCTAAGCTGAAGAATCACTTGGCATTATTTGTTAGAGGGATTAAATAGGAACTAAATTGTTTACTATGTTAAACAGACTTCTACCTTCTTAACTTTTGGGTTGCCATAGCAACCGCTTCCATAGTGGCCACTACCATCATAGTCGTAGTTTTCTTTGTTGTCACCACCAGGTCCACCACCGCCGGCATGCTTGTTGTGATCTCAACTGGGTCAATAACATACTACTATTACAAAACTTCCATGGCCAGCCGCCAGAGTTTATATCATTAAATGCATTACTATAAATCAACATCTGCATTTTTGACACCTTTAATAAGAAGCCACCCGGTTAACGCTCTTAATAATTACTTCTTTTTAATATGATGATTAGTAAATATAGTTTTACAACCTGTACCCGAAAAGCCCTATAGCTCAGTGGTAGAGCGTCAGTCTTGTAAACTGAAGGTCCGTAGTTCGATCCTGCGTGGGGGCATTTTTGGTTTTTAGTTTTTTCATATATATTTTTATTTTTTTCTTTCCTTTCACCATCCAATGTCAACAACAAGAATTTTTTAAATAAAAATAATTAATTTGAGTTCATATAATAACTTAAACTCCTTTTCAAGTCAATTTTTAAATTCAATGTAACAATTATACCTTTATGAATTATGATCTCTGATTGATCAACATCAAATTAATAATAAAAAAAAAAAATGTGAAGTTATCAAAACTGAAAATCAAAATAGGCAAAGAGACTTGCATAACTTTAGGATTATGATTTAAAAACTAAATTAAAAAAAAAGCTATAAATTTATATTTTTTTCTAAAATAAATTTATAATTGATTATCAAACACTTTTAAATATCTTTTAAATCTATGGTTGTGATAGAATGTAGTCATGCTAATGGTAGCACTACTATTACAGATGATAAACATGCAAACCCAACAAATCACAACCAAGAATTCAAAATGTTTCAGAAGTTATGCTGCAAGAACAATCTTTCTTGAGGTGAGGCAGGTCCAATCTCTTCCTCCAGACTCCTCAACGCATCCCCTGCATTTGCAACATAGCCTAAATTTCTTGCTGAGGATTTACCATCGACGACATCTGCATCCGAGGCTGATGACTTTCTCCCCTGGGAGGATGTAACGCTTGGAAAAGTTATCCATGAAGGTGCGCGAAACTCGATCCTTTGGTCTTCGCCTTCGACGACATCAGTTTCCGAGACTGCTGATCGGTCTGAAGATCTCCGAGAGGATTTCTTGTGCATTCTACTGCTTCCGAGAACAACTTCGGTCGGCAATATCGGTTGGTCATTGCATGGGCTGCCCATCAACTGTGCAAGGGCACGTTCTAGAGCTGTTGTTACTCTATCCATGGATGGCCTTTCCTTCCCCCTCATTCTAACACACTTGCAAGCTACATTTGCAATCCTTTTCAGAGCTTCGGGATCGGATGGAGGCTTCAACGCCGGGTCCAATATGGCTGATATATCTCCTGCTTTGATCAGAGGAACTGCCCATTCAACTATTTCCTTCTTCGTATTGCATGTCTATGGCCTTTCTGCTACTGAGGATTTCTAAGAGCAACACGCCAAAGCTATAAACATCGGATTTGGTTGTGAGGTAGTGAAGCCTGTAGTACTCAGGATCAAGATAGCCAAGAGTTCCTGCGGGAAGCTCAGCCAACGGCGAACCACTGTCAGCTGGTCCCAACAAAGAAAGGCCAAAATCAGACACCCTGGCATTGTGTTCTTCATCAATGAGAATGTTTGAAGATTTGATGTCTCGATGAATTACAGGTGGACAGGCATAACCATGCAAGTATTCGATTCCCCTAGCTGCTTGGACTGCAATGGTAACTCTTCGAACCCAATCCAACTGCTCTATCAAGGCAGGGTTCTTCCCGTGAAGATGCTGGTGCAAGGATCCATGAGCCATGAATTCGTAAACCAGAAGCCTTTCTCCACCCTCTTCACAGTAGCCAAGCAGGTTGAGTAAATGAGCATGGTTTAACCTTGATAGCAGATCAAGCTCGGTGTGGAATTCTTTGGAGTTTTTCTGCTTATCAGAACACACGATAGCCTTTTTAACCGCAACAACTGTCCCATTCTTTAACACCCCCTTGTAAACACATGAGAAACTTCCCTTTCCCACTATGGATTCTTCCTTGAATCCGCTGGTGGCCCCCTCAAGTTCCTCATAAGTGAACATCCTTGCCCTCCTTAACTTAATCTCATCCATGTCAGGACGGATCTTCCCGTTATCTTTAGAAACTGAAGTACTGCCGCCGTTGTTTTTCTTGGGCTTCAATTGTTTTGCCGAGCATTGACAGTTCCTCAGCCTATAGCGAACATACAAAATAGCAGTTGTTGTAACAACAATCACCAAGAACACAGCAAGGCCAATCTCTGCAATAACAACCGGCAATTCCAATGACCAAAACCTTTTCTTTCCTTTGGCATTATTGAAATATAAAGAAGAACAGTTTGAGAAGCATTCTGCTGAATAGCAACTTGAACAGTTATAATCACACTGACGATCTGATTTCAAAGTACATTCCATTTTCTGGTACATTTCAGCAGGGCAACCATTACTGCAAGGCAAACAAGCATGAGAGTCTGGAGACTTGCAAGGTGGATTAGCATCGAAAAATTCATAGGAACCAGGAGGACAAGGAGTAGTTTGACAGAGTCCAGGCGAGACAGCTAGGGGAAGAGAGCTGGGGAACTCAAGACCCCAACAAACAGGTAAGAGGGATTTTTCAGCAAGAATTCCACAAGTGAAGTAATTTCCCGCAGCGATTTCATAGACCTTAATGGCGGTCGGGGTTGGAGTGCTTCGCTTTACAATATAACCCCAACAAATCACCTCGCGATCATAGCTCTTGATTCCACAAGCATGGAACTTTCCTCCCACGACAGACAACATAGGATCACTAGGAGGAAAATCAACATTTCCTTGGTTCAAATATGCTGCTGATATGACAGAGATCTCTTCTTCAAGGCCCAAGCTCCTTCCCCAACAGAAGGCTCTTGAATTCACCCCCTCTAGAATGCCACAAACATGATATCCACCGGCGGCAATCTGTTGAAACCTCATTTCTTGAGGAATCAAGCTGATTACACGACTATTAGCCTCATCACCCCAACAGAAAACAGTCCTGTTCTCCGAAAACAATCCACAATTGAACTCAGAACCAGCTGAGATTGATTGAATCTGGCCATCAAACACATGGTTCCTTGTCATGTTGTAACCCCAACAATCAATAAGGGAAAGGTTTCTACTCCTGCCTGTTGAAGGCTTTCTCAAACCACATAAATGGTAATCGCCAGCACTGATTTCCACATACTCGGCCTCTTCCATCATAGGCTGAGGCACACCTGGTCGAAGATAGCCACTACTTCCCCAACAATACGGTTGGTTAGATTCCAACAGAAGCCCACAAACAAAGCCATCTCCAGCAGTTAGACCAATAAAAGGGAAATGAGCTGGAGTTCCATAGATTATAGCTGAATTTGAACCATAACAATTCACAAGATGAGACCCATCTGATTTTAGACCACAAAAGACAGGACCATTCTCACCATAAGAAATGGCAATGGAAGACATGGAGCCTAAACCTGAGACTAGCCACCATAAATCTGATAGAACCACAAATTGAACCAAATATCCACCATTCCATTTGCCAATCATCAAGACCCTGATAAAAAAATCTCTAACAGAATAGCTCAAATTCCCCATCAAACAAGCCAAACCCCAGGATACAAAGATATGAAATGGCACCTACTTTATGTTTTGATGGTTAACCACCTGCACTACATGTACACGAGGACTTCACCTTGATTATGACTTGCATGTTAGCCTCTTAAAACATGATGTGAAGTTCTGATATCTGTCAGTGTTCAACAGTAACCAGCATGAAGTGAAAAAACCTATCAAGAACGACACCTAAACACCATATTTTGCATCCAAAGACCACACAACACACAACCCTCATCCATAAGCAACAAAGGAGAAGAAAATGTGACGAACATTGCAAACATACTTGAAGCTACTGATGTTCAACCAAAACCCAGATTAAAAAACTTGCTATCTTGAAACAAGAAGCTCTACAAACTACAATCTCATAAACACAACACCTTATACTGAAAATCCAAGAACTTGAGCAGCTTTTGATCCTTACTCCTTCCTGCTTCAAAAAATAACTTACCCTTTAACTGGAAGACAGACTCTTGCATGTTTCGGATCAACAAACTTGCATTAGATCACATTTAGAGCAAACACTCAGCTTCTTTCAAGTATAACTTCAACCCCACCTCTCTCTTTTGCATGTGGCCTACTGAAAAAAGTTAGTAATGCTTGAAGAGAAAACTTTAAGTGGGGTGAGTCTGTTGATGGTGGTAGCAGGAGTGTTGTTGTTTCAGGCAAGAGAAGAGGAGGGGGGGGGGGGGGGGGGGAGTCATAAATGTCCATAAAACTGTAGCTTCTCTATATGGGCAGGTGTAGGTGAAGACAATAAATGAAGCATTTAATGCTAATTGATCCTTTTCATGCCTTGTTCACTACACTCTTACAGTTCTTTCAAGCTTTCCTTTTCTTCTTCTTTTTTAGCCCTTTTTTACTCTTTCTAGCTTCTCGTGTGAAACTGTCATTTGTTTGTTCTCATGCATGTCTTTGGTCTGCCATAAATAATACCGAGTTGCAAAATTTATTTGTCTTGACATGTTTGAATTCACTATAATTAGCATCCTCCGAAAGATTTTCCATAAAGGCTATTAATGGCTGCTTAAACTCTTTTTTCTTTTAAATGACCAGTTTAATTAGGGTGAAGCTGATAATTCTCACCTGATTATGACTCAGTAACTAGACCATTTTCTAGGTCAATCCTTAGATTGGATCTGACATCTTTATTGTGTTTAGATTATAATAAAATATATTTTTTATTTAAAAATATATTAAAATAATATTTTTTTAACATTAATATATTAAAATAATAAAAAAATACTAAAAAACAAATCCAGTACATATAAACATGTAGTTGTCAAAACTAGTTTAGATCATCACATAAAGTTTAGAGATTATTGCACCACCTCAAAATATAGAAAAATATAGTTTCATATAATTTTCACCATACATTAAACTTTTCCAGTTCTACCACCCCATGATTAGACCATAAAAAAGTTATCTCTTCCATTTAAAATTTTTTATTCTTAATTATGTTGAAGCTGTGGTCTCTTTCGAAATTGGAATTTGTGCACATATTAATTGACACAATTTAATCAATGTTGATTATTATTATTATTTATTGGAATGATTGTCGGGGTATCCACGAACTGGTTGTTTGTCTCATGGAGATTAAAGACCCGAGAAGAAATTAATTTCTAAGGTTTTTTTTTTTTTTTTTTGGCCATGGAGTAGAATATTTCTCTCAAATCTAAGTACTGAATTTGATTTTTTTTTCAAATCCCAGTCAAAACACTTTGAAGTCTTATGGATTTAGAATGTGTTTGGTATTGCGGTAGTTTTTATGGTTGTAGTTTGAAAAAAATTGTTTTATAAAAAGTACTTTTAGTTGAGATTGGTTTGAAAAAATAGGTGTTTGATTAAAATTATGATTGAAATTGAGGTTGAAAACAAAGTAGTTTAATGTGTTTTGTTAAAAAAATATTTTTCAAATTGAGGTTATAAAATAATTAAAATATATATATATATATATTAATACTAATGATTTTTAATTTAAATATTGTAAATTTAATTACTGTTATTACATCATAAAATAAATAATATTGATATCAAATTTTTTTATTATTCCATTAAACTATGTGCAATGTCATCACATACGAAATATATCTAATAAGGACTATATTTTTCATGGTTTCTTAAGCGCGCAACAACAAAAATTGAATCTTTTGTTACGTCATCAAGCGATCTCCTTCTAATTTTTTGAATAGAACACAATAAAAATAAAAATAAAAACTGATTTTTTTTTTACTGGGCCAGACCCGGCAATAACATAATTGGAATTGCGATCAAATTTCACAAATGCTACGTCATTATGCAATATCCTTCTAATTTATGTAGTGTTATTAAATAATATTAAGTACTAGTTTTTCGAGTAAAACATAATTTTTTTAAAAAAAATAAACAATTTCATTATGTACAAAATTCATTCGACAATAACTACAATTATCATGATTTATCCTACGTGCAATAAAATTAGGTAAAATATTATCAGGAATAAAATTAAGATTACAGTACGAATAAATTTAATTTACCTTAAACTAATTTTTTTTAAAAAAAAATATAGTGTTCACGTTTACATGAATAGTGCAAGTGAAATCACTGGTTTTTTTTAATTGCATTGATTTTTCAGGAAAAAAAAAACTTTTCTTGGTTTTTTGAAATTAAAAAAAAAACTAAAACTCTAATTTAAGTTTAGGGAAAGTGCGAGTGAATTTTAATTCACTCGCATTGTACAGTGTAAACTTTTCTTGGTTTTTTGAAAAAAAAAAAAACAAAACTAAAACTCTGATTTAAGTTTAGGGAACAGTACGAGTGAATTAAAATTCACTCGCACTGTACAGTGTAAACTTTTCTTGGTTTTTTGAAAAAAAAAAAAAAACAACTCTGATTTAAGTTTAGGGAACAGTAGAGCCATGCTCCACTGTTCCAGCATTTTTCCTTCAAGAGAAGCAGCATTTAAAATTTTGCTGCTTCTCCAAAACCTCTGTTTCAATTTAAAATTCAGTGGGCCCTACTAGTAAAAAGCAGGTTTTGTTTTGTTATCCAACAAAAATTTGTGTGGTTGCGGGTGAACCTCACCCGCAACCACAAAACCAAACACCCATTTAGGGTTCATTATGACTTCCCTTTGTTGTCTAAATTAGGAAGGTTAGGTAAAAAACAAAAATTGTTAGCTGGGTGGTTCATGCACCCATGTTTCCTCTTTAAATGAATGAAGATGGAGAAAAATAACAATTACATATTACAAATAGTAATTTCCTCCTCCTCCTCCTCCTCTTTTTCTTATCAATCCCAAGCGACGTTATTTTTTTTTTTTAAGATGGTTTTGTAGGGTGATAATTTCTGTTTTTTTATCTAATTATGAAAAAAAATTATTTACTTAGCTAAATAACTTATAATTTTTGTATTGATTTTACATATAATTGTGTTTAAAATTTTAATTTTGCAGAAGCTAAAATAACTTTCTTTTTATTCATGAAGATTTGCTTTTCATTTAAACATACAAATTTATCTTATAATAGTTTTAACCAAATATATTTTTTAAAAATTATAAATAAAAATATTTTTGTAAAACTTATTTTTTATATTGCAACAAAAAAAAAACATAAAAAAACTATCATAATAGACTAACATAACTTAAAAAAAAAAAATCAACTTTTGATTGTATCTAGTAGTGGCCAAGGCAATCCTAGTTTTCACAATTTTTGTGATTGTTAACAAGAAGCTAGTTAAATGACAAAAATAAAATAAAAATTAAAGTCATTCTTGTTTATAGTTTGTTTGTTATCTAACATTTGTATAATTGAAATTTTAAAATATGATTTGATTGATTAGTGAATATACCTTTTATTTTATTATTAATTACATTTAATTTTCTGATATATTTTTGTCGAATTAGAGATGATTTTAGTTTCAATACACTCAAATTATTTGAAAATATGGTTATAAAAGTCGCCATGTTCTACAGGTACAAGTTAGGAGAGTTAACTCTTGAATCTACATATTAACCTTGATTTATTGGTTTTTGTTTTTTAAATATAATATTATTTTAAATATAAAATAAAAACAGAATGACTTTGTATCTATTATAAAAAACATGTTGACCGAGTCTTATTCAAGTACTAAATTACATGTTAACCCATTAAATTAGTTAGACTTGACAACATCAACTTCCAAATAATTCAATATAAAACCCTAAAAAGAGTAAAGTCTCGGCTAGATAGTCATCAGGTGAAGGTAAACTTGCTGAGCTGAGATAACTATATGTTTGAAAGTACTCGGTGATGTTCAAATTAAATTAGCATATAAGGCAAATCCATAATAACCAACGTAAAAACAAGTCCCGATTTCAAGGGATATGCAAGAAGCGTAACATGGGGATTTGGCATGATACCATCAAATTAAGGTAGGGGGACCAGCCAAATTTTGCAATTCCATAAAAAATAAAATGAACACCTATATTAACTCCTATCTTTGTTCTAACTCTTGTCTTATTTTGGTGGTTTAAGCTTTTCTGCTTTGATTTTGAGTTCGATGTCTAGGAAGATTCAAAGTTTCCACATGACAATTATGGATTAAAATAAAAAACCCATTTTCTATTAAAATACAATTTTTTTTTTTTTTTAGATTCATTAAAAGACAAACTTAGCCACATTCAATTAAGTCTAAAATAAATAAATAAATATCCAAAAAAAATAAAAGTTTAGCTCCAATTTTACATGATTACCTTATAGCTTAATACAAAACCTTGTTGATTCAAGATCTAAACTAAGTTGGTTTCACAGTAAATAATTAAAAGTCTCGATTTACTTGCAATCAGTTAAAAAAAATGTCAATTTTTTTTAATTTACATTATTTTGACCTTTTAACTTATTTTTATATATTAATTCACTGAATCTGTAACTGGACCCTTGAATCCATAACTCAAACTTTACCTTGGGTCAAACTTGGCTAGGTTTAATAATTTTAATAAATGCTTCTCTTTTGTCTCCATGCTTCCTCTATTTTTGTGTATCTCAATATATTTCTCAAGCAGTTATGATTATTTCATATTATAATATTTAATTTTGTTGGGTGGATCAAATAACATAAGCCAGAATCCAGCAAACTTGAAGCAAATCCTAGCTGGCTAGGATACCAGGAATATCTGTGTGAGCCCAAGAGAAGAATGGATGTGAAGAATGAAGCAACCAAGAAATTGTATATAACAAAATAAAATCACCTCAAAGACTTGTGAAGTGGAAGAGCAATCAAATCATACCCAAATTTGGTTGGTATACATAGATATACTTTCCAAATCTTGATTTATCTGTTCATCCAACAAATCACATAATTATTCTATATTCTTTAAGCGTCACTGAATTTAAAAGTTCAGTTACACGAGACTTATTGTTTAATAAAATTTTCACGGTTTTGTTAAAATCTCTTACTTTATTACTTTATTAAGAAATAAATAAAGTATTAATATAATAAAAACTCAATTTGTAAATATCCATTACTATTCCTACTTGTAATTGTTAAAACAAGCTTTCTACGACGAGAAATCCAAGTGCAAGAATGAGTTAAGTAGATCAACAAAATCACCATGAAAAAAATCCTCTTCGTAAAGAAAGACTTGGAAAATGCAATAAGTGAGAGCAAACATGGTATGGATTTGTGTCCTTTGACTTATAATTATGGTTGGATACGGTTGTTGTTGTTGTTTTTTAAAGTATTTTTTATTTTAAAATATATTAAAAGATATTTTTTTATTTTAAAAAAAATATTTTTGAAATCAAAATATATAAAAATATATATATAATTTTTAACAAAAAAAAAATTTAATCTTGATGAAAACTTTCTTTAGCCCCACAATTACATACATAAATTAAAGACGTAAGCAGTTCAAGAAGAAAGAAAGAAAACAACACATGTTTACGATTTTAAAACAGATATACAGATCTACATGTCTTTTCCTTTTCATTGTTTGTTAGAATCTTTATAATTTTCTGTCACGAATCATTAATATGATAAAAAAAACGTAGTCAGTAGTCACACTAGCTAAGAAACTTCAGGCCATGATCTATACCTAGTGTTCATAAGTTCCCCATTTTTTGCCTTTTCTATTTTGATTCCTGTATATCATTAGTTAAATGCAAGGAAGAAGAAATGTATAACCCCATGCATAAATAAAGTAGGTGCTGAAAACAATTCTGTACGTTTGTTTTGCAAAAATATTTTACATTAAAAATTTTAGTTCGTAATCACTTAAAAAATATAGAATAGTGATGTATTATGGTGGTAGAAACTAGAAAGGTGAAAATGATGATGGTAACTATAGTTGAAATATTTGCATGATAATATGAGTGAATTATTATACACGAAATATTTTATGCATAATCTAAGTTTATAAACTGAACATAAAATATTTTATGCTGATTAGTTATATAAAATATTTTATAAAAAATAAACATAGAAAAATTATATATATATATATATATATATATATATTTGCAAAATAAACACATATATTAGTTAGTCTATAAGTACCAGCCAATTCTCAATTAGATCTTTAAAATAACTTTTATTTAATTTGTCCTCTCACCAGCCACCCATTAGAAAATTAATTGTCTCCCCTCTTTTTCGTCTAAAACTTGTGTTTATGTAATTTTTATTCGAAAATATTTCAGGTCATCTAAGACTAAATCTCTCTCTAGATGATCTTAAATGTGTAACCTGATATTGACTCGGTATCTTCATATAAATTTAGTAAATTTCCATGAATACTACCTCCAAGGTTTGGATCTAGAAAGTTAAAGAAACAAATGAAAAAAAAAAAAAAAGTGAACCTTCTTAACCTGACTTGAAGTTGTATTTACTATTTAGGCAATTAACAACATTGTTTTGAAGAGAACTTGATATGTTAAAAATTTGTGATACTTTTAGATAGGAGAATCGAATTGAACAATT
Source organism: Populus tremula (assembly GCA_964019445.1). NCBI lineage: Eukaryota > Viridiplantae > Streptophyta > Magnoliopsida > Malpighiales > Salicaceae > Populus > Populus tremula. The sequence continues at coordinate 1,264,783 of CAXHTJ010000017.1, read as the reverse complement.
TTGAAAGATGGGATACCTAATTGTCGATAGTTAGGGCACAAACCTACTAGCATGTCGCAGAGCACGATGACAATAAACACGGGACAACTGTCTCAATTAGTTCCCCTATGTTTTGTACTCCATAGACAATCTTTTTTTTCCCTTGACAATCCATTATTAAAATATTTAGATTTTAGACAACACTTTATGAGAATCTAAGGATCTGGTGGAACTGATTCTAATAGACAATAATTTTAGATAAGAGAAAGTCAAGTACTCAGAGGAGCTAACTTTCAACTTGAGAAATCTCAAAACTTTACCTTTGTTGAGCGTCATGTTCTTTCTATAGCAAAGCCCATTGGATCTTCAGGGTAGCCCCAACCTGGAAAATCCAAGTTGAAAGTTCTACCTTCAAAACCCGTGCTTCAACTGGCAGCTTGAACAACCTGCCTTAGCCAACTAGGTTTGCAAATGGTCATCATGCAGAAGAAGTAATATTTAAGCAGAATGATTTTTCTCTCCAATAATAAGTATCTTCGAGCCAATTTGCACGTTAACTAAAACGACCTTAAAAATTCACCTCCAGTATTAGCTAGATGCATTCCCAATATTAGCTAGGTGCATTCTAAGAAATAAATTCGATTCGAATTCTGAGAGTTAAAAGAGGAAAAAACCTTTTTAACAAACAAAAAAAATCCCTTGAGATTGCAGAATGGTAATTGCAGTATGGCAGAGTGTCTGGATGAACACGGGGAGGGTTTTCAGCGGCTGACGCTACATAAGTAGGAAGAGAAGGGAGTTGAGGCTGAAGGGAGTGAGAGGGCTGTCGTTGTTTTGTCTACCTGCAGCGAGTATTGTAACACTGCAACTGGTTTCAGTTCAAACAAGATAGAATTACTTGAACATGATCTGTGAATTATTGGCTATTAACTGGATATTTTGAGACTTCCTAATTTCTATTAGATGCTCCGCTTGCATCGGATCAATTCTTTGGTAAGACGCAATACACATGGATTTACAACACATAAAAATCAAGGCAAATATGAATAATATTCCAAGAATATTTTGTTTAAGAAATTCATAAAAGAATCAGAAGTTAGAAAATTCCAAAAATATACAAATCCATTCAGTAAAAAAAAATATGGTACAGATAATTTATAACAAAAAAACAACAATTTGATATCTACCGAATTACCATGAAATTCCGTAATCAGATTGCTTTTGTGACTGCTGTGTGGCAGAAGAAAAATTATAAGGCTTAACTACCTTGAAGAATGCGTTGAAGTTTTCTTTCGTGTATGAACTGATCTCCAAAAAATGTAGAATCTGCAACTTAATGAAAGTAAGATGGGCATTAAGACAGTTATAAAGTCAATTATCGCCATACATATCTGCATGTATGGATGGCATGTGCGTATGTATAGAATGAATAAAGCCAACGATCCAGACATGCATCATTTTAAACATCACACAGAAAGTAAAGGTAGAGCCGGTATGTTTCACGCCCAAGGAAAGTAGTAGTTAAAAGGGTGTTGTACTTACCATAAACTGTACCCTAAATTTGGAAACAGCCAGACAATAATATCAATCCAATTGTTCTGATGCAGGCAGCATGTAGAACGTGAAATCACTGAAACCAAAAGAAAGAAAACAAGAAAAACAAGGATTCACAGATATGTCAAGGGAAATGAAAAGGCAAAAGGTTAGAACATAAGATGTGAAAACTAGCCGCTCTGATGCCAATACAGGTCATCGTCGACCAGGTAGTTGTATGGCCTCAGTCAAGATTAGTTATCCACTTCAACGAGGTGTCCATCTGTGATAATTAGTAGTATGGCCAAAGTAATGCATTGAGAGAGAACCTTAGAGACTAGCCTCATGGATCTTCTAGGAAGGACTTTTCCAGCAGAACGCCTTGTGCTTCTCAAGATTATCGTGTCACTTTTGCGACGGCCATTCTGACTCACTCTGTATATATGTGGCCTCTTTCTAAGGAGTCCTTCACTTGATTTGATAACACCAGACTTTAAAGAAGTCTTATCAAATGAGTCATCAACCTGCGAGCATCTGAAAGAGGCAGATTTGCATAAAATCAGATAACAGCATAAATAAAAAGTAGAAATTAGACTTTACAAGAATAATAAATTACACTGAACTCTCCCTGCCATTGATAGCATTGCTCCATTCCTGCAAAAGGTAGAATGTGGTTCTAACTTATTAGGTTCACTAGGTATACTTGGCAGAAACCAAAAATAGATGTGGATATCTTACCACAAAAGTTTTGGAATCAGATAAGAATAATTAGAATTTTGCATTTTAACAAACAAAAATGTTTCAACAAGCTTTCCATATAGCAATCAACTTATGGATTCCTTCTTTTGCATGCTGTTGCAGCACATAAGATGAATGCATGATAGGGACAGGAAGATTTTTTCCCAAGTAATCAACTTATACAAAGAGACCAGCCATGAGAGAGTTAGAGTAGTCGATATACAAACTGTCTTCTGTTTAAAATTTGTGAATCTCACGATATAAATCAGAGGATAATTGCTAATTGACAGTTCAAAACTTGCAGTTCTGTCAACAAAACAGAGGGAAATTTGCATCGCACAACACATAAAACTATCTCTAATTCAGTTCTCCAAGCAACAAACACAAACAAAATTAAAGCAAAAACATGTCAGATAGAAGCAAATCATCTGAACCATGATCTCAGGGGCAAATGCTAATATTTAGCTGATACAGAGCACCCCACAATTAGGATTGCAATGAATGAACTGTCCAACAAAATAGTAGATGTGGACAACTCTTATACCACAAGTCAGAACTAAAGCCATTCTACAGAATAGCTTTGGAACACTCACTGATATATTTGAATTAGTCAGAACTTAACCCAAGGATCATCTAAGATCATCAAAATCACAGGATGAGATATTTCAAAACTTTTTTATTTTGGTAGATAGAGGGGCTGCAAAACCATTTTCGTAGATAGAGCGACAACATTATTTTAGTTTAGACAACGGGGCAAGATGAAACTCTCACCCGTAAATTTTTGATAATTTGGAATAACTTCAGCCTAGTACATTGCCTCGTGGTTACCTTGGATCTCCATGGTCTAATACGAGGAAAGTGGGAAGACATTCAGGACATAGGACATAGCCAGATGCCACACTTTAAAATCTAGATGTAGAACAATAGAAAAACCATGCAAATGCAACAAAGTATGTTGAGGTAAAGTAGGGGAGAAAAGGTATAACCTGCTCTTCAGAGCATGTGGGCACCTGGTTCTTGCAATGATCATTCTCACTTGAGTTGGCTAATCCATCTTGCTCAGATCCTCTATTGTGCTTTGAATCATATGGATCCAAGAATTCGCCATTTTTATGAGGTAAACATGATGCATTTTTGTGATAATTCCCAGTTTCTGATAACTGCATCTCCATAAAGCACCCAGGAAATACAACACTAGCATTCTCAAGATTACAACTGTTCTGCTGGGTTGAATTCTCACAGACTTCATCATCCCACTTTGAACTGTGATGCATCAATGCAATATGATCTACGGAACCATTGGATATGGAGTTGACAGCAAAATTGCAGGCTGTCTTTTCTAATGGAGTATCAGTAATATCTGAGTCAAGGGCAGCTATGCACTCCTTTTCGCTAAAGGATTCAATGTTCAGATTTATGTGATTCTGCCCATCAGAACTGGGTTTGGCTGAGGCAAGTCCTGGATCCTCCTTCAAGTACAAGGAAACATCGACAGCTACACTGCATGGTATTACAGGTGATGAGATTAGGGAATTATTACCTCCATCTGGATGCCATTCCTCACATGACTATTTTTTTCTCCAACTGAACTCGGAGAAGGTTCAGCTTGCACAGATTCATCCCTATTTTTGCCAGAATCAATATTCTGAAGTACAGAACTTTTCAGTTTTTTATTACTCTCTCCAATACACCCAAGCTCTTCATAAAGACTTCGAGACTTTGTGTTAACCACATTGTCGCACAACGAAACCTGATTTTTATATTTCTTAATCCACTCTGATGGGCTTGAATTCAAATCAACACAAAGTTTGATCCCCTCTTCTGAACTGACATGAAATTCAAATGATGCCGGAACATTTGCAGTAGTTATAATAGAAGGAAGTGCAATCTCTTTAGAACAGGCTACAGTATTTATGTCTCTACCATGAAATTGAGGTGAATCTTCTACACTGCCACCAAGGCTTAATGGCTTCTTAAAGTTGACATGACTCCCAGCGTATTGAGAAAAAAACTGAGATGGAGATACCTCTTGGAAATTACTAATTAAGCCACCAAAGCTTTCCTGTAGATACATAGTGAAAATAAAATTAACAAGTAGGAGTTCGGATGTTGCAGCACCTATAATGTCGATAAAAGGTATAAAAATCAACAGATTCCTTTAGCATCACCCTCTAACAACTCTCGTGTTGACTAACACAAGCAGCTTTTAAGACATTTTGAATCAATAAAAAAGTAGGTATATGCATCATGCATGGTCTATTTGGAAGCATTTCAATCATTCAAATCTTCATAAACACATTCACCCAAAAATATACATCGATAAAAAGAAACAAACCTTATTATAAGCTCCAGGGCCAATAAAACTTTCCAAATTATTGCATTTGAAATTTCTATTTCCTTTGTAAATCTCCTCTCCAGGACGAGATCTGAGTTCAAAATCTGCAACAGGCATAATGATCAATTTCCATCAGAATCTATACCAATTCGGTACAAAGTCAATTTACAGCCAGGAATATAATCCTAAATTCACAGAAATTAGAATCAGATTTTGGTGGTTGCAAAGGCCCAAACCTTTTACAGAATTTAATGCAGGCTTAGGCTGCATTGGTGGCATCAAAGATGTGTGAAGTAAAGCATCTTGAACACCATTTATGCTTGTGCCTGACGATACCAAATTCAAACCCTTCCTCTGCAAATATGTCAAACATCAGTTTTCAATGTACTTATTACAAGCAAATAAATTTTAACTAATCTCAAAAGAAAAGTGCAACTCAAAACTTGTCTGGGAAAAGAAAAAAAAATCAAACCCTCATAGCCACTAGCATAACAAGCTAACCAATTCTAAAACTTGTCTAATTTTCACAACAACCTCCTCAAGTACGTTTAAAACACATATAAGGTTGAAAGTAACACAACATTTTTTAACATATTAAAAAAAAAATGATAGCTTCTTCGAGAATGAACCACAATCAATCACATCAATTCCAAAATTCATTATTTAACAAAAACTAGTGATTACTTCAAAGTTTCTCCTTGAAGAGCTCATAGCAATCAGCATAACAAGAATCCAAAAAACATACCAAAATTTTGAATAATAACTAAAAATTTGGCATATAAAACACATGGATAAGTTCAAAAAATTTGGAAAGCATTTTCTAAGCATACTAACAAAAAAATGATAACTTCTTCAAGAATGAAACAGATTCTACCAAAATGAAATTCCCTCACACAAACAAAACTAGTAATTATTTCAAACTTTCTTCCTAAAGAACTCATATCAATTAGCACACCAAATATTCATAAAACACACAAATAATCTCAACAGCAACACTACAAAATTGACGCGGGACGTGTATGAAATGTCCAATCCCAAGAAGAAGTAAGGACGAGTCAAACAAGATCTCTGACAAAAACAGACATAAATTTTAATACAGCAATTGAATCTAGCTGAAATATTGCAAGCGCGTTCTACAAGCCTGTTCCCTATAGGATTGGCCAGCTAGGGCAAGCTGAGATCAAGATCAAAATTAGGCCCAAAAGATGTTTCAGAATTCTCATTATTTTCCTAATTATTTTTGTATTTCTTTCTTAGGTTTCAGAATTTTCTTTGGTTTATGTTACATTAACTAGGTCGGTTTTAGCTCCTATTTAATCAGTTTTGTATATTATTTAGAGTTAGGAATTATTAACAGTTTATAAAACCAGAGTTATCTCTACAGTTTAGAGCTATAATTTGAGGGCTTGTTTCTTTCTTTTGTTATACGCTGCGTCAAAATTAGGCATGTAATTAACACAAACTAAGTTAAGAAAAAGCGCGCTGATAATTTAACCCCAAAAAAAGTAATTGCCTAATTTCCTAATTACATCCTCAACAACTACAGCAAATAATTAGCAGGCATTGAAATTTCTCATAAAATTATTACCATAAAGTAAAAGGCAAGTGATTCGACCATTTCAGAGCTTGATTTTCTAGCAGGCAAGCTACATTGCTTACACAAACTTTGAAGTTCTTTTCTCGAAAGTTTGCGAAAATACTCCTTTCCTCCATCACCTTCCTTATTTAACATCTACAACTAGAAGAAAAAAAAGGTCTCAATTACAAAATAATAAAATATTTTAACAAAATTACGAAGCTGAAGTGCTGAAACTAAGAAGAAATCACTCAAATAGAAATTTTAATTCAGAATAAAGAAGGAAAACAGCGCGAGCTGAAGTCTCTAAGCAGAGTATTTGAGTGACAAATTTACCTGATCGGAGATTTTCCGGGAAAGATGGCGAGAAAGTGAAGAAAAAATCGAGAGAAACTTCTTCAGTGCTGGCTTAGCTAGCTGAGAAGTGTGAAGGCTGAAGAATCGGCAAATGCCGTGTTTCATGGGTTTTCTAAATCTTGGTTTTTTTTTTATTAATAATAAACCAATAAATCAAGGAAATATTATTTTTTAAGTGATTTGGGGTATTTTAGAAAATCCGAGAAACAATACTGTGTGTGCTAGAATACATTAAATAACATGGACGGGGATTGTGATTGCGTGTGGCCTTTCTCGGGATTGCGAAATGTAGTTCGGCCAATAGAATTTGTGGTTTTAAGAGACCACATGGTTGTTTCATGGGAGAGACGAGTACCTGATTGTAATCTAGTTAAAGTTCAAAAAGAAATTGAGGCGCTGAGGTATATTGCTTGTCAGATCCAGATAAAAAAGTTTTTAAAGGAAAAGGAATATATTAAACCACTTTTTTTTCTTTCTTCTCCTTTAATTTCTCTTTTCTATGAAATATTTTATTTACTTGTAAATTACCAGCCACAGAATCTTTCATCCAACGACTAGGAGCGTGTTTGGCAGTGTGGTAGCGGTTGCTTTTCAAATAGCTTTTCGTACCGAAAAGCATGTAAATGATGTTTTTTCATTTTTAAAAAATTATTTTTGATATCAGCACATCAAAACGATCTAGAAAGTACAACCGTCACTCAATTTTAACAAAAAAAAAAAACAATTTTGAATTTTTACAAAACGCCGGTTTGGCAGCAATGCCAAACGGGCTCTAGAGCTAATATAAATAGTTTTTGAAACATGGCCAACTCTTGTTCTTTCGATCAAGACCTTGATTTGACATTATTAGATATTATTTAATTGATAGAATATCTAAGTATTAATAATTAATATGTGTATTAATTAGTTATTTTTTAAAATATTTTTTTATACTAAAATATATTAAAATGATATTTTTTTATTTTTAAAAAAATTATTTTTAAAATTAGTGTATCAAAAAAATCCAAAACATATAAAAAAATATTTTTTTATAAAAAGTAATATTTGAATTTTTGTGGTATGTTTTAAAAAAAAACTAAAATGACATGGTAATTAATTTTAAATTTAACTGATTTTGATCTAAATTGATCAAGAATAAATAAAAAGTAATAAATTTATTTAAAAACTCTGGTTAATTTGATGATTTAGTCAAAACTTGATCATCAATTCTTTAATTTTTTTTTTTTTGTTAAAATAATATTATTTTTAATTTTTTAAATAAAATTATTTTCTTTGTGGAGTTAACCTAATTGAATTTCAAAATTACACGTGAATGTAACCTTAAATAATAAATTTGATGGTTGTTCTCTTCTTATCGTTGGACAATTATTTTAGAAAGAAAGGACTAGGTTTTAAAGTTTTTCATCAAGCAATGTTAATATGAAAAATAAAATTATTATTTTAAAAAATAGTCTAATTAAAAATTTAAATGACTTTGTTTAATAAAAGGTTGTTATATACTATAATTAATAACAATGTGAAGAGACATTTTAAATTGAGATTTATAATAAAAGGAGCGTGGTTGTTATTGTTTTTCAAAATATTTTTTATTCAGAAATATATTAAAATATTATTTTTAAAAAAAAAATTAAAGTTATTTTTTATATTAGCGTATCAAAATAATTTAAAAATATTAAAAAATTTTAATTTAAAATAAAAAAATAAAAAATTTTAATTAAAAAAAAAATTAAATGCAAAAAGAAACAGCAGATGAGGATTAAGATAAAAAAAACCCATAAACTCCGAATGGAGTAAGAAAAAAAACCCTAACATACAATCTGTAACTTGGAAGCTTTTACAAGGTACTGTTTGACAATACAATATTTTTATTATTATAATATCAAACATTATTTTTTACAGTACAATATACCGCAGCAAAAACATTATTTTTTATGTTTTTATTGGTGAAACATGAAGGCAGTCATTATTAGAGTATGTAACATCAAACGGGCAATAAAGATTCTGTGGGCTACTACAAGCGAGTGGTTTCTTTGTTCGGTTGTTTTGTTTTTAATATATTTAATGGCATGTGTTATTTTTATGTTTTAAAAATATTTTTAAAAAAATTTAAAATTTTTATTTTGCTTTAAATTAATATTTTTTATGTTTTCATATATATGTTGATATAAAAAATAATTTTTAAAAAAAATATTATTTTAATATATTTTTAAATAAAAAACACTTTAAAAATCAACCACTATCACACTATTAAACATCCTCTTAAAATGAGATTATTATTATTATAGTATTTTTGGCTACTATAACTAATTAATGATAGGATAAATATGTAAGAAATCTAAAAAAAAATGTAATATCTGTTAATTTATATCTATGTCAATTTCGAAGGATATCAATTTGAATTCGATGGATATGAAAGGCTTAACTTTAATGTTGTGTGTTAAAAAATAATATAAATTATATACTGAAACTTTTTTCAATAGCTTAAGTTATTGGATTGAGATGGTTATTTGACATAGTATTAGAGTCTCAATGACCAAGCAATTAAGAGTTCAAATCTTACCATTCTTATTTATTTGATAAAAATTAAGCACAGCGTAATATGAGCATGTTTAAGTTTCAAGTCTAAAAAGCCTTTTCACTTGAGGGATGTGTTAAAAAAATATATAAATTATATATTGAGACTTCACCTAATAACCTAAGTTATTAGATTGAAGTGGTTTTTTAACACAGTGAAAATAGTTTGTATCACCAATTTTGTATCAGATTAGTAGGACGAGGATTTCATGCCCAGTCATTTGACTTGGATTATACAATGATGGATGATGCTTGATGATTTCTTGTTATGATCATTGATTGTGTTTGTAGTATAATCTTATAATGTTTAATGGTTTGTTGCTGCTACCATAGTTATTTAATTTGATTCAGTTTGATGGATTGATTCAATAACTAAGTGATATAAAATTTAATCCAAACAAAGTTCATTTTTTATTTTTGTTTACATAATCAAATTTATATGATTCTAATGGTTGACTTTATGATCTAATTGATTTGAATAAACTCAATACAAACTTGATCAAATCAAAACCAAAAAATTAAAATAAAAACTTAAATAACTATCATTTAAACAAAAATAATAGACTTGGTTGACCCAATAACCTACAAGTTGACCAACAATCCTATAACTTGGGTCTTAAATTAAGTCAGATTTCAGACCAGGTGTAACAACTATAATTAACACAATGTTAATTATGTTATTGATGTTGTTTATACTTTCTTCTATTTTGCTTTAGTGAATCTGTGTCATTTCTCTATAGGATTAAACTCCTAGGAGGTGAATAGAGAAAATATGGAGTTGTTGATAGAATTCCTGATAATATATGGGATTGTTTCTTTTTATTATTTAGAAAGTGAGACTTCCTCATGGAATATATGAATTTAGGTTGATTCTTACAACTCAAATCATTATATGTGTGTTGAAAAATGGATCACCAAAGGATAATCGGAGTAGAGGCTCTTATTAAGGATGAAAGAGATTATGGTAGCTGGTAGCAGTAGTTTTTTACTTATAAATAATGCATCTATATATATATATTAAATATATATATATATATTTTTAATATCAGCATATCAAAATAATCTAAAAATACAAAAAAAAATATTAATTTGAAATAAAGAAAAAAAAAATATTTTTTTAAAAATAAAAATACCAAAAACTTGAAAGATTGGCAAGGAGCGTGTTGGCTCTTGAAATGTGTGGGAAGAATGAGAGGAGTGGATGATGTATCCGAGTGGATAATTGCATTAACCAGATAGATCATAATAATTATATTAAAGTCTTGAGGTTTAGTTTGGATGGGCCGATCCAAAATAATGGAGCCCATTATTACCGGTTTGAAAGTTTGTTGGTGACACGCTGCATAAAGAGGGTGTTTGGGAGTGTGGTAGCTGTTGCTTTTCAAATAGCTTTTCGTGTCGAAAAGCATGTCAATAATGTTTTTTCATTTTTTAAAAATCATTTTTGATATCAGTACATCAAAACGATTTAGAAAGTACAAACCGCACTTAATTTTAGCAAAAAAAAAAAAAAAACTTTTGAAATTTTGCAAAAAGCTGTTTGGACCGCAGCGCCAAACAGCTTAAAAGTCTTGGTCATTAGAGCAATGTGATCCAAGAAATTTTTTCATTGATGGAAGAAATTTTACAGTGTTTAATTTATAATTACCAATATTTATAATATAAGAAAGAAATAGATATAATAAAGAGGGAAACATGAGAAAGGAAATCTTAAAAAATAATTTTGAAAAGAGAAAATGCTTTTATGAGTCCAGACATGATTTCCCCCCCTCTTACTTATATTTATCATGTATATAACAGGAGACATATATATTTTTATTTATATTCACGTATATGTAGAGAGTATTTGTTTACATGGTGCATTATGTTTCAAATGGCTTTTCATTAAATTTTAAATATTTTTTAGTTTTAAATTAATTATTTTTATGTTTTTCAATCGCTTTAATATGTTGAAGTTAAAAATAATTTTTTTTAAATAAAAAAAATATTATTTTAATATATTTTCAAGTAGGAAACACTTTGAAAAGTAATTGTTACTACACTTTTAAACGCTACCTAAATAAATGCAGCCTTAGGGGCTGTTTGGGGTTGCCGTGCAACCTATGTTTAATGTTTTTTTGAAAATTATTTTTGTTTTAAATTAATTTTTTATAAATTTTTGGATCGTTTTGATGTGATAATATTAAAATTATTTTTTTTAAAAAATATTATTTTAATTTATTTTTTAATAAAAAATACTTTGAAAAATAATCATCACCATACTTCCAAACTTCCCTCTTGAAAGGACCCCCCCTCACCTTTATTAGTTCAGGTTTGTTTGGCACCCCGTTTTGAAAACATCTTGGAAAAAAGTTGAAATTTTTTAATTTTTTAATTATAAATTAATATTATTTTGATATTTTCATATTATTTTAATGTGTTGATATCAAAAATATTTTTTTTTTTTAAAAAATATTATTTTAATATATTTTAAAATAAAAAATATTTTAAAAACTAATTATACTCTTTAAACAATGCTAGAATGGCTCCGAACCTGCGATTTCTAAAATGGATGAATCTTTTCCTCACAATCTTGTCACTCTGCAGCTTTCGATGCCCTATTTTACCACTTGGCACTGCTTTTATCGGTGGTGAATTCCGAGTTATCGGTCAAAAGAGAGCATGGAAGCTAGCTGGAGGTTGACATTTTTCTCTCATCTTTGATGCGTGGGAGCATGATTGAGGAAGAGCAACGGCGAGAAAAGCTGTGGACTTTTTTTCTATGCAAATGTTGGAAAGTGAAGCCGGCCAGCTCATGTAAGGCTGTTTCCAAAAACATTCGAATTTTTTTTTTAATTAATATGTTTTTGATGTTTTTAAATTATTTTAATATGTTAATTTTAAAAATATTTTTTAAAAATAAAAAAATATATTATTAATATAATTTTTTAAATAAAAAATATTTTAAAAAACAACAACAACAATTTCAAATACCATAAAAAAAAAAATGAAGCCAGATATGTCTCCAATGTCTATGGCTACTTGCAATTAAAATTCTTACAATCACTACAGTTGTCCCTTCTCTCTGGAGCATCTTAGTAGCTTAAGTCAACTACTCTATGTTATTGATTAGATTCTAAATCAAGAAACGACAGGATCTAATCACAAGTTGCCCGCATGACGACACCACTCTTTAGTCTTAATTAACATTATATTCTGATAATCCAACCTCATTTATTCGATACTGGCATAATAATTATTTTTTAAAGTATATTTTAATTAAAAATTTATTAAAATAATATATTTTTAAAAATTTTTAACATTAACATATTAAAATGATACGAAAACACTAAAAACAAATTAATTTAAAATAAATATTTTTTTTTCAAAAACATTTTAAAAATATAAAATCAAGTTAGGCGTCTAAACAAGCAAACCCTTTTCTTGGACTTAACTCAAGGGCAAGTTTCAGATCTTGAGATCGAAAATTTGGGAAAGGACACGTGAAGTCATTGACTATATCCATGTTTCCAGTTCATTTTGCTTGCCAAGTTATGCTTTTCCTAACTACACGACAGATAATAAATGCCCAAAATGCATTTTTAGTCAACAACTCAGAGGTTCTGGCTAGCGATATAATGAAAAAAAAAATCAGTTTGGGGGGGGGGGGGTATTAGAAAAATCTTTCTAGAGGGACTAGGATATAAATTTTACTAGTTTTAAAGTCGAAACTATAAATTGTTCAAAACAAAAGGCTGGAAAAGAGAATTCTGCACAGGCCGGGGTCCCTGCCAGTCGCTGTCTCCACCCACTGAGTTGAAGGGCACAACTCATAAAAAAAAACTTATACATAAGGAAAAAAAATAGGGTACAATTATAAAACATATCATTTGTCCCGAATAATAAAATTGTTGGTGTCCTTGGACATGCGATATTAATTTATAAAACAAATATTAATTAATAAAACAATGAAGCTCACTTGATTAAATATTTCTTAACAAGCAAATGACCATCATTATGTTTTGTTTTCAATTAATTACTTTTTGATCTTATTAATTAAAATCTCAATAATGGTGATGCTAAGCTGCCTTGTAAGCTGTCAAGCCGCGGTGGCTCATGTCCCACAAGGAGGATTTGGCAAGGAATTAGACCTAAAATGATCATGGTCTTGTGACATGTATTACCATCACATATAATGGCATACCTAATCTTCTATTAGGTGATGGGTTATTGTAAACCAAACTTTGGTAGAGCAGGTTGAAATGTTAAATCACTGTTTGGAAACGTGGTACAAATTATATTCTATAAAAAAATAATTTTTTTTGTATATTTTAGATTATTTTGATGCGTTGATTTTAAAAATAATTTTTTTAAAATAAAAAAAATATTATTTTAATGCATTTTAACATGAAAAAAACTTTAAAAAGCAACCACACTTCAAAACAAGCTAAAAGTTTTATTTTTTTGAATTTTACGAGATCCAAGACCGATAATTCATAAACAAGCAATGGTTTTTTTTTTAAAAAACTCTAATACTTAATTAACAAGTTATGCCTTAATCAAGAGTGCATTTTAAATTTTACCCGCAAATTATTATTCTTTAAATGTTTCTAATCAATATTCTCCTAAATCATTTAAATCCAGAAATACTTAAAATAGTAGAACACGTTGTTGAAACTTGTAAGTGGGACTAGTTTGAATTTTAATGGTTAAGATTCTCAAGCCACATGATCCATTGGAGCATGAAACATGATCAAAGTAAATAATTTGCCATTTAGAATGGTTATTAGCAATATTAAAGTTATGTTTGATTAGCATATAAAGGTACAGAAATCAAATATAAAATAGATAAAAATATATTTAGTTGTAGAAACTAAAATACAAACATAAAATAAATTAGTTTTTCAGACAATTTTAGAGCAAGGTTTTGTCATTAGAAAAAAATATATTTTATGTATATACCATTTTTATCTCTTTGTTATGAGAAAGAAATGCTAGTTCAATATCATAAAACTTGCAATTTGAGATAGTTTAGCATCCTTGTCACACATAAAGGAATCACTATATACATATATATTCCAAGAAGAAAATGTTTAATTGTCTGCTCTAGGACATGTTTGTTATTATATCAAGAAAACGTTGTTTTTTTAAAAAATTAAGATTGTTTTTTGTTTTAATTTTTTTTTATATTTTTAGATTGTTTTGATGTATTGATATAAAAAATAAATTCTAAAACATAAAAAAAATATTATTTTAATATATTTTTTAAAAATAATATTTTAAAAAATAATCTCTAATCACACTTTTAATTAAAAGAGGTTACTTCCACCGAAAACGTAAAGTTGCAGACGCCACTCAAAACTACAAATCATTTCCAATGTGAAAACACAAAATTTTACACTTATTCCATGTCTCAATGACTAGGACGTTATACTCAACTTCAATTCTTATTTTTTTTTACTTGATTTTATACAAGAGATGGATAAATTAATCTTCTTTCATAAAGGGATCAAGTTTGGTTTTTCATTTCTTCTTGAATTAAAAATTCTCTTAATTTACATTAAAAATCTCGCAAAATAGTCACCCGAGAAACTTAGAGCGTGTTTGGCAGTGTGTAGCGGTTGCTTTTCAAATAACTTTTCGTGTCGAAATGCATGCCAATGATGTTTTTTTATTTTTTAAAAATTATTTTTGACATCAGCACATCAAAACGATCCAAAAAGTACAAACTGTATTAAATTTTAATAAAAAAATTTTTTTTAATTTTTTTAGAACGCAGGTTAAACCGCGTTTCTAAACACTGCCTTAGTCTTTAATCATAACATGCTACTCGCTAATATATTGGAAAATTTATCGAGAAAAGTAATGAATTTATATATTACTCACTAATATATATATATATATATATATATTTTTTTTTTTTTTTGTGTGTGTGAATTATGAATGCATGAATTGTAAGATTTTATAGTATTAATTTATATAAATAATTATGATCGACAATCACATGTGATCATAATAATCCTTAACATAGCTTGGGATAAAGGGATTTGATTTCTATGTGGTCTTAAGATCGAGTCCCGTGGTTATTAATATGATAGATACTAAAAATTTACATGATTATTAATTTTAAGGACCGTGGAATTAGTCAAGGTGCACGGAAGCTAATCCAAACATTTATATTAATTAAAAAAGTTTTAAAAAATAATCCTCGACATAGCATCACTTGTCCAAACGATTTAAATAATGTCCTAATTTCACCAAGTAGTTTTTACAAGAAGATTAATTGTCTCTTTCAAGGC
Source organism: Populus tremula (assembly GCA_964019445.1). Lineage (NCBI taxonomy): Eukaryota > Viridiplantae > Streptophyta > Magnoliopsida > Malpighiales > Salicaceae > Populus > Populus tremula. The sequence continues at coordinate 1,249,413 of CAXHTJ010000017.1, read as the reverse complement.
CGTCCGAGTCCAAATCACAAGGCCAAACTCGATAAAAAATAACAGGGCAAAACCGGCCTTGCACCTTAATGTTGCCAGGTGTCACCACCCCCACCAATCACGCGTTAATAGCCGTTTATTTATTACAGTATCTAACGGTCACTATTAAATCTACCGTGTCCGCTGGCGCGTTCCTCTCTTAAACGTATCTCCCTTTTTTTAACGTTCCCTTCTCTTTAATTTTTAGGTCCGCCATCAACGGTCATATTTTTCAACGAACTTTTAAATAAAGAAAAATAAAGTATAAATCAACCCTCTTCGATGCAAGTTGATCTACTGATTCAAAATCTGTTTTTAACCGAGTTTTATTTCAAGCTACTTTGAGTATTAATTTTGCTGGATTAATCTGATAATTTGTGTATTCATCCAGAAATTATTAATTTAAGCTGTAAATCTAGAGAAATTATTTTGAGTAACTAATAGTTCCTCTATTTTTAGCCAAATAACTAGTTAATATTTTTGGTTTAATAAATTCCATATTAATTGCTTGCATTTTTATTTATTTATCACTTAATCCCTTTGTTAATTATAATTTATGATTCAATCTTTTTTTTTAAAATCTAAAATACATTTTTTATCTTGTAAAAATTTCTAATTTTCCTCGTTATAAATAAAATTAAAAAGCATTTGAAAAACAATAATTTAGATATTTAAAAAAGAGTTAATGGTGAACTCCGATGAATGATTTTCATAACCAAAATTAATAAAAATAATATATATTTTTTAATTAATATAAGTGTTTGAACTAGTTAATGTATATCTCAACTAATTTTACATGTTTTGAAATTAACGATAAAATAATAAAAAATCTTGATTGCTTTCATTGTACAAGCAAGCAAGCAAAAGATTTTCCCAATAGATTACTATTCTACCAAGAGACACAACCCTACAAGAAGAACAGCAATAATAATGGCAACGCGTCTTTGACAAAAGGTTAATTATTCTATACAATTAGTTAATACGCGTATAGCATGATCAAGAAGAGAGGCCAGCTCTAAAGTGACCTAACTTCATTTTTTTTTTGTTTTTTAAATACTCTCATGAATTCAACAATTTATGCCCTGATCTCCTTTATATAAGGACTCGAATTTAGTCTCGTGTATATCTTGTCAGGCAGTAAAACTAAGGCAAAACATCTCCCACCAAACATTTTCTCTACACTCTTGCTCTCAATGCGAATTATTTTGCTAAGGATTTTCCTTCTTTACAATCTGCTTAACTCTTTCCTCCTCTCCTTGGTCCCCAAGAAACTTAGGTTTCTCCTCCCCACTTCTTGGTACCACCATCCCCACCAAGCCATTACCAACACCAAGAAACCCTCTTCTTTGTTGCCATCACCATCTAATTTTGTTTTGAAAAGAATGGACCAAGCTGAGTTGAAGAGAGTTTTTCAGATGTTTGATAGGAATGGAGATGGGAGGATCACGCAGAAGGAGTTGAATGATTCCTTGGAGAATATTGGTATCTTTATCCCTGATAAAGAGCTGACTCAAATGATTGAAAAGATTGATGTCAATGGTGATGGCTGTGTGGATATTGATGAGTTTGGTGAATTGTATCAGTCGCTCATGGATGAGAAAGATGAGGAGGAGGATATGAGGGAGGCTTTTAATGTTTTTGATCAAAATGGTGATGGTTTTATTACTGTTGATGAGTTGAGGTCTGTTTTAGCCTCACTTGGTCTTAAACAAGGGAGGACTTTTGAGGATTGTAAGAGGATGATAATGAAGGTGGATGTTGATGGTGATGGAATGGTGGATTACAGGGAGTTTAAGAAGATGATGAAGGGTGGTGGTTTTAGTGCTGTGGGTTAATCATATGCTCGAAGTCCACTAATCTTTATTACGGGGTGTAAATATTTTGGACATCAAGAAACAGCGGGGATCATCACACAGGATCAGCTTCGCCAAGTGTTTATGCTTGCCATTGGTTGAATCAATGGTACAAGTGTACCGTGTTGTTCCAGTTATGCCATGGTTACAGTCAGTCGATCGTTGACACGTGTCAGCGGGAGGCAAAGCAAAATCACCGGAGTCACTGGTTATCAACTCGGGTGTAGGAGGTTGCCTGATGGGGGGGTTTGGAACTCTAGAGTGGGTAGTTTGTATTGGGCTTTAAGTTCTTCAATTTTTTCTGATTGGCTTGGTGGGGGTTTCCTTTGTTTCTTCGTATCATTGTTTTATGTTGTGTTATTTTTGTAGCTAACTGCTATTTGACTGTTGCAAACTAGAATTTTCATGTAGAGTTTCTCCAAAAAAATCTTATATTTTCTCTTCTGATAATCAATGAGCTTTGCAGCACATCTTCAACTTGAGTTAAGTTTCCTCTGCAGACAATTGCTCATCTTGAGGATTATTTGCAGTAAAATGAGTAAATGCGCTGCAGGTTTGCTTCCAATTTGGTTACCTGAAAATTAGATGTTGTCTGAGTCGAAGATCTTTAATGGCAAACCCCAAAAATGACGAGCTATGTTTGCCACTGCAGTCAAAGAAACCTACTAAACATCGACTTTCCTAAAATCAAGTGAAAAGCAACATAAAACCCAAACTACTAAAATTTTATGTTAATGTCTCTTTAGACGTTGTTGGCTTACAGAGGAATTACACTTTGTGCCCAAAAGGCTACAACTGGCAAATGGGAAAGAAAAGCGTGTTTCATGTTTGAAAGTTGTAACAAAATCCTAGAACAATTAACTGGTCTTGCAAAGAAAATTTCAAATCTGAGTAAGGAAAGATGAAGCATCTGGTTCCCTTGCAAGTCCACTAGCTGTTGCATGTCAGATCAGAGGAAAGCTCAGAATGTCATTTCCAAAATGAAGAAGATAAAACAACACATTTTCCACTTAGATTATGAACTACAGTCATTGCATATACACCAAAGAAATTAATGCTTATATACATTCCATTCAGTGCTCTCTAGAAAAGTTTCGTGTCAATGGTAGTATGGTACTGATATTCAGCCTTGAGTGGAAATCCAGAGAGGTGAGCTCCATGTTCTAGTTTGGCATCCGTTGAAAAATTGCAGTTTATCCACGTTCAAAACTATAAAACACCAAGTTCAATTTCTTTCAAAGTCTTAATAATATCTTCAACTCTTAAAGACACGAATTCCTCATGTTCCTTGAGATCTTTGAGAATCATGCATAGCTGTTGTTGGAATGATGCAGATCGTTCTCTTTCGCGTTGAAGCTCACCAGACAAGTCCTGGATCTTCTTATCCTTTTCCTCCTGCAAACATGGTTGAGCATATCAAGGTTGGGCAAATGAAAAGATGGAAGATCTTGGAAGTACTAGAAATGTTGGAAGAATCCAGTACTGGAATCTCATCATAAATACAATTTCACAATCACATATATTTCACAGCCTATGCACAAGGGCTTAGCCTTTTCCTTTGGTTTTACTTCAAAATGACACAAGCTATCATTTCCTGTATGGCATGCTACAATGTCACATTGTTCAATCTTGGAGCCTTCAAGATGAGGAATTGTGCTATATGTATTGTTTCAGTAGGTTTAACGCACTTTCCTTGCAACATATCTTTAAGTTTCATCCATAGGGTACTTGGGTTCTAATCATAGACCTGCCATTTGCAAAGCAGAGAAGTACCACTCTATCCAACAACTTGGCAATAGGCATGGATTTTAAATTATATATTTCCAAAGGCAGGCAATTGGTTTTTCAACAATGCAATGTTAGTACCTTAGCTATTATCCTAACTTGAGTATGCAACGGACGGGCACAGAATAGCTGAAAACATGACAAAATGTGACCAGCATCTCAGGACTTGAGCGTATGGGTTACAAAAATCCGGCAATAGCCATGGAACAAAAGTTTCACAATAATGTACTCATTTCCCCATCCAAGTATGGATGGCTTACTGATGCAATTACTTTCAGATCATAATTATCAAATTCTAAAGCTGCATCAATTTATGGATTTAACTAGAGAAGACATGTTTGGATTTGATTCAGGGTACTGACAAGAGAGAGATGAGGTTTCAGGAACAAATATTCCAATTGAGAAATCCAATGACAGATTCAAACATCCACAAATCCATGGTATTGTAAGCAAACAGTGCTGGTGGAGGGTGTGATATTAGAAAATTTGCTAAGAGATTTTTCAAAGGAACCTGAGTAACAATGATGAGTGCGCATATAAAGGCTGTTAAAAATGAAAGTCAAATTTAGACACCTTAAAAGTCTGTAATGTTAAACATCAAGACATGGGTCGATAGCCTAATTAAGGATATTCTAATTTCTAACAATTGCTACTTTGATCTATAATAACAGAAATGTAAATTGCAAGTGATATCTCAGACATACCTCGCTAAGTATATTTATAGTTGGCAATTCTCCAAGAAATTTACAGTGAGTCATTAGCTTGTGATTGTGCTCTTGCACAAATTTGGTAACTACCCATTTCCCTCCATCCCTTGATGCCAATCTTATCATGGCTTTGCAACCTTCTCTTGTAACTGGACGTGGAGGAAGAACTCTGTCTTTTCTCAGTGAGTGCTTTGCCGCACGAAAGCCTTCTCTTGAACAAACAAAGTCACGTCCTATAACTGCCATGCTCTTTAGTGAATGTCTGATCCGATTTGTTCGAATGGTGAAACCTGTTCGCTTGGCATACTCATAATAGAAATCTCTTGCATCATCCAAAGATGGAAACGTCATCCCAGTATACGGTTCTAAACCATCCACACTTAAATTTTCCATAGATGATTCTGTCAAAATCATGCCATTATCCACAACACGCTGTGAAATGCATTGCTGCAACAGCCCGTCTTGTGAAGCTTCATGTTCACCAAAACTTTCAAACATTTCCTCATCTGAACCTTCATCAATATCCAGAAAACTGCGCCCATCAGTGGTGCTGGTCATTATGTTCCAAGCATGAGAATTCTATCCAATGATCCCTAATGAAATGAGATCCAGTGCTACTCTTGGCCTCGAGATATTGATTTAGGTGCTATGCATGTTGATCGCTTCATTGCAGTGACAAAGCCAGCACAATAAGATTTCAGGCTGACAAACACATTCCCAAGAACACAGAAGACTTAAGTATTCATATTTTTCAGTTACATCAGCAGGCACTTCAAGTAACACATTTCCAGGCAACCGATTTTCATCTTCAATATTAAAAGCAAATAAATTAGGGACTTAAAAACGACGCTCTCAGTTCTTCAGTTCTTCGACAATAGCTAGGTAATACTCTCATTCTCAAACGAAGCCAAAACAAAACAAAACATTGATAGAAAACTATTCCAATCTCACTTTCCTAAACAACCAAACAAATAAATCAATGGACTCATTTACAACTTTCTTTTCCAAGTAAAAAATTTTGAATTAAAGAAAGGAAAGTCTTTTCCTTTCAAGAATCATTAGTAAGAGCTGACACAAAGTTTTCCCATTTTCTTAAAAATCAAGCATATCACCATACCACATAACTAACACTACACACAAAACTTTCTTTTCCAAACTCTTTCCCCCACTTTCTCAGCAACCGAACAATCTAAAACATAATAAAAAAAAAAACTTATCCTACGAAGACTATAAAAGTCAAACATTTTGCTTCATCTTCATTCCTTTTACACCAAGTTTGACATCAATTCTTCACTTTCTCGACAATTTAAAGCAAACCCATTTCACAATATAAAACATTAAAAGCAATATGCATAGACAGATTATTATTAATAAAAATAAAATGAAAAGTTTAAGTGAAAAGGAGCTTACTTTTCTAACTCCTGTTTCTCTTGCAAGACTTTGAGACCAGTCAAGTGCACTGGGCTCTGTGTCTTGTTAGAAACTAGAAAGAGAGATCAACTGTGGATTTCGAGGCCAATTAAATCTAACGGTCAGTAATCAGGACAGCGAAGCACCTGGTGATTTAATTTATTTATTTTTTTGCTTGGGATTGGTTCAATGAGTTGAAGTGATCACTTTTCTGGTGACTTTGTTAAGAAAATTGAAGCATATTCACTCATTTCTCGCAATCAAATATTTGTTTCGGAATTATTTCCCCCCCCTTAAAAGTGGATGAAGTCAAGTCACCAATGACTTGAAGCCGTGGAGAGGAGAGAGGTCCTTCTTTTCGACATCACAAATATAACCTTTTTTTTTTTTAATTGTTACCAAATTAAAACTTTAAAATTAGAAATAAAAAAAAACAAAAGTATTGTAAATTTTTTTTTCTTAGAACTTTTTGAAGGACTGAAAATAATAATCTCTTTGGTGTTTTTTTTTTTGGAGCTCCTATTATTCCAGAGAAGTTGTTGCAACCAATCTAGGCTATATAAATTGTTATAAATAAAGTCAAAATCTATGTTATTGTTATTTGATGCTCTTTTTTTTTAAATAAAATTATTATTTGATGCTTTGACGTTGGAAATGACTTATTTTTTCTTTGATCCTTGTTTATCTTAACTTATCTTCATGTTAACTACTAGAATTTTTATGTTAACCCGTCCATTGTGTATATAAATCCTAGCTCTGGTGCTTCTTGGGGAAGAACAACAGGAAGTTTTTGCAGCCTGATTTAACTGCAAAAGAGCAATAACATTATCACACTTTGAAAAATAACAGATCAATGAGTAATATCATGGCAAAAAATTCTCCAATCTTATTGCTAAGCCAGCAATTAACCTCCAAAAGGAAAATTACACAATGTCCCTGACATATTTATCAAAGAAACTAAAATTTTGAATCTGATATTCAAACAACAATTGCATAAACTTAACGAGAAAAATAAAAATAAAAATGGCAATATGTTACACCAAGCTAAATTGAGAGAGAAACCATTGATATTCTAAGAAAAAAGATAATTGACCTAATCAATCATAAAGTTATCAATCTTAATGATTATCCAAACAAACTGAAACTTATGTAAAAAGTTGGCATTTGACTCCTAAAAATCATCCATCATCGGAAACACAGGAAATGAGAGGTTAAATCATGAATGACTTCATTCGCTGTTGGAGTCATCTGAATGTTCCTCCTCAATTTCTCTAATGCTCTTGACAACATCATCAACTTTCTTAGAGACATGTTCTGTGTGTTTTTCCAAATCTTGTAGAATCATATTTAACTGTTCTTCATATACAGCACACCGTCGTTTACATTTTTGTCTCTCATTATACAACTCGAGTGATAGTTCACGGATTCTTTTATCCTTCTCATCCTGCAAAAAAAAATTGAATATTAAGGAAATCACAATAACTTCATGACAATTGATTTAGAGCATGAAATAGAAGGGAAACTGTGAACAATGGAGGTACCATTTTTACAGCACTCAATCTAGATTATATGATCAATATTCCCTGCTTATGGCTACGGCGATGTTCATTAGGCATCTAGCGGGAAAGTTGAGCTTCCCGGCTCCTTCCCTATAGTGCAGTGACCGACTAAGGCCACCTTTATTACTCGGGGAAAAGTCAAGTTTATGGTAGTAAATAAGTACAAAATATTCAGATCCATATCAAGTAGACCATTAACAAGACATTAGTGTAGTGCATATAGGAACTAGTGGTTAAAGCTTGGCAGGATCTGGTTTAACAGTCCCAGCAATCATTGTCTAGTGATAATCCCACAACGCTAATTAAAAAGAAGGATCAGTTCATCCAGGGAATTAATGTTTGAAGAACTTTTAGAAGCCATTTTCAACCTCAAACACACCTCACTGATTAATTGCTTCCCAGATCCTCGCCATGGAACTTTACTGGGACTCATTAGTTTATGAGTGTGCTCCTTGACAAATTTGGTGACAATCCACTTTCCTCCTTTCAAGGCTAACCTTATCATTGCTCCACAGCCCTCCCGAGTGATTGGTGGTGGGGGAAGAATTCTGTCTTTCCTATGTACGTACTTTTTGGCTCGAAATCCTTCTTTGGAACAAACAAAATCTTGACCAATAACCTGATTGTTAACCCGAGAGCGTCGATTATGGTGTATACGTACAGTAAAACCAGTGCATCTGCCATAGGAAATGTAAAATTCTCTGGCCTCATCTCTTGAGTTGAACTCCATACCTACACATGGTTCTAAACCTTCAGCGTTTACAGCTAGTTCAATACATTGCACAGATGTCTTGTCATCTTCATCTACACAGAAATCCAAGTTATCTTGAAGCTCATCTTCTATCCTTTCACATTCATAGGCTTCACCTTGCAAATCCAGGTCACTTTCATTGGAATCAAACCCATGAACAGATTGTTTATCCATTATATACTCCTACAGAAAAAACTTCAAAATTAGTTTCACTGCATCATCAAGACACTCCAACAAGGAAAAGAAAGGAAAAGTAGGATCACAATTAAAAAACAGATCCGATAAAAAACTCACTAAAGATAGGAAATCAAGTCAAAATAAGAATTTGAAATACAGCCCCAAGAAAATCCAAATAGAGATATGTTCCTCTTAACAATTAAGTCTTTTTTTACTGTAAAAGAAGCTTCAGAATTCAACAACAACAACAACAAAATGGAGCCCCTTGTAACATTATTTGCCCCCAGAATGGCCTTGTGTCAATGCCTTCGAGAACATGGTTTGACAAAAAAAACTTATCTTCCATAAATTTCCTCCACCGTTGAACAAAATTATCCAAAAAAAAGGAAGGAAAAAAGAAGCTACAACTGGAAAGTTAACACAAGCCCAATATAACATTTACCAAATCACCTTATTACATCTTCATCTTTATCTTTCAAGAAGTATTAAGTAATATAACTTTCATTCTTTCTTTCTAATGAATTTAACAGATAGAGGCAATCATGTTAGACAGCCAACAATACCACATATCATACAGCCAAGAAAGTATATTTCTTCATTGAATTTTTCCTAGACTAATATGAACAGCATTAGCAGTGATAAAATAATCAAATTCAAACAAAATTAGACTAAGAGATCACAAAAGAAATGATAATGACATGCACTGAAGGGAAGGAAACAAAATAGTGAAAAAGACAAAATTTTGATGAAATCACCGGTGAAATGAAGCGTTACATACTTACATAGCAATAGAAGCCTTTTGGGATTGGAAATAGGAGTGGAAGCCCTAGATTTGAAGACTGGATTCCGGTAAAATAAAGGGTTTTAGTTGGTTTTTAGAGTTTTTGATTTGAAAGCGAGGAGAGATGTTGCTGGCTGACAGGCTGAGATGAAAGTGAAGTGAAGTTGGTGGGACAAAGCACCAAGAAAAAGGGCTGATGTGGGGAATGTCCGTGTGTGTGTTTTTTTAGGTAAAGCCCACTCGGCTAAGATATTATAGGCAGTAAGACTTTACTTGTAATACCCAACTCGAGCAACAACCTGGCTCAAGACCTGGGTTGTTGATTACAGAGTTTAACCTGTATTAATCCAGGTTTTTTTTTTAAAAAAAGATAACTCGAAAATAAGGTTGTTTTGAAGAGAAAAAAACTCAGTTTTTCCATCAACTTAGCCCTAGTCAGCAAGTAATCGGTTAACCAAACAAGTTTTATAACCGGGAGTAAAACCTTCCATGTACAGTTGGTGCCTCTAAGGAAAAGTTTGAAACCAAGATAATTATCCCAAGCTGAATCTCAAAGGTTTGGTTAACTCTGCTTTCCCTATCAGCCTACTCCTACTAGGTTCTGCATTTTAAAGGGGAGGACGTGACTTCAATTTGAAACCAAATGATTTGAAACTTCTTGGTGAAGCATATTGAAAATGTATGGACCATTAATAGGTTAATTTGTTCTGGATTTCATATGACAAGATTCCTAGCATATTTGGATTTTAAAATTTCTTCCCCTTTTCCACTGACCAAAATTTAACAGTGTCAGGTGTTACACAGTTCTGACTATGTAGAACACTTGGTTAAATCTCCCTGGAGAGAGAAACATTTGCTTAAATTCTCCTGCTCATATATCATAATCAGAATCACATCTTGGACCCAAGGTAGATGATTGCAATGGAAACTCAGAGTCCAAAGTTGAATTTTGACTTCTAGATCAGTGATCTGCTTAGAATTTATACACGGTTCCCCTAAATCATTCAAAGCTGTTACAAATTTGTCATGTTTGAGCTTGTAATCTCAATACAGCAGTTCCTAAAACCAGCCTTTCTTTACGAATCCTAGCGAACCTTGCAGCTGTTAACTTGTATTTCGGTTACAAAGTTCAGATGGGATGGAGAATCTAGCACGTAGCAACAGTTATCTTTGTGAATGCAAAGTTCTAAAATGAGTTTATGCGTTTGTATTTTGTCATGCAAAACCAGAATTAGTTGACTTCAGATTGCTAACAGAAAATCTTCAGCTATACTCTTAGTCAGAATCTGGATCTTCTGGCTCTTCAGACTCAAGTTCTTTCACTTTGTTAGCCACAACTTCAGCCTTAAATGATAAACGTTGTGTGTGCTCCTCGATATATGTTAAAACCATCTGTAGCTGCTTTTGATAAGCAGCAGATTTCTTTTTCTCACGATGCAGCTCGGTGGATAGCTCTCGGATTTTGAGATCTTTCTCATCCTGCAAGAAGAGAACAGTTATTTCATGTCATGCAAATACAAGCTATTGGAAGAGATGACAGGAACAGTTAAATTAATGAAGATCTAAAATTGAAATGCACGTGATAACAACCATACCATACAAAACTAATCCTGAAACATACCTCACTAAATGCAATCCTGTGTGAGCGGCGAGGTGGTATTTTACTAGGATTAAGATCATGATTGTGTTCTTTTATGAAACCATAAATAACCCATTTTCCTCCATCCTTTGCAGCTATCCTCAACATTGCATTGCATCCCTCCCTTGTGATTGGCCGTGATTGAAAAACTCTGTTTTCTCCCTTTGGACTCTTTCCTCCACGAAAGCCTTCTTTTGAGCAAACAAACTCTCGACCAATTATTGAGTTATCTTTGAGTGACCTACGTGTACGATTGTTACGTATGGTAAATCCCATTCGCCTGCCATACAACTCATAAAATTCCCTAGCATCCTCTGCTGATTCAAACTCCATTCCGATAAATGGTTCAAATGGCTCCAAACTTACTGGAAAATCTTGAATAGATTGCTGAATTATGTTATCATTTCCATCAAGATTACCAGCTAATTCATCATCTGCTGTTTCTTGGTCATCAAAAGTTTCAGCCAGCCAACATCTATAATTTCTGTTAGAATTAAATTGTTCACCAGAGGTGCTTGCCATCATGAACCTGTCATAAATTTAGATGTCAAACCCGAAAGCATTGAAGAAGCGAAAGCAGGTATTATATTAAGTGTTTTTTATGCACCCCAAGTCTAGATTTCCCCCATAGTTTCACGTGCAAAACAATGCCTGACCATGGCGATCATGCAAGGCACACTCGCATGGCATATTTCTCTGCTCAGACTACTCAAGTCAATAAATAAGTGGGTTAGACCTTGGTGATTTCAGTTGGATCTATATGTATACAAGTCTCTATTGAGACACAGCCATCTACTACTATTCTAAGGACAAAAAGAAGAAGGCATCATCATCAAATTTCCCATTCAGGCAAGAAACAAGAAGAGTACAGCACATGGAGACCACGAGAAGGTGACTCAACAGTGTCAGGATAGCGAAAGAGAAGTATATAGACTAGGAAGCCAATAAAGAAAACAAGTATTGTTGAAAAAGAAAACAAGCAATGCTCAGCTCCATTTCAAAGAAATCTTGACCAAAATCTTGGTTGATGAACTAGGGTCTACAAAATCTTGACCAGGGTCCTAAATTTTAAGCTCATGGGGTTTCATAGTTTCATATATTCAATTCAATTTGATTAGCAACATGGCATTCTCATTTATCAGGTATAGATCACCAAAAGAAACAAACTTCATTGCATTAGCAAAATCTTCGCAGTCAAACGAGGTCCATTTCAAAGAAAAGAATTTGAAAAGCATTTCAGCTTCTTCCACTTCCTCAATCCATCTCCAAAAGTTCAACACAATAAACAAACAAAAAAAAGGAAGACAAGAAACAAAACCCATCAAGAAATTTAAAAAAGATTACACCTTTCGCGTGTCATTGTATGTGTAGTTATCAAGTGTATGTCAGAGAGAGAGAGTGTGAAAAACACTAACCTTTGGTTTTATCAAAGAATCCCAACCCAAAACTCTCCAACCTTTGGTTGTATGTCAGAGGACTTTCTCAGCTCATTTTCTCTTCCCTCTCTTATCTGGAAGCCAGTCAACAGTTTCAAGCTGTGGCGAAAGAAGCATGGCACAGAAGGAAATAGAGAGGAAAGTTCAGTTTCAGGAAACGACATGTAGTCTAGTTGACAGCTGCTGGTTGGAAAGTGGGATCTCTTGTTTTCTAATTCTATAAAATGCATGTGACATGTCGTCTTTTGGAAGAACTAGTCCTTGGTCCCCTTGCAGCAACGGAAATGTTGCTATTTGTAATTTTATTTTGTTGCGGTATTTATCTTTTATTTGTAAAAAAATATTTATTTTTTGGTACATAATATTTTATTTGCTTCCATATCCATTTTAATATTGGCTCACTTACTTTTCTATAGATATACCAAACTCATTTCGAGCATCATGGATTAATGAATTAACTTAAATGTAATTTAAAATAATATTTTTTTAATAAAAAAACTCAAATAACATGGATTTGAATAAAATTAAAATAATATCATTTAGTTATTAAAAAAAAACCCTTAGAATTAACCCAATTGAGTTTTGATTGAGTGATGAATTGATATGCTAAATCATTAAAATTTAATCAAATCAATTTTCAATAAGATTCCAAGAAAAACTCAAACCAACCGACCTCTAAATTGGTGGATTATTAAGTTAATATGCTAAAACAAGTCAAATTTAAAAACTATAATTTTTATACTTGAGTTTTTATAAAAAAAAATTATTAATAAAGCTTTTATGACTCAAAGTCATTCCCATTGTTGAAAAAAAAAAATCTATCACTTCATTTTATTTTGCAATATTATTGAATACTAAATTTTAATTTATATAAAGACTTTCAATTAATATATTTTTGTTAAACGTTGTAAAAAAAAACCTCTATCTTGTTATATGATTAAAGGAATAACACAAAAGTGTAGCAAATAACAAGGAAATGAAAATTTTTTTTAAGAAAGTATTAACTATATTAATATAGAAAATCCTTTGCTAGTAAAAATAGCAAAAGAGTGCATTATACTTTAGTTAATGAAGATATAAAAACTAATTTTGCTATTATTAAAAACAAAAAAAATAAAGGTGATGAATCTCTTTCAAATTGAATAAACAAATTTATTTTGGATGGCTTTGTAGGTTACAATTAGTATGTGATTGTGTTAAACTTTTTTCTATTTTTATTGTTTCAATCCCTTATTATTTTATCTTCACCATGTTTTTAACCTAATCATGATTAATATCAGAAGATTGGTGTTTGTTTTTTTAATTTTAGCAAATTAGATATGAAATACCAAAAAAACAAAAGTAAAGTATAAAAATCCATTTAATTTTGCACAATTTCATTGAATAATACTATAGTATTAATCAATCCATATTACTAATCTATTAATTTCCTCCAATAACTCAATTATTATCTAATAAAAATAAAATAAAGATAATTAATACCATGGAAGAGGGGAAAGGATATTAGATAATACATTTAACATATATATAAACATAAATTAATGCAATACTCACAAACAAAATGCTATCAACTTCTCACGAGAATTTTTAAGAAATTGTGAGTTTTCACTCACGTGAAGCACGTCAAACAATGGTGAGTTTTCACTCTGTCATCTATATACGTCTTTGATACGTGATTATGTAGTCTTATTCTCTCTGCAAATTAAAATAAGCTCTTTAAGAAATTAAAGAGATGGTTCTTTGACATAAACATGTTTAATTCACTTTAAAATTTATTTAAACATTTTTTATCTTTTCTATATCTAATTATATATATATATATAAGCACTAATCAAATACGATATTAGGGTTTCCGGAAAAAATCAAAATGCGACATGATGAAAACCTTGCTTTCCTCCTCTCAACTTTTCTTGCAATCAAACCTGTATTCCAACGCAACAGCAGCTTACCACCAAGTCCTTTCTCTATTCCAATTATAGCCGGCCATCTCCACATTCTGTCGAAACCACCATTGCAAAACGTCTTTACAGCTTCTCTCACGGCAGCACGGTCCAATTGTTTCTCTTAAATTAGGCTCCAGGATCGACTCCTGTTATCGTATCTTCTGTATCAGCTGCTGAAGAATGTTTCTTCAAGAATGAGAGCATATTTAGCCAACAGGCCTGAGAGCCATCATTGGAGCTACAACTATATATATATATACTGCCTTTTTTATGGGGCTCCAAATGGCCCTCTCTGGCGTACCCTCCGGCGCTTCGCTGTGACTCAACCGTTATCTCCAGGCTGCCTGGATAGATCTCCTGCCATCACCGAAGAAATCCGTGACCTTTTCTCCGCCTAATTCTGTCTAAAGTCTCCGGTGGCGGAGACAGAAGGTGGACTTGAATTATTTCCTCACAATTACCTCTCTCAATATTGTAGTTACGAAGATGAATGCTGGAAAGAAGCGGGTAGAGGACGAGCAGGCTGCTTCTATGGATTCAGACGAGCAGGCTGCTTCTATGGATTCAGACGAGCAGGCTGCTTCTATGGATTCACATTCGATCAACTAGAACAATATTTAACCATCACTTATTGCTGCGAGTTATTTTCTTAACTGATCAACAGATCAGGGGAAGAGAGAAAGGTTTAGAGGAGAGGAAGAAGAACGTAACGCATGTCTTGCATGTGTTATTTCCACGCTGAAGGGCGAGAGAGAATTAGGGAACAATACTGAAATCTGTTATATAAATTGCCTAACTTCTGTTACATCTTCAGGGTATTTATCCTCACCCTTCTGTTATGCCGTTTCTGTTTTAATTCTGGCCTTTACACGTGGCCTTTACTATTTTATTCAGTTTTACCCGAGCTGCCTTAAAACGCAACCGTTTAACTAGAATTGAAATTACTTGCTGCCAGCTTTGAATTTACTTGCCGCCAGCTCATAACGCTGTCGTTTCAATCAATTTGAATTAAATTCCCCCTTCGCCAGTGCTAATCTTCATCCCCTTTGGTTCCAGGTGTGACAATGCCCCCTCCATGATTACCACCTTGTCCTCAAGGTGAAACTCAGGAAATCGCAAACAAAAGTCATCCAAATCTTCCCAGGTGGCTTCAGTCAGAGGTAAGTCTTTCCACAAAACTAGCAATTGAGTGATTGCTGTTGTCGATACACGACGTCGGGCGACGGCTCCGCTTATTTTTGTTTATTTAACAAAAAAGATTTGTTTAATTAGGGGAAATGAAAATTTTATTGGAGTCGCCATCTAGTAATTTGAGGGAACTAGAAATCCCAAATTAAACACTAGTCCCAGAGATTCAGGTACTGGGTTAGTTATGATTAAGGGAAGGTAGACACCACCCTTAAAACATCTTTTCAAAAGAAAGGTTACCCTTACTTGTGTGTTTTTTTTATTTGATTTAAATGCTATTATATTTTGAGCTTATTTGCAATTTTGTTTTTTTAAAAAATAGTTAACGTCGGTCCCTAAAATTTGGAGACACGTTAAAAATGACATCAGTCCCTAAAAATAGGAGACTCGTCTAAAATATTGACGTTTAACCCTAAAAAGGAGAAGTACGTCTGAATTACCAAAAAAACTATGGACATAATCCATATTTGGTATTTAAACTTTTGACATCGGTCCTTTTATGAAAAAGAGACGTGTCGATAAAATATTCGTTTATAAAATAAAACTATTTTGATATCGTTGAGATATGGGTATAACTATATTTGAAAATTGGGCTTTGGACCCACGAATGATGACATAATAGGATGGGTGTTGGACCCGCGTTGTTATTTTTTTTATTACTATTTTTTTGTTTTACAACATGCAAGAAAATTTATATACAAAATAAAAAAATATTAGCAATCTAAATAAAATTACATGAGTGACACAGTATAGGTAAAAGACTGAAATACCCTCGGATTTATCAGAAATTTACGAAAATGCCACTGGCGGCGCGTGTGGCTCACGCGCGGCTACTGTTGGTGGCGACGAGATTTTCAGTCGAGATTTCTGGCAAACCGATGGTCGATTCTGGTAGATCTGAGGTCGAGGATGCTGTTGGTGGTGGTCTTGACGGTCGTTGATGGCTGACGAGGGAGAATCGTCCACTTGAAGCTTCGGTGGCCGGCGAGAATCGCGGCCTTTTTCCGGCCAGATGAGGCGGCGAAAACGGTTAAAACCGCCGGGGTTTTGCTTTAAAACAGGGTAGCTAACTTTCTGTGGTGGTGCGGAGACTTTATATGGCCGGAAAGTGGAGATCGGAGGAGAGAGAGAGAGTCGCCGGCGAGAGGAGAGAGATGCTCCGAGATTTGCTACGGTGCGGACGCGTGTATGGTGTACCGGTGCCGCTGAAGGATGTTAACCGTTGGATCTTGGATGGAACGATTGGATGGCTGTGATTGGCTAGATCAGCAGGTTGATCGGACGGCCTAGATTGTCTGGTTTTTTATTTTGTGTGGCGCGGTGCACCGAAAGCTCGGTGCACCAGATGACGTGGCGCAACGGGATTAAATCATGGAATATGTTAATGGCTGAGATGTGTTGGGATATGTTTGGTATTTTTTAAATTTTTTTTTTTTAAAAGACAATATCCTACTCTCCTGAAGAAAAACTAAAAAAATTAACAATAGTATCAATCGATTCTTTCTTTTTTTTCTTTTCTCTTCCTCTTTTTTTTTCTCCTTTCTTTCTGCCCCCCTCTCGTGGCTATTTATAGCCACGGGACAACTCACTCATTAAATTCTATTTTATTATATATAATAAGAAATAATGCACACAACTACCATAATTTTGTTTTATTATATATAATAATAAATATTGCACACAACTACCATAATTTTGTTTTATTATATATAATAATAAATATTTACATGGGTAAAACTAAAAATTCAAATCAGTATTAGAAAAATCCCGTTTCAACCGCCAAAAAATGGAATACCAAAAAAAACATTTGATGGGTATCGACCCGATGAACCGGGTTTTGGTCGAAAATGACGGTTTTGACCCAAGACAGCCCGAAACTCATTTTTTACCCTGGTCGAAATGGTATGACCCGTATTGACCCGGTGAACTCGGTTTTGGTCGAAAATGATGTTTTTGACCCGAAACTCATTTTTTACCCTGGTCAACATGGTATGACCCGTATTGACCCGGTGAACCCGATTTTGATCGAAAATGATGTTTTTGACCCGAAACAGCCCGAAACTCATTTTTTACCCTGGTCGACATGGTTTGAATGAAGAGATGCGGTTGACTCGAGAGAGAAAAAAAATATTTTTGAATTTTCAAATTTTTTCTTAATGTTTTTTTGGATTTTTTGAAAATATATAAAAAACATGGGTCAAAAATTGGGTAGCAACAGATGCCCCCTCTTTACAATGCTTACGAAGCAAAAATCCTCGATGTTTTGCATAGTAAGCTTTGTAAAGAAAAAAACTTGTCTTTCTGTCTCTCTTTTTTTCGTTAACTTGAGATCCCATCTGGCGACCTCCTTTACCAAAACCAAAGAATGTGTGTAGCTTGGTCAACCTGAAATCCCATATGGAGATTCCCTTTAACCCAAAGCTACATGAGATCCCATCAGGCAACCTCATTCAATCAAAACAAAAGAATGTGTAAAACGTGGTCTCATTGTAATGGGTAACCAACCCAGGTGGAAAAATGTGAAAAAAAAATGGTCTCATTATGATGGGTGACCTACCCAAATAGAAAAAAAAATGTGAAGTGCGGTCTCATTGTGATGGGTAACACCTACCCAAATGAAAAAAAATGTGAAGTGTGGTCTCATTGTAATGGGTGACCTATCCAGATGGAAAAAAATATGTGAAGTGGTCTCGTTGTGATGGGCGACCTACCCAAATAGAAAGAATGTGAAGTGCGGTCTCATTGTAATGGGTGACCTACCCAAAAATGGAAAAAATATGAAGTGTGGTCTCATTGTAATGGGTGACCTACCAGATGGAAAAAATATGATGAAGTGGTCTCGTTGTGATGGCGACCTACCCAAATAGAAAGAATGTGAAGTAAAAATTTTGTGAGTGGTCTAATTGTTCCAGGCGACCTGCCCGATGATAAAATGCGAGGAAACTCGCAAGTGGTCTAATTGTTCCAGGCGACCTGCCCGATGATAAAATGCGAGGAAACTCGCAAGTGGTCTAATTGTTCCAGGCGACCTGCCCGATGAAAAATGCGAGGAAACTCGCAAGTGGTCTAATTGTTCCAGGCGACCTGCCCGATAAATGAAAAAAATGCGATGAAACTCGCAAGTGGTCTAATTGTTCCAGGCGACCTGCCCGATGATAAAATGCGAGAAACTCGCAAGTGGTCTAATTGTTCCAGGCGACCTGCCCGATAAATGAAAAAAATGCGAGAAAACTCGCAAGTGGTCTAATTGTTCCAGGCGACCTGCCCGATGATAAAATGCGAGGAAACTCGCAAGTGGTCTAATTGTTCCAGGCGACCTGCCCGATTGATAAAATGCGAGGAAACTCGCAAGTGGTCAAATTGTTCCAGGCGACCTGCCCGATAAATGAAAAAATGCGAGAAAACTCGCAAGTGGTCTAATTGTTCCAGGCGACCTGCCCGATGATAAAATGCGATGAAAATCGCAAGTGGTCTAATTGTTCCAGGCGACCTGCCCGATGATAAAATGCTTGAAAGTGAATGAGCTTCAGGTTGATGAAAACTTCTAAAGGAAGTCATACCTGTACGGTTGAGATTTGATCTGTAAATCGATCTCAAAGATGATGTAAGCTTCTCACGAAAGTCGTATATGTAAAGCTGAGATCTGATTTGCAAATCAATCTCAAAGATAACACTCAAGAAAGTCTTACATGTACAGTTGAGATCTGATTTGCAAATCAATCTCAAAGACGACGCTCAAGAAAGTCTTATATGTACAGCTGAGATCTGAGTTGTGAATGGATCAGGAAAGCTTCTCAAGAAAGTCTTGTATGTACGGTTGGGATTTGATTTGTAAATGGATCCCAAAAGATGAGGAAAGCTTCCCAAGGAAGTCTTGTATCTACGGCTAAGATCTGATCTTCTATTGAAAATGATGGCCGGAGCAAATTCCCTATAAATCACGCAATATTGGGCAAAAGACATCATCCACTTCTCACATTTTCAATACTCTCAAAGTTCTTAACTTTTGAAGTTTTAACCATGTCTTCCTCTTCTTCCAATGCTAATCCAAACCTTGTTCCTCGGCAGAGCCTGTAGTTTGGCGTACTACCTTTGAAGTGAATGGTCGTCCAGTTACAATAGAGGATACTGTAATGGACGATGAAGATACCGCTGTAGCCGTGGCTAGAGACATGATCCTTCCTCGTGATGAAATGATGCTGGCAGCGAGGACCGATATTGAAGCAGTGAATCAGTCACTTGCTCTTAGTATCAGAGCTACTTCGTCTTTGGTGAATGTTGCGGAGCGTCTTCATGCCAGAAGACTTGAGTTGAATACTCAAATTCCTGAGCTCCATAATCAGATTGAGAATTTAAGGAAAAGGCTCCATGATGAGAGACGTTACAGGAACGAATTGGAGAGGAGAAACCAAGAGCTCAATGCACGTGTTGACTTTTGGAGGGACTATGTTAACACTCGACACCTCGAGTTCGAGGAAGAGATGGAGCGCATGCATAAGCAATTTGAGGAATTCCGAGGCATGATTGGCCATCAAGATGAAAATATCCCTAATCGTCCTCACAGTGTTTAACGTTTGTACTTGTAAACCATTATGCCTATGAATAAAAATCCATCTTCTCGTCTTCATTCATGAATTTTGCCTTTGTGGAATTGCCATACTTGATATGATTTAGAAGGACGTCATTTCATCCGAGTCTCGTTGGATCCCGTGAGGAGTTTTGTTTCGAGAGATATCTGCAAAACAAATATGCGATGCTTGTGAAGTGAGATGATATGCAATGCATCTTACCTGTTTTTGAAATATAGATCCCCGTTCATCTTGTTTGAGGGTTTTGACTTTGAGTGAGCTCTTTTGATTTACGCGTACTTCAAGTCTACTCAAGCTGACCCATGTTGTCCATTTTTTGAGTTTCCCAACAGTCACTGCACGTTTCTCTATTGGTAACTTCACTAAGAGAATCAGCTTCTCCGTGGCCCGACATTGTCCTGAGATTTCATCTGCATTTCTCTTACTGAAGATGTATCAGTTATCTTGTTGTCTAACTGATCATATTGTAAGAGTCAACAATCTCCTTTCATAGATACTGAAAATCATACTATTTCAGTCCGCATGCTAGAAGAAGTCCACAGTTTTATCATGTGTATTTTCCACTAGGGAAGCAAATTTCTTTGCTGTTAAGGATCTGGTAACTGCTTCTCTGCCCCCTGGGAGAATTAACTGCCTCATTTCATTTCCTCCTTTGCTCTTGTTGTCATTAGAATCTCTGATTTTCTAATGGTGCCTCATAAGTGTTATATGCTCATTTTTCTTACAAAGAAAACCTTTTTTCAAAAATGATTTTTTAAAAGATCTGTTTTGTTCCAGAAAACTGAAACTCTCAATGTCTGTTTATAACAATGTTCAGGCAATTCTGGGGCTTTATGTCAAATCTCTTGGTAAAAGTAATCTAAGATGAAGGTAAGTGATGAGATGACCTTCTGCTTTGGTTTTCAAAGTGTTCAAGCGATTGCTTGAAGGTATTTTGAGAGAAAAGAAACAATTTGCCTTTTATCTTTAGAAACACTCTTTTTAACAGCATGAATAATAATGAGTAATTATTTGCTATGCTATGACTCTTTGTGGAAAAGTCTCTTACATTTTGAGAACGCCGTTTATTGATCCAGGTCGCTTACTTGATTAGAAAGGACTTCAAAGGCACAATGTAGTTTATGGCTCAAGGCTATAAAAGAAAGAGTATTCCATAAGCTCAAAAAGTGTTTAAGGGCTTATAAACTATAGATCACTATTATCTTGTCTTGGCATTTTCTTTTGCTACCTTGACAACAAAAATGATGATGAATTTCCAAATGAGGAACTTCTGTTTTCTTTTTGTTATTCCCATATTTGTTAGGAATTCTCTCAATTGTTTGGAATTTAATTGAATTCTTTGTTGTCAGACTTTCTTTATAAGCTCACATGCCTTCAAGACAATTTCCTTAATCATATTTCTCTTTTTGCCCCCTAGTGTAGGGTGTGATCTTAGTTAAGGTTCTCGTGAAAGAAAAGGCTTTAAATAGACTCAGCTCAAATTGGGACTGCAAAGGATAATTTTAAAGAAAGTGAAAGGAATATCAAAGATGGCCTTTCCTCATTTCAAGTAAGATCAGTTAAAACCAATAAACTTTGTCCATATCCAACGTAATGCTTTGGATTTGTAAGATACCATGTTTTGCGAGTCCATGACAAACTAATGTACTACCAACCATTATTCATGCTGATAAAATGTGGATCCAAGACATAATTTGGGTGATAGTTGTTCCAATTGCATGTTTTTTTTTTTTGACTTGTTTGGTCATCTCTTTCAAGGGAATTGCTCTGAACATTATTCCAAACAAATCATTGATTTATTTCATTGAAATCACAAACAAAATCAGTTCTTTTAAAACCTCATTTAAGAAGAATGGATTCTCCTAGTAAAAAAAGTTTGAAAGATCAAATTGTTGAGCAATTGAGATCATGCATGAGCTTTTTGGTGAGGTATATGCAAAGGGAATTTCCTGGCCAAAACTTATTGATTTGATTGGATGAAACACATCATACATAATACTTTTTCACAGAATCAGAGTTCAGGCCTAGTAAATCATCTCCATCCATCCTAGCAACAACAGAGCCCCTCCGGAGAATGCTTTCTTCACTACATATGGGCCTTCACCCACTTTGTGAAGTAATCAATGGCTACTAAGATAAATTGATGCCTATTGCTGGCCTTTGGGTTGATTGGCCCAATCACATCTATTCCCCACATTGCAAATGGCCACGATGATGTCATATTAAACAGAGGAGATGGAGGTGCATTTATCTTATCACTGTACACTTGACATTTATGGCATTTTCTGACATAATCGATGTATCTTTCTCCATGGTCATCCAGAAGTACCCAGATCGTTGCATTTGTCTAGCCATCATATGCCCCCTTGCATGAGTTGCACAAATTCCTTCATGAATTTTTGCAATGCTACCTTAGCTGCGATTTCATCTAGACATCTTAGTACAGTGCCATTGAATGATCTTTTACATAGAATTTCTCCATCCAGGTAAAATTCCATGGCTAGCCTTCTCAAGGTCTTCATATCTGCTTTAGATGCCCCCAGGGAAATTCTCGATATTGGATAAACCGCTTGACATTCTCCCGTTCTTATCGCTTGTTCTATTCTCTCAGCGATAGTTACAGCATCATAGAAATGCTGAGCTGAACTACCCACCAGGTGTTCAAAGTATGGAGATTTAAAAGTGTTAGAAAACAGAGTGACCATTTCTTTTTCTAACAAAGAGGGTTGCACATGAGATGCTTTTTCACGCCATCTCAAAGCGTATTCTCTAACAGTCTCTTTGTTGCCCTTCTCCATAACTAACAAGCTTGACCTGTCCGGGGCTACCTCCATGTTGAATTTATACTGCTCCACAAAGGCTTTTACCAAATCTTTCCACTTTCTGATCTTAGTATTATCCAACCTTGTATACCAACTTAATGTCGATCCAGAAAGACTGTCTTGAAAGAAATGGATGAGAAGTTTCTCATCATTCACTACTTCTGCCATCTTATTGCAGTAAGATTTAAGATGAATTCTGGTACCCTAAATTCTTTGGGTACAACTACATTTGGAACTAAACACATTTCTGCAGCATAAACAAGATCATATAAGTCTGCCCCTTCGACTGCCTTCAATCTTGCTTCTAGAGCGGTCAATTTATCATAATCGACATTTTTGGAGAATTTCATCCTTTGTGGGTCATCAGTTGCTAGGTTTATAGTAACTGGCACTTGTGCTGGTGGAACATTGGCAGTGAACTGTTGTTCAAATGAAGAGGGATTTGCCCCTAAATTTTGAGGCGGGAATACAAAGGGAGCTGCTGGCATAGATATAGATGGAGTTGCAACTGCCGGCTGAGTGAGGTACCTTCACCAGACTTGGATACTAGGGCCTGCTCGAGTAGACTTGTAAGTCGTGCTATATCTTTTTCATGCTCTCAACTCTCTTTGATAATGAGCCTCTAGTGGGCCCTTTCTTCGTTCTCCATTATCTTCCTTCGTAGTCGAGTGTAATGAATTTTACAGCCTTTTGGGGGACCTATATTTCACCCTGAATGAATGCAAGTAAACTAAATGAAATGCACAAATGGATGCAAAAAGTCATATGGTGTATGCATGATTGTTATTGGTTTCAATTTTTTTTTAAATTATGACGAGGAACAGACCAGATCAAATTCTCTTAAAAAAAAGTTCTCACTGAGGACTCCAAACCTACAGGGACTTGAACCGATTTAGGGGAGAAATTTGATGTCATGTTCTGATGGCAAACAATCCCCTTCATCATGTTGGTTCAAATCTGATCTGGTCAAAAATTCCTCAATAGTAATGGTTTTTTTAATCTCACACTTCCTATGAGGATCGGTGGAGATTTAATGAGAATATAAATATATATGAACATGTATGTTAATGCATTGATATTTGTTTGTGTCCTAAAGGTATATCCTAATTGATAGGATCTAGCTCATAGGGTTTGGCTCAGTTGATTCTAATCTTAAAGATTTTCTTTGGTTCTTAGATTGCCCGAATTACCCATGGGGTATCGGCCTCTTAACCTTATACAACATGAGTATGGGAAGAAAATTCCACAATACCGTTGCATAGGGTGAGTTACAATCCAAGCGAAAGTCCAAATGAGCATCAGTGGACATAAGTCACACTTGCCACCTGAATCTTTCTTTTCTAATCTTAAAAAGGACGAGCTCGGGTCCAGAGCTTTTATGGGTTCACTGTGAAGTGTGTGAATACACAAATAAATAACATGCATGCATGTGTAATTAAAAAATGAAATGATTTACAATTGATATTGCATAAAATAAATAGTGCAAATAAAATAAATACTCAAAAAATAAATAGCAATAAAAAAAATGAAAAGCACACACAAGCAGTTGGTTCAACCCTTCCCCAGTGGAGTCGCCATTCTGTCGATACACGACGTCGGGCGACGGCTCCGCTCATTTTTGTTTATTTAACAAAAAAGATTTGTTTAATTAGGGGAAATGAAAATTTTATTGGAGTCGCCATCTAGTAATTTGAGGGAACTAGAAATCCCAAATTAGACACTGGTCCTAGAGATTCGGGTACTGGGTTAGTTATGATTAAGGGAAGGTAGACACCACCCTTAAAACATCCTTTCAAAAGAAAGGTTACCCTTACTTGTGTGTTTTTTTTATTTGATTTAAATGCTATTATATTTTGAGCTTATTTGCAATTTTGTTTTTTTAAAATAGTTAACGTCGGTCCCTAAAATGGAGACACGTTAAAAATGACATCAGTCCCTAAAAATAGGAGACTTGTCTAAAATATTGACGTTTAACCCTAAAAAGGAGAAGTACGTCTGAATTACCAAAAAAACTATGGACATAATCCATATTTGGTATTTAAACTTTTGACATCGGTCCTTTTATGAAAAAGAGACGTGTCGATAAAATATTCGTTTATAAAATAAAACTATTTTGATATCGTTGAGATATGGGTATAACTATATTTGAAAATTGGGCTTTGGACCCACGAATGATGACATAATAGGATGGGTGTTGGACCCGCGTTGTTATTTTTTTTATTATATTTTTTTGTTTTACAACATGCAAGAAAATTTATATACAAAATAAAAAAAATATTAGCAATCTAAATAAAATTACATGAGTGACACAGTATAGGTAAAAGACTGAAATACCCTCGGATTTATCAGAAATTTACGAAAATGCCACTGGCGGCGCGTGTGGCTCACGCGCGGCTACTGTTGGTGGCGACGAGATTTTCAGCGAGATTTCTGGCAACCGATGGTCGATTCTGGTAGATCTGAGGTCGAGGATGCTGTTGGTGGTGGCTTGCGTCGTTGATGGCTGACGAGGGAGAATCGTCCACTTGAAGCTTCGGTGGCCGGCGAGAATCGCGGCCTTTTTCCGGCCAGATGAGGCGGCGAAAACGGTTAAAACCGCCGGGTTTTGCTTTAAACCAGGGTAGCTACCTTTCTGTGGTGGTTCGGAGACTTTATATGGCCGGAAAGTGGAGATCGGAGGAGAGAGAGAGAGTCGCCGGCGAGAGGAGAGAGATGCTCCGAGATTTGCTACGGTGCGGACGCGTGTATGGTGTACCGGTGCCGCTGAAGGATGTTAACCGTTGGATCTTGGATGAAACGATCGGATGGCTGTGATTGGCTAGATCAGCAGGTTGATCGGACGGCCCAGATTGTCTGGTTTTTGATTTTGTGTGGCGCGGTGCACCGAAAGCTCGGTGCACCGGATGACGTGGCGCAACGGGATTAAATCCTGGAATATGTTAACGGCTGAGATGTGTTGGGATATGTTTGGTATTTTTTAAATTTTTTTTTTAAAACAATATCCTACTCTCCTGAAGAAAAACTAAAAAAATTAAAATAGTATCAATCGATTCTTTCTTTTTTTCTTTTCTCTTCCTCTTTTTTTTTTCCTTTCTTTCTGCCCCCCTCTCGTGGCTATTTATAGCCACGGGACAACTCACTCATTAAATTCTATTTTATTATATATAATAAGAAATAATGCACACAACTACCATAATTTTGTTTTATTATATATAATAATAAATATTTACATGGGTAAAACTAAAAATTCAAATCAGTATTAGAAAAATCCGTTTCAACCGCCAAAAAATGGAATACCAAAAAAAACATTTGATGGGTATCGACCCGATGAACCGGGTTTTGGTCGAAAATGACGGTTTTGACCCAAGACAGCCCGAAACTCATTTTTTACCCTGGTCGAAATGGTATGACCCGTATTGACCCGGTGAACTCGGTTTTGGTCGAAAATGATGTTTTTGACCCGAAACTCATTTTTTACCCTGGTCAACATGGTATGACCCGTATTGACCCGGTGAACCCGATTTTGGTCGAAAATGATGTTTTTGACCCGAAACAGCCCGAAACTCATTTTTTACCCTGGTCGACATGGTTTGAATGAAGAGATGCGGTTGACTCGAGAGAGAAAAAAAATATTTTTGAATTTTCAAATTTTTTCTTAATGTTTTTTTGGATTTTTTGAAAATATATAAAAAACATGGGTCAAAAATTGGGTAGCAACAGCTGTATTTCTGCATTTTGACATTCTTCTGTTGATGATTTGTAGAGGTTGTAGCACGGATCGATGCTGAGAGGTGGGAAGATCTGAGTGTACTGTATGATGGCCAACGTTCTTCTTGAGCTGAGAGACATGGAAGACTGGGTGAATAGCCGCTGATGCAGGTAATTGTAATTTATAAGCTACTGTGCCAATCTTTTTCATGACTGTATACGGGCCATAGTACTTAGCTGATAACTTGTGGGAAACTCGTTTGTGAACTGAATGCTGTCTGTAAGGTTGAAGTTTGACATAGACTGAATCCCCCACTGAAAAAATGCGCTCGCTTCTTTTCTTGTTGGCCTGCTGAGTCATTCTGTGTTGAGCCTGTAATAGATTGCTTCTGATTTCTTTAAACATGTCCTCCCTTTGGGTTAGATAGTGATCCACGGCTTCCACTAGGGAGTCTTTAGGAATGTAGGGAATGTGAATGGGAGGTACCATGCCATAGAGTGCTTCATAAGGTGTTTTCTTAGTGGATGAGTGATAATTGGTGTTGTACCACCACTCACAAGCACTTAACCATCTTCCCCATAAGGCTGGGGCCTTCCCTGTCATGCACCTCAGGTAACCTTTAATACATTTGTTCACCACCTCTGTCTGGCCATCCGATTGAGGATGATAGGCTGTAGAGTAGTGTAAGTTGACACCCTGCTGTTTAAACAATTCTTTCCAAAATTGACTGAGAAAGATGATGTCCCTGTCGCTTACTATGGATGCTGGCATGCCATGGAGTTTGTAGACATGCTCCATGAAAACCTTAGCTACTGTAAGGGCAGTGTAGGGATGGGAGAGGGCCATGAGATGTGCATATTTGCTAAATCGATCAACAACTACCAGGATGACTTCTTTTCCTTCTGATTTGGGTAGACCTTCAATGAAGTCCATGCTGATGTCAATGAAAGGGGTAATAGGAATGGGTAGGGGTTGTAGAAGACCTGGTGTTTTCACATTTTCAGCCTTGTTTTGTTGACAGATGGGACATTCTCGGACATACTGCCTTACTAACTTCTGCAGCTTCCTCCAATAAAAAATCTGCCCGAGTCTCTTGGCAGTGACAGTGGCCCCTGAATGGCCTCCAATAGCAGAATCATGGTAAAGACTGATGAGCTTGGTTTGTAAATGTGAGTCTTTACCCACAACTACCTTCCCTTTGCGTAGGAGAGTATTATTAACCCAGGAGTATGCAGGATGTAAGTTGGCATCCTTCTTTACTTCTATAATGACTTGTTGTAAGTTTGGATCAGCTGTCCAAGTCTGTCTGATTTCCTCCATGATGTCAGTGGAAATTGAGTATAGAGTGAAGGCACTCAATTCTGTGCTTGAAATCCTGGACAAGGCATCAGCTGCCAAGTTGTCCTTGCCCTTCCTGTATTCAATGTCATAATAAAAACCCAGGAGTTTAGTTAACCAAACCTATTGTGCTTCATGAGTCACCTTATGATCCAGTAGGAATTTGAGACTTGAATGATCTGTCCTTATTAAGAAACGTCGACCTCTTAAGTAATGCTTCCATTTGGTGACAGCATAGACAATAGCCAATAGCTCACGCTCATATGCTGATAGGTTTTGTTGGCGAGGCCCCAGTGCCTTACTTATAAAAGCTAGTGGATGTCCTTCTTGCATTAAAACAGCCCCCATCCCCACTCCTGATGCATCTGTTTCCACAACAAAAGTCTTGTTGAAATTTGGCAATGCTAGCACCGGTGGGTTAGACATGGCTTCTTTCAATTGATTGAAAGCCAGAGTAGTCGAGGCTGTCCAGTTGAAGGAACCCTTCTTTAGTAGCTGAGTGAGAGGCCTGCAGAGCTCCCCATATCCTTTCACAAATTTCCTATAGTAGCCGGTCAAACCCAAAAACCCCCTCAGTTGTTTGATGTTAGTGGGAATAGGCCAATTCACCATTGCTATCACCTTGTTAGGGTCAGTGGCCACCCCGTCTTTGGTGATGATGTGGCCCAGGTATTCCATCTGCTTGCTGCCAAATATACACTTTTCTTTCTTGGCCACCAATTGATTTGCACACAAGAGTTCAAACACCACAATAAGGTGATGCAAATGGTCTGCCTGGTTCTTGCTGTAGATCAAGATATCGTCAAAAAAAACTAAAATGAACTTCCTCAAATGCTGCCTAAAGATGTCATTCATTAGGCTTTGAAAAGTGGCAGGGGCATTAGAGAGCCCAAAGGGCATGACAAGAAATTCAAAATGGCCATTGTGAGTGCGAAAAGTTGTTTTAAACACATCATGAGGGTCCATTCAAATTTGGTGGTAGCCTGCCCTTAGGTCGATCTTAGAAAAGATGGCAGCTCCTTCCAATTCTTCTAGCAATTCATCAATAATAGGGATGGGATACTTATCCTTTATAGTCAGCCTGTTGAGAGCGCGAAAGTCCACACAAAACCGCCATGTGAGGTCCTTTTTCTTGACTAGCACCACAGGAGAAGCAAAAGGACTATGGCTGGGTTGAACAATGCTAGCTTCAAGCATTTCAGCAACTAGTTGCTCCAGGGTATCCTTCTGTAGCCCTGAATATCGGTATGGCCTGAGATTAACTGTCAGGTTTTCATCCTTCAGTGGTATCTTGTGGTCATGTCCCCTGACTGGAGGTAGACCTATCGGTTCTCTGAAAACATGGTGGTAAGAGGCCAATAATGCCTGCAGTGGAACCTCCTATGTATGCAGGGTAGGAAGGTGTCTAGCCAGTGAGCTGCCTGCCTTGTCATTCTCCTCCAGTACTTGTAGGCTACAAATGCTCACCCCTGCTAATGAGGTCTTAAGGGTAAGCAGTCCATTTAACTCTTCCAATGGAATGGACTGGGTGAGTGTCGGGTTGTCCCCCTTTAAAGTCACTTCTCTGCCTTGCCACCAGAAAGTCATCCATTTGTCCTCATAATTAGCTAATATATGACCTAGTAGTTTCAACCATTATATACCTAGGACCATATCATAGTTTTGTAGGGCCATTACAAATACATCTGCCTGAAACTGTATGCCTTGCATCTTCCACTGCAGGTTCTTGCAGAGTTGAGCACAAGCCATGGTACCCCCATTGGCTGCTTCTACTAGCATAGGTTTGATGGGAGTTAAGAGACAGTTTTGTTTATTGGCTAGGTTGATATTAAGGAAATTGTAAGTGCTGCCAGAGTCAATCAAAATGAATATAGGGCACTTGTCTAATTTACCCCATACCTTGATGGTGTGGCAGCCGGTGGTGCCTTGTAATGCATGTAATGACAGGTGAGGGGTAAGGTTGTCTTCATTCACGGCTTCAATGGTTCCCTCCTCCTCTGAGTTATCGTCTTCATCTTCTATGATGCATAAGGAGTATATTTTTCTATTTCTGCACCTATGTCCTGGTACAAATTTGTCATCACACCAAAAGCACAACCCCTTGGCCCTTCGCTCATCCATTTCCCTAGTCCTGATGGGTCGAGAAGGCCTTGTGCTGGGGTTAACAGAAGGATTGTTGAAAGGTGGTCTGTTAGGAGTAGGCAGTAAGGCAGGTTGGGTAGCTTTAAATGTAGTGAAGGTGGGGCTGAAAACTGGTTTGTTTAAGGGGGTGGTATAGGCTGATCTTGGGTTCGGTTGGTAAGTGTTTGCTTGAGCTGGGAGTTTAGAGTAAGGTGGGGTGGTTTTTCTGTAGGTGAGTGTGTTGTCATGGAGTCTAGCTAAGTTATATGCTTGTTTGAGAGATTTGGGTTCAAACATTTTCACTAGATTCTTAATTTCAGTCTCCAATCCTCCCAAAAAAAATACTAAGGCTTGTTTTTCTGATACCTGAGCTCTATTCCATAGCATGTCGAACTCCTTGATGTATACTTCAAGATCACCCGCTTGTTTATGTTCAGTCAATTCCTCCAAAGGATCCTTTTGCCCTCCAAACCGGCAACACAAGGCTTCAACATAATCTTCCCACGTAGTTTCCTGTCCTTCCAAGTTTCTTAGGAAGTTCTGGTGCCAGTACAGTGCCAATCCATCCAGGTAATAAGATGTTAACTTCAATTTGTCCTGCTCTGCTATCTCTTCAAGGTCTAAATATTGGTTGCATTTATACAACCATTTATGCACATCTTCGCCTTCAAAGGTAGGGAAGTTCCTCTTTGGTTTATGAAACCTGTAGGACCCTTGTAAGCCTTCTCCTATTCCCCCTGGACTGAATGTTGTTGGATGCGGTTGAGGAGCATGGGGCTGTTGAGAGGAGCTGGTCTCTCCAATGAGAGTTTGCAAGCTATGCTTTATTACAATCTGTTGAGTAGCCATTTCTTTTATCATGGCTTTGAGTTGGCCAAGATCATCAGACTGTGCATTGAGTGTAATTTCTATTCCATCGATTCTTTGGTTAGCAGCTTCCAAGGAATCATCACACCGTCTCACATCTTGGGACCTGGTTTCTGGAGGCATTTTGTGAAGGTCCAAAGATGGTAGCTCTGATACCACTTTGCTGCGAGTTATTTTCTTAACTGATCAACAGATCAGGGGAAGAGAGAAAGGTTTAGAGGAGAGGAAGAAGAACGTAACGCATGTCTTGCATGTGTTATTTCCACGCTGAAGGGCGAGAGAGAATTAGGGAACAATACTGAAATTTGTTATATAAATTGCCTAACTTCTGTTACATCTTCAGGGTATTTATCCTCACCCTTCTGTTATGCCGTTTCTGTTTTAATTCTGGCCTTTACACGTGGCCTTTACTATTTTATTCAGTTTTACCCGAGCTGCCTTAAAACGCAACCGTTTAACTAGAATTGAAATTACTTGCCGCCAGCTTTGAATTTACTTGCCGCCAGCTCATAACGCTGTCGTTTCAATCAATTTGAATTAAATTCCCCCTTCGCCAGTGCCAATCTTCATCCCCTTTGGTTCCAGGCATGACACTTATCAACAATATGATTTTGAGTTTGCTCTTGCTCGTGATTGATATCAAGTCTCTTGTATTTTAATATTGTAACATTTTAATATTAAAAAAGCTTATTTATACATGAAAATTAAGATGAGATAAATTAACAAAGTAGTTAATATCACATGAGTGAACTAAATTTAATCATGTGAAAATCAAAATAAGATATATAAATTAATAAAGAAGTTAATAAATTCCATAAATGAGCTGAAGTTATAAAATATTTATGTATGAATTAATAAGTTTAATAGGTTATATATAAATATATCCCAGAGATATTCTAGGATTCTGCAATTTGATCTTAGATTTTACAATTTGTAATTAAATGAGCAAGAAAACATAACATCATGGGCTAGTGGGATAACAGGAAGGTTATCGCAGTTGCAAATTTCTATCATCATTCCATCCGGGTCATGGAAAAACAATTGATCAACCTCCATTCCATCTTCCTCTACTCTTGTCTTTACGTACTTTATCTCCATCTCCTCCAGTTTCTTCTCCACCATTGCCATGCTCTCACACTGTAGCCAAAAGGGAAAAAAAATTCTTAATTCAGCCTAGTAAAAGATCATTAATGCATAAATATGTTCTTTCTTTTTTCTTCTGAGATGGTAATTAAACGCTATATTGATTAAATATCTCGAATCATCTGTTCGAAGAAAGGAAAACACCGATTGGAGAAGGCATGCAATACACTTCAATTCTAAATCCAATGTATTTATGCATGTATTCATGTACGTGCAGAGAGAGAGGGAGATCGAGAGCTATAGAGAGATACTTGGAAAGAGAAGTGGTTGTCCTTGGGATTAATCTTGGTGATCTTGGGCATGCTTTCAGGGTCTTCAGATTGCAACAGATGTATGCCAATGCCGTAACAGCTGAACAACCTGAGTAAGTGCACATCAAATCAAGAAAAGGAAATGATTTGATCAGTGTACTATATTGTATAAATATATGGAGGCCATATTAAAACAAAGAAAGAAAGAGAACTCAAGAAACGTATACTACAATGTATGTATACCATGCACCATCAAAGTTCAATGAGCTAGGTCTTCTTACAGGAAAGAACCCAAGAACGTTTTGGTAGAAATCAAGAGATTTCTCTAGTGATCTACAAACAATCGAGATGTGATTTATTGACTTCAGCTGCAAAGGATTTCTGTTGTTTTCCTTGACCATCCTCTCACTCAATTCCTTCACCTTTCTACACAATATATGGGTTCAAGTTTTACGAGGTTTGAGAAGGAAATAGACATGAAAAAAGAAGAAGAAGGTATTGATTAGATTTAAATGTGGATTCAGACGCAGAAGAGAGGTCAGAGAGAGATGATGCTGATGCTACACGTCCAAGGTACTTGCTCTTTTATAGATATAGTCAAGGATTTTTTTCCCCAGACTTTGAATGGTTGCTTTTTTTTTCCTCTTAAGAGCTTGAGATATTGATGCCTCTGATCAATATACTTGTGAAATATGTAGTTTTGTTTTCAATCAATTTAGCCCCTCCGATGATATCAATTAATATCCCATATATATCAGCAAGAAATGGAGAGTCTAAATAGCTTGAAGGGCTGCCTTTTGTCTCTCTTACATGGACACCTTTTAAAGAACAAACTCTTAAAGGTGGCAAGAGTTTAAGGTGGGACGATGTCTTCCATCTAATGAATTTGGGCTACCATCATGCACAAATTGTTGTAACATTTTACTAGGGAAAAATAAATCAAATTAATGAGGTGAAAAATATTTAATTAATAAAGAAGTTACTAAAATTCAATAAATGAACTAGTAATTAAGGTTATGTTTATGTATGATTTAATGAACTCTTAAGTTTTTTTGGTTACATGAACTCATAAGTTATATATATATATATATATATATATATCATTAATTGTACTCTCAAACGCTAAAACCATCCCATTGCATAAGTTATATATTTATTTCATTTTTTAAATTAAATTATTATTATTAAACTGTTTAAAAACTTATCATATCAATTTAGTGACTCAGATTTCCAAGTTTAGCTTAGAATAAAAAATGTATGTATTCTCAAGAGTTTTGGTGGTGTTCCTATTTTTTTTTAATAATAAGAAATTGATTTATTAATGAAACAACCATTTAGATAATGGTTTTTATTTAATTAAATCACTTTGCGTTAGTGATTTTATAAAGAATGCAGATGATGCCAATTAAGTTAAGAGGGGTTTTTTTCTCCATGCTTTTCAATTATGTAGGAAAAATAATATAGGAAACATAGTATACTGAAAGTTTATTGTTTTGGAAATTATTTTATTTTCGTCGTTATTTTTTAATCTTTTTTCTAGTTAGGTTAAATTAAATTTTTACTTAATTTTAATTTTAACTAACTAGATTTTAGTTCAATCGTTAGTTGTTGCTTGAGATCTTTTAACGCTCAGAATTTGGGATTTTTCTTGCGTAATTAAACTTACTCGGATTTTAAAGATTAAACATTAAGCTGAAAGCATTCTACAAATTTATTTCATAATAAGAAAAGCCAACATATATATATATAGCAGCTTCCCTCTTATTCTCCTCAGCCAAATTCTTGAAACAGAAGCTATATTGCAGCTTCTTGCACGACAAATTCACTTAAAAAAGCCTCAACAACAAATTGTGAAGAGACCACTGCCAAGAGAGGATCAAGTAGGCTACGAAGCAGTTCTTCAGCATCAGCATCACCTGGATCATCACGCTTTCCTGGATTTTCTTTTCCAGCTTCTTTTCCTGAAGAGGAACCAGCAGAGTTAAAAGGGAAACGAAGAAAAAGATCACCTGAAGCCTCACACTTTCCTTCCGAGAGAGGATCAAGGAAGCCACGAAGCAGTTTTTCAGCAGCAGCAGCCCCCCCTGGAGCATAGCGTTTTAGTACTGTACGAAACTTAGAAAAAAGGAAACTGAGAAAAGCTCCAATCTTGTCTTTCACCCATCCAAGTGCTTCACCAACTTTCTTGAAGGCTGAAGCTATGATCCCCATGAAGGAGATGGGATAGTAAGTCTTGAATTAAGATTTTGGTTTTCGGCAGGCAGGAAATCACTCACGTACGTATGGAAGATTTATACAGGGATTGATGCATTAAATTAGGACTTGGGAGTCTTGAAATACGAAAAGGTGGCCTTAATTAGTCACAGAAAACAAAGTTCCAAGTTCTCTTTCCCCTTCGAAATTAATTTCTTGATAAGGTGCATGGTACGAGTAAACTTATTAATTAAGTGCTTTAAATCTCTAGAGAAACTCATAAGCCCAATGCACATATTAATTTTCTTCCAGATTGATATTTAGAGAGGAAAAAAAAGGTGAATTTTAGACAGAATTTAATTCTCCAAGTAATTATCAACCCAGCAGAGAAGACTTCTTTAAACCTGAAGCTAAGTTCCACATGATGGATCTGGGATAGCAAGTCTTGAACTAAAATCCTGGCTTTTGACAGGCAGGCAGGCTGAAATCATTCACGAATGGAAGATTAATACAAGGATTGATGTATTAAATTAAGACTTGGGAGTCTTGAAATATGAAAAGCTGGCCTTGATTAGCCACAAAAAACAGAGTTCCAAGTTCATTCCCCTGTAAGCCCAAGATACATATTCTCTTCCAAATGGATAGAAAGAAATCAAAAAAATGTGAATTTTAGACAGATTTTTTCCAAGTAATCATCAACCCAGCAGAGAAGACTTCACCTTGGTCCCGTTTTTACTGAGAAATCTGGCACCACGCTATAATCTGGAAGAGTGCAAGCAATGCCTCGTATGGCGGCGCTGCCAATTATCCCTTGATCGATTCTCTTAAAGATTAAAGCATCATTCATTGTGCCAATAGAAATCTGCTACAAGGGATCACTGGCAAATAAATGGAGAATAGAAGGATCATCAACAAATTGTTGCTGTAAAATGGTGAGATACTCCATAACTAGTGGATCGGACGGCGGCCGGCCAACCAATCTTTCTAAGTGTCCTCTCAGTCTTCAAGAAGTCAATCATTCAAGCAACACCCTAAATAGAACTTCCAATTGTAGTCATGTGCAAATAAAAGCGTGAAATTAACACCATGGCTTCATTTGTATAAACACATATAAAGCCAATTAATCAATAAAACATCTCCCTGGGCATGAAAGGTCCCTATAACAACACAGAGCGCAAGCAAGAGGTAACGATCTGGAATTAGTGCATGCATGTTACTTAAAAGTAGACACTTCTGAATTTAAGTCACCTTTTACTTTGAATGGTATAAATGTATAATGTATTGAACAAATGTTTTTAAGAAAAAAGTAAAGTCATCTTCTGATCTGACCAAAAAAGGCATCCCTCCTCGGTTTTTTTCAATCTAGTCCCCATGTTCTTCCATACCATTCACATTGGCTGACTCTTTTTTTTCTCTCCAAATTGCATGTACTTCATCAGTTCGGAACCTCTGGGTGAAGGTTGATTCCTCTAGTTGAGTTGTTTCACCATGCGCAAAAGCAAGGAGACCAGTAAAAGCAATCATTGCTCCATTGTCAATGCAATACCTATCATCAGTTGCATATAGCATTCCACCCCGCTCAGCGCACATTGTTCTCATCATCTCTTGCAAGCGCTCGTTGCAACCCACACCACCAACAATAAGAACATCTTTCTTATCACAATGTGCCATTGCCCGTTCTGTGATCTCCACAAGCATAGCGAACACTGTTTCCTACATTATATTACAAGATAATGCAGCAAAAACATTAAGACAAGATTTGTGTGCTTAGGCAACTGGTAGGGAAGAAGAAAACGTAGTTTACCTGGAGGGAATAGCACAAGTCTGCAGGAGTGCACTCATTATTTTTAAGCTTCTCCTCTGTGGTGGCTTCGATAAAGCTCAATATTCCACTAAAAGAAACATCCATCCCTTTGACAACATAAGGAAGGTCTATAAATTGCTCTCCTTTCTTAGCAAGCTGGTTAAGACAACATTATGGAAGTGAATATAATTCAAGTTTTGAGCATGGAAAGTAGTTCATTAGTATTAAGAACCTTAGGTTCACACAGGTATCCAAAGCCATTTTATATAAGCCTTATACAGAACTACTAATTTTGAGACATGAATTTCACAAAAACCTTTACTGAGAAGTGAGAATAACAGGGGAAGATGAAAGAATAACAAGCCAATAAAATAGAAATTAAAATGACAGGATTTAATTGTTTGAAACTAAAACCATAGAAGATGGATCCAATAACCTTAGGATCCTCTTGATAATGTTTTAATTGCTTCATATTATTAGAGCAAGAAACGGCTACCAAAGAGTGCAATATGACAATCAAGCTTGAATTCAAGAAACATAACTAAAACACAGTTGAGCTGACGAGTTTTCATATTATCTATGCATTCACAACCAAGGTTTCAAAATCCTATGCGTGTGACAGATTGAAGATGAAAATTTTATTTTCAGTACAAGAATGAGAATTATCAGTTGACAAAAAAAATGAAAGACTTCAATTAAACGCAAAACTCGTAAACCCAAACATGGTTAAGTTTTTATCAGTTTGAATGCACATAAGGATCAATAGCAAACAGAATCCAAATAAATAAGGCAAAGCAAGACTTAAGTATGGGGGAAAAAGCAACAAAGCCTCGAAACAGAAACCTCAAAGAATTCATTAATATCGAAGTACCTGCTCAATGTTATATCCAGGAGCTGGATCATTAGACAGCTGCAAGACTCTAGCGAACCGATCCAAACAATTCCCAACAGCAATATCAATAGTCTCACCAAAAATCCGATACCGTCCTTCACTATAAGCAATAACCTGAGTATTCCCACCACTAACGTACAAAACAACAGGATCATCCGCCCCAGTAACAATCCTACCCATCTCAATATGTGCAACACAATGATTAACCGCAACAATTGGTTCTTCCACAACTGTGAAAGAACTCTAACAACAACAGCAGACACTTGTAAAGGTGCTCCCATACCAGGACCTTTAGTGTAACAAAGACAGTCAATTTCATCCGGGGTAATCCCCGCAGTCTCTAAAGCAGATTTTATAAGTGGTAAAACATGTTGCAAATGATGTTGGGCTGTTTCTCTTGGCAAAAAACCTTGACCAGGTGGGGTTATATAAGTATGTCTTGGATTTGACAAGATTGTACCATCTAATGTAACAACCCCAACTCCTATCTTGTTTGCGGAACCTTCAAATCCTAGTGCTATCATTCTCTTCATTTCTTGAACAAAATATCAAAATGGAACCTGTGAATTTGATAAAAAGATCAAAACTTTATGCTATGTATTGCCTTAACAAACAATTAATGTGAAGGGTTATGTGGATATACAGAATTTGCGAGTGAGAGAGAGAAAGAGTGGAGAATTGTTAAAAGGGGTTGCAAACTTTGGAGCTTTACCTGTGGCGGCTGAGCCTGGGAGCTGGAAGCTGAGGTTAACGGTCAGTAACTGCAAGGAAGACAGACAGTAGGGATTGTTGTTTCTTAATGCGTTAACTATACTTTAGCCCTTATATATCTAGAAATATTCCACATCAATCCCTGTAGTTTGGAATTTCCCAATATTAACTTTGATTCTCGAAACCTTCCACCATGCCCCTTGGTTATCAGATCCGCCAGGGTCGCGGGTTTATCAACCCGGATTTATCCCAAATTAATTTTAAAGAAGAAGAGGATGAAAAAGAATGGACAATTGCTTTCGGTGTTGTTAGCTATTCAATGGACAAGGATCACATTAGCACTTTTTAGTAGCTATAAAGTTAGTATTGTAAAATTAAAACTGAAGTTGAAGGAAATTTGCTGAATTTATAAAGACTAAAATATTGTTTCTCCCTTTTATATTTTGAGGTTTTAGGTTTTTTAATTTAACCTGATTTTAACATTGATTCAACCAAACCAAATGACCCCACAAGTTACCCTAGATTTAGTTAACTCAATCAAACTCAAATCAAAATCAAGGATTTAAAAAAAAAAAGACAACATTTTAATAAAAAAAATATATTAATCCGGCTTGAGAGACCCAGCCAAAATCAATAAAATGGATTTAATTATAATAATAATCAGCAAAACATAAAATAAAAAAATCATTTATAAGCTATATACAGAACACAGAGACTCGAGACGGGCTTCCCCATAAAATGCAAACAATAATTAATTCTCAGCCATCTATGGCAATGCCAATGCCTTTTATAGACTGTACAAGTTAGCTAGACACCTGAAACTCAACACTAGAGCAAGGTCAGCTTCTGATATCTATGTATGCTTTACACCCAATAGCATTTTGTACACCAATTCTGGACTTTGTACTCTGGTAAAAATAATGCTGGAACTATGTCTGACTCAGCTGCTCTTTGTTTTCCATGTCCCTAACACTATCTACAACATGTTGGATCTTCTTTGATAGACTCTCGTTATGTTCCTCAATGTGCTCAAAAATCAATTCCAGATGCCTTTTATAGGTCGCGGATCTCTTTTTCTCTATGGCCAGCTGCTGTGATAGTTCCCTAATCTTGTCGTGTTCATTCTGCAAA
The DNA here is from genome assembly GCA_964019445.1 of Populus tremula. Taxonomy (NCBI): domain Eukaryota; kingdom Viridiplantae; phylum Streptophyta; class Magnoliopsida; order Malpighiales; family Salicaceae; genus Populus; species Populus tremula. The sequence goes on along the minus strand of CAXHTJ010000017.1, from coordinate 1,210,595 downwards.
AGAAAAGAAAAGAAAGCATTAAAATGCATGTTGCAGTGCAGAATCAAGCCAAAAATAAATTACACGAAGACTCTTGCAAGTGCATCATAGAGATTTTTCAGCCTTTGACATGTGCACAAGCACAGTTTGTTAGCGTGAATATCTTGCATCCTAAGTTCAATAGCATTTCAAAAGAATGCATACCTCTTAGTTGCCTGGTTCTTTGAATCAAAAGAAAGCAAAAATATAGGTTTATAGGTTCTTTAAGTTCCTGAGTTGATATTAATTTAATCCTTATGGACCTCATTACAAAACTTTGGGACCCCAGTGATTAACTTGGCCAATGTGACTCTTAGAATTTAATACTTTATGATGTCAAAGCTCAAACCATGAATACTAATAGTAGTTTAACGATAGGAACACAAGAACTAACCGGATATTGTTCATAAATGCAATCCCTTCGACCTTTGCCAGGTGTCAAGGTATGAGTATGCTCCTTCACAAACTTTGTAACGACCCATTTACCAGAACTTATTTTTCTCACCAAAATCATTGCCCTGCAGCCAACCCTTGTCTCCGCTCTTTGTCTAACAATCTTTTCACGCTTGTCAGGCATTCTGAAGCCCTCCTTATTGCAAACAAGCGCCCGACCAATAGCAGATCCATCACGTCTTGATCGAGAAAGTTTGCTTACACGGATGACAAATCCTATGCGTGTAGCATAAGCATTGTAAAATGCATGCGCAGCTGCTTCAGAATCAAACTCCTGTCCCAAGTATGGCTCATCTGCAGTAATCATTGACATAGCTGGAGCTCCATCTGTTATCGTATCTATATCCAAAGTCTCTTTATCCATTTTACGATCTTCATACTGTTCAAATTCTTCTTCAGCAGAATTTTCAAAAATTTCATTTTCATCACCAGCCCTAGCAACGTCCACAACTGCATTTCCCGGTACATCACCATTAGCATCACCATCAACGATGAAGTCCACTGTAAAAACAACAACTGTTTCAATGACTTCCATGCCCACACGACATCTTATCAGAGAAGAGATGGGATAAATATCTTTGAAGACAGAAGAAAAGGTTGAGGGTTCAGTCTTTAGCCATAATGTTCTTAAAGAACTGATTATTCAATGAGGCTAAATAACTGGGCATCAAACTTTATCCGGATTTCTGTTATTTCAGAATAACTCTTGCATTTCTCTCAGCTAGGTAAACAAAAGGATTGCACAAATGGCATAAACAACAAAGCCTAGCAATCATTCCTCGTAACATAACCCACATGGGCTTTGGCTGATAAGTGTTAGCCTTAGCCATTCTGATTTAGTCAGGCATAAATGCTGCGGAACCTTTTCCAGTTGTAACGCATGCATGCATGCATGCCATTACCTGGTGTATATGTGTTTTTCTTTGAAAAGAGAGAGATGGGCTGAGTTTTCAGGTAAATGGTTATCAAATGATCTTATAAAGAATCAATTTTGTTCATTAATGTCTATTTTTTACAGCATATTCTTAGTTAATTTAGTTAGAATCTGGTAAGTATAGTTACATTTTATTGAAATTTTGTCTATAAATTAGTACCTCTAGTTCTTATAAAACTAAACAAACTTAGGTCTCACTGCTTCACAGTCATAACTTTGCATAGCTCTTCTTTCCTAAACCATTATTTTTGCCTATGCGGTCTTGGAGTCACGAGAAAACAAATGGCTTGGGAAAATGAGCAGCTATATAATTATGGACTAATATATGTGCACAAATGAGTTTTAAAACCGTCTTGGCTCCCCCTCCTACTATTGGAAAAAAAAAAATAGGTTTCTTGTTGTCTGCAATAGCCTATGCCTTACCATATCATTAACCACGATTTTTTTACTCATTGCATGTCTCTCACAGAAAGGGTCTCTTTTGTTGTACTTGCAAGAGGGACTCCAAACAATATGTTCAAAGATTATGGTTGGAGAGATAAGGTAAAACAAACGATGTTGGAACTAATGAAACTAATTCATTTCCAATAGCAGTCGGTGGGGCTAAGGCAGCCACAAAAGGCATTCTGCACGTACAATAACCATATCATTATGCAGTTCCTAGCTTTCTAAATCAATCTACAGAGTCATTGCTATAAAAGGAAACGACTGTGTTTTAGGAAAGAAGAGCTAAGCATCGTTACGCACTACAAAGAACTAAAGATCTAAAAACAAAAGCTAAGTTTGTTTAGCCTTAGAAAAAACAAAGCAACCAGTTTTTGATGAAATTCCAATAAAATTTAACATAAACAAGGAAATTCCAATTAACTAAGAATAAGCTACAAAAGGAGTAAAAGTAGCAACCAAAATCAATTCATTGCAAGACTAGTTCATAAAAACCTTGAGTCTTTACACACAATGAATTGGTCCAGCTCTATTTGCAAAGAAAACTCACCTAGACTACGTACCACAACTATGCATGTATTAAAATCGCAAAGTATCCGTAATAGAGCATACACATGCTATCCATATGAATCGATCATCACAACTAAGGTCAACACTTCACATAATTCAATTAGTGAAAGTCTATAGTACAGCTAAAGATTCGGTCTCAAGTGTATGACAAGTAAAACTTAAGATCCAATTCAAACCTACTACACAGCTCACTAGACTCTAACCATTTATAGAGTTAGTTGGCACCCGTATTTGTCAATTAGTTATTTCTCAATCTTTATGAAAAAGGTTTAAAATGAAATTGTTATCTGGAAATTGATCTATCTTCGTTCTCCTCTTGGTATCCTCCACAACTATTGATACATATGCACATTGTTTCTTTACAAGGTAAGCATAACTAGACAATCACGTTCAGCTATCGGAAAAACTGAAATTCAACTTTCCACAGAAAAACAAGAGAAGGAACACGAAAACACACATAGCAACACTAAAATTCAATCATTCAAAACTAGTCTCTAACTTCTGCTAACTGATGAACTTTTCTCATTACAAAAAAAGTGTTTCTCCTTTGTCCACACAATTTCTCAGCAGCCAAAGAAACCCCATATTCAAACACATTAAAACCCTAAACCCACAATTCTAATAGCTATCAATATCACAATAAACCAAATAAAAAATTGCCAGAACTAAAATCAACCCTTTATGACAAAAAAATCTAAACTTCCATCATAAAGACTCAAACTTTATCATTTTCCTTGATTTCCCACAATCTAAACAGCCCTTAATTCCATAATCTATACTCAAATCCCATTATAAATCACTCCTCTATTTATATTACTCATAATCCAATTTTAAAATTAATAAAATAAAGTAAAACTCCAATTTTCAAGAAATTAAATAAAAGATCGAACTTTGAAAATAATTTTTGCTTACTTGAAAAAATTTGTAGTGATCGATTCAGGGCTAAACTTCCTGCAAGCCACACAGAGGAGAGAGGCGGAGAGAGAAAAGTGCGACTTCAGGATAATAAGAATGGGGACGCGAGGTGAGAGTGAGGTGGCAAACATTGATTGGAGTTGACAGTAAGAAGAAGTCAAAGTTTCCTATATGTAACGAGTAGTAGGTACACACGTGGCAAGCTGAGTGTACTTCCACACGTAAGATCACCGCTAAGCCTTCAATCTCCATTTAGTCTCTCATCTATTAAACATATTTCAAGTCAGTACCATACTAAGGATATTTGTAATTGTACCACCCGAAGGTAACTCATTTTATAGTTTTGTGCTAAATAAATTTTCCTTCAATAAATTAATTCATTAATATTTATATTTTCAATAACAGGTATTTTAAAATAATATTAATATTATAATATATCTTCAAAACCAATATGGAAATTTCACCTCGCCTCTGTTAAAAAAATATATATATATTGTTAAAATTTTAAAAATAAGTTAATCTTTTGTTTTTTCATTATTTTCCTGTTTATCAACCAAAAATCATAAAATAAGTTTTTTAAATCACTCCTAACCTATATAGTATATTATTAGCACTTTATTTTATCTTTAAAAACTCTAAAAATGTTTTAAAAAACTCCATAAAATCAGTAATATTAAAATCCAAAAAAATAATGAAACTACATTAAATTTTATCAAATCATTAAATTTAATAATTATTATTTTATAAGAATTTTTACCTGAGAAGAATTAAACTTTAAAAGTAATGTATATGTAGTTTGCTACGTTTCAAATTTCTTTAAAAAAAAAATCATTTCTTTTATGCTTTTAGGCTTAAAACGCAGTATTGCCTTGCCTGCACAGAAAGACGGCCCTGAGAGCCTTTTTAACTGGACAGGCCCAACTGAGTGAACTCACTCAGTCATGGAGTTTCTCCTCTGAGGTGTTTAGGGAAAAGAAACGAGCTCTTTCGGGCTCTCTTTCCCTTTCCAAATTAAGTCTCTGTTTTCAAGAATGAAAAATTGAGTCTTTTTAGCATAAAGTAGTTGCGTTTGATAAATTTAATGGCAAAAGCCTTATTCTTTCATAGCTTAAAAAGAGCAGCTTCTTCTCTTCTCAAGCCACCATCTTCATTTCTCAGGTACTTTCTTTCTCCATATATATTTAAGATATGAATAAAGATTTAAACTTCATGCTTTTTTGGATGTGAAAAAATGTTGGGTTTTATGCATTTATTTATTGGGATACGAAAAATGCTTGCTTAGGCCAATTTTTCAAGCACAGGAATCAATTTTGATTCAATCAAGACAGAGAATTTCACAAAACTTGATAAACCCTTCATGGGGTTTTAGAAATGTGAGTCATGGAAGAGTGAACTTAGTGATATCACAAGGAAAACCCAAGTTTGAAACACATGAGGCTGACCCTCCAAAGAAAGAGAAGTGGATGACAAAGAAGAGATTGAAGTTGCAGAGAAAGAAGGAGAAGGAGAAGAGAAAAGCTGCTAATAGAAAGGACCCGCGTTCGCTTACAGTTAAGAGGAAGAAGGGGCAGAAATTTGCCAATGTAGAAGAGAGGATTGAGACCAAACTTGAGAGGGTGAGCATGATTGAATTTTTGTTTTTTTTTTTTTTGGTTTCTGGCTTGGTTGGCTGCTAATTTTGATGTTTGGAATTTTTATTTAGCTTATTGTAACTGGTTATTGAGTTTGAGATAAGTTATAGTTGATTGCATACAATTAGCTTAGGATAAAAGAAAATATAATCAATGAGACCTCAACCATTTATAATTTTTGTTATGAATCAAGTAATTTATTGAAGTGAAGTTCTTTTGCATAACATTTTTCCGCCCATTAGTTAAGTGGAAACAACTAGCCTTTGATAATCGAACAACAGCATGATCTTTGGTAAAAAATTTAACCGATGTGCCTTCTAAGAGGAAGAGGAAGCTAAAATTTGCATATACAGAAGTGGGAATTATGTCTAAGCTTGAGGGACTGAGCACGATTGGACTGTTTTTTCCAGCCTGGTTTTGTTGGACTTTGTAAGTACAATGGTCTCTTTTTTTTTTGGCTGCAAGCTGTATTGTTATTGAATGTAAGATGCGGTAGTTGACTGCATATAACTAGCTGACGATAAAAGACCTGATCTTGGGTTTGTGAAATCCAATCATTGTGATTTCAACCCCATTTCTTATATTTATTTTGAGCATAATTCCCTGTATGTGATTTTTGCTTGTGCCTATTGCATGCAACTAGAAAAGGATAAAAGAACAAATTCACCTTGCAAAAATACTGCAGGGATCAATTTTTCCATTACTTGTATGTGTAATGGAAAAGAATTGAGGAGTTAATGTGAGGATCAATACGCTTCCCTCTTTATTAGGTCTGTTTGTGATGAGAACAGAGAAGGAAAACTATTTTAGGATAGAAATTTTGTCATGAGGCTACTAAATCCAATTAATGTCTCCATGTTTCATATAGGTGATTACTTTTTCGTTGCTTGTTCCTATAATCACAGGCCAGAATCAAGGAAGCTAAGCTGGTTGAAAGACTCAAGCGGTATGAAGTTCCTAAAATGCAGGGACCTGAAGTCAAACCACATGAACTGACTGGCGAGGAGCGTTTTTTCATGAAAAAGATGGCCCAGAAAAAGTCTAATTATGTTCCAATAGGAAGAAGAGGAGTATTTGGAGGTGTCATTCTTAATATGCATATGCATTGGAAGAAACATGAAACTGTAAAGGTCATCTGCAATTCTTCTTGCAAACCTGGCCAAGTACAAGAGTTTGCTCAGGAAATTGCCAGATTGAGTGGTGGGATCCCTATACAAATAATTGGAGATGACACTGTCATATTTTATCGAGGGAAGAACTATGTTCAGCCAAAAGTTATGTCGCCTGTGGATACATTGTCCAAAAAGAAGGTGCGTACCACAGCTTCCATCGTTATCTACTGCTTAAAATTTCCTCTTTCTGGATGTTTATGGTGTTTAGGCAGGCTGTTTTTAAATTGTCAATGTAATAGCAAGGTTGCACTGTGACTTGTCTTAACACTCAAAATGTTCCCACACTAGTAGGGAGCTTCATATTTATGTATCCAGCATCAACTCATCATCGTTATTTGTATGTTGTGCTGTTTAGGAGAGCTTGCTATTTCTAGGATGAGACTAAGACCAGTCAACTGATTTCTGGCTATAAACTTGCTTGCCAATATTAGTTCAGGTGATACCAATTCACTATCAAGCCATGGTTTGAGAAAACAAGAGATGCTCTTGTCTAATCAGTAACATTCGTTTGAAATTTTGATCCTTTTGTTGTCCTAAAAGATCTTCTGCGTGATTTGATTTGTAGAACTATTATATTAAATTTCATCTTGCCACTTGTATGGCCTTTCCAGTTTCACTTTTAGTCATTTTGCTTATATTCTTGCACAAGAAGGGGAAAATAGAACGTATGCGTGGGAGGATACTTTATTCACCTCCATCTTAATACAGTCAGCCTCCCTTTTTCTCCTTTTGGGAAGCTAAACGTGATACATCTGGCATATTCTCTTCTCACCATTCCTGTTGCTTTTGTATATGATAATGGCTTTGACATTGATGTGTCTGATATGCAACCTTGTGGTCCTATTCAAAACTAGTTAGCAGCTAAGTTGGTTAACTCTTCCTTGCCTTTGCAGGCACTAGAGAAATCAAAATACGAGCAATCGCTTGAGACCGTGAGGCACTTCATTGCCATTGCTGAAAAGGAATTGGAGCTCTACTACAGGCACAATGCACTTTATGGTGATTCAAATGATAGGAATCCCGGGTCTATCTTGGATGGTCCAACACGAAAGGACTTGGAGGAATCTGGGAAACCTGTAAAGCAAAACAATGACTTGTCTTGCAATAGTTTTCCTCCAGGTCTTTCAGAAATAAAAGCAAGTGCCACTTATGAAGATTTGTCTGAAGCTGAAGATGATTCCAAAGTTGAAGACTTATCCCTAAGCGAATCAGATTCTGAAGATGACCACCTATCTGATTTGGATGATGAAGAAAGCAGAGAGAGCTCATCCGCAACGAAAACGAGCTCCTCTGCAATTTTGGGTTCATCATCAATACTGTAGAATGATAACTGATAATCAAGGTTGTGTAACAGAAATTAACTATTTGTATAAAATCAAACTTAGTTTCCAAATCTATTCCTCTCCTTACTTCCATTACCACTCATAAAATGGTAATTTATGCATCCTACACTCCATTTTGCTCGTTAACCTTTAGCGAACATGAAGAAGCTGGTATCAATAAGGTAATAGTTTAGTTACTGGTAGGAGCTAACCCTACCAGTATAAAAGAAGATATGCCAGAACTGAAGTTAGGTGAATTACTGGCATCTCATTAGAAATGGTAGGGATCAATCTAACCCTGGACAAGTCCCTATTATGAAGACAGAGCTCTAAGGAGTGGCTTGTCGGAGTAGTTGCTGCAGCCGGGCCGGAAACAGGCCGGACAAAGGCAACCAGACAGTGTCAAGTGTTTGTTGTTCAGGAAACCTAGGTAACAAGTCTAGTATTCTGGAAAATTGGCATGTAGATGCAGGTCATGACATTGGCAGCAGGTCATTCAAGAACAGAGGTGGCGAGTGCCTAATGACATCCGCTAATTTATTTATTTTTAACCTTCGAAGTCTTCTATTTTTATCTGATTTTATTAGATTAAAACTCAATCAGGAAAAATTACTTTACAAAGAAAAAGTAGTAGGGTGGTTGTGGTTTGAAGTATATTTTTTAAAAAATATATTAAAATATTTTTTTTATTTTAAAAAAATTATTTTTAATATTACTATATCAAAATAATTTAAAAATATAAAATATTTTAAATTTAAAAAACATACGATCTGAATTATATTCTCAAATTCTTATTAAACCTGAGTAACATAAACATAATAAATTATGTTTTATTATATTTCAAGTTAAATAAAGAGGAAAAAAAAACTAATTAGATGCTGTTTAAACCCTAGCTGGATTAATTTAAGATTTAAAAAAAAAAAAAAGTTGTTTTTCAAATAATTGACCTGGATTAACCAATGTAATCCATTATTTTTATTACAGTTTTTTTTTTTTTTTGGCTTTATCTTGTTAATATATATTTTTGAATTCCCTGTGTACGGGAGTGCGTGTTGACTAGAGAACCTCCAAAGATAGCTACAGACCAGTGGGCTGCTTGTCGTTTTGCAAAAAAGTAAACAGATTACTAGTTGCTTCTTTCTTTCATGTAGAATCTTGTCCGATTCACGTGACCTTCCAGAAGTGGCACGTGATATCGGTATGTGATCATGTACCCCGATTTGATCTCTAGCTGAGTTCGATCTCCACCCGGGACCTGGCAGCTATCTGGTTAAAATTTGGTATCGTTAATTTTTTAAAATTAAAATACTATTATTTTATTTTTAAAAAAATAATTAACCCTAACCCATGACTCGGATTGGATTTTAAAATTATAGTTGAATCATTAAGATGATCTCTTTGTTTTATTTTTTACTCAGATATTTATCATTATTTATTTTTTAAAAAAAAAGAGAGAGAGAGAGAGACTTAGGCATCTATTTTAGAACTAAAAAAATTATTTACTTCGTATAATTAGCTTTTTCAGGAGTTTTGAGTTAGTTAATTATATGAATTTTGGTCTATAAGAAAAAACTCTCTCAAGTTATAATAACATGTAATATTTGTCAAACATGTCAACATTTAGTTTAGCAAATTCAAGAACTTGAAAATTCTATCTCCATAGTGTTTTAGTTTGAAATTGATAGCAGAGATGTAACTTGAATTTTATGTACGAAGGTGCGAATATTAAATACATAAGGATTATTGGAACATGAAATTAATAGATAGTGTTTATTTAATTCTTTGAAACACACATTTTCCACGAAACAAGAATACCACCAGCTCAAGACTCTGCTTTATATTGTTTGATTTCAAACAAGGTTTCAGGTAAAACTTGGATTAACTTAAAAAAAAATTAAAATAATATTGTTTTAATATATTTTTTTTTTCAAACAAAAACAACACTATATAGATTGACCTGCTCAACTTGTGATCTAAATCTTGGAATAAGGGGTATTTAGAAGTATGGTTGCTGTTGTTTTTAAAAGTATTGTTCCTTCAAAAATACATTAAAATAATAATTTTTTATTTAAAAAATATATTTTTGATATCAGTATATCAAAATTATATAAAAACACAAAAAAAATATTAATTTAAAGTACAATAAATAAAAAATTTTAACTTTTTTCAAAAATAATTTTAAAACACAAAAACAAACGGGTCTAAATCACGAGTCTAAGCACGACTTATAGCTATGGTATATTTAGAAAAATCTTAAAAAAATTAGGATCAAAATTAAACAAAGGCGGGCATTATATGCTGTTGTCCCATTCCGGGGAACTGGAAGAAGTATTGTCAATTTTGTTTTAATCAGAGGAGGAGGACGGTGCTGCTGCTGGTGCTGGCATCAATTTGCATGCTCTAGTAAATTAGAATTGTATGCATTGACCCACACCTTTCTGATATATTTATCTTATCAATTTAGCCTTAAGCATGGCTCTAGAGACACACAATTTATACTAAATTGGTCAAAAGTCAGTTCTTGAATAGATATATTATTCAGTCATTTATTCATGTTATGCTGCATTACGTACTAATCGGATCAATTTTTTAAAAGAAATTAAAATAAATATTAAGATGACCATGCATCCTCGAAAAAGATTAGCAAAACAAAATTCCCAATTTAATATTCTCATTTTAGTCCCTTTTCTTTGGATTTTAATGGTAATAATATCTTTCAATTAAAATAATATTTTTTTTATTTTAAAAAAAATAATTTTTGGCATCAATATATCAAAACAATTTAAAAACATAAAATGATAATTATAAATTAAAAAAATAATAAGATTTAAAAAATACGTTGTTGTCTGCAATACAATTTCAAGCAGTCTCACGGAATAAGAAACTCATTTTTATAGTTATTAAAGCTAATATGATACAATTATACTTGATACCTTTCACAATCATGATAAATTGGTCAAAAGTCAGTTCTTGAATAGATATATTATTCAATCATTTATTCAATACATAACATATCATATGATGAATGCATCCTCGAAAAAGATTATCAAAACAAAATTCCCAATTTAATATTCTCATTTTAGTCCCTTTTCTTTGGATTTTAATGGTAATAATATCCTTCAATTAAAATAATATTTGTTTTATTTTTTAAAAAATAATTTTTGACATCAATATATCAAAACAATCTAAAAATATAAAATAATAATTATAAACAAAAATAATTAAAATTTAAAAAAACGTGTTGTCTACAACACAATTCCAAGCAGCCTCATAGAACAAGAAGCTTATTTTTATAGTTATTAAAGCTAATATGATAGTTGATCAATTGACCGAAATCTAATGTTTTGAACCATTTTAAATATTTATCTAGTTAAATCCAGATAAGATTAAGGATCAATTGACCGAAATCTAGTATTTTGAACTATTTATCGAGTTAAACTTGGATAAGATCAAGCTAGGTTAACTTCAAACAATTAAAAAAAAAACTAGAATAATATGATTTTAAATAAAATAATTAACCTGATTTAAAACGACAATTTAATAACACAAGCGATAAATCGAGTTAAACTCGGGTGGGGTCGGGGGTGGGGTCGGGTTTAGACAAAAATAATGACTCCAAAGTCCAAATTGTGCACCGACAATGAAGCCAGCTGGCCAAGAAATTTTGATCTTCAAGTGTGTGTATTAGTTGAAAAGTCATCCTCCACTCTATTTTACATGCTTACTATATATTAGTTTTGTTTATGCATATGATTTCACAAATCAATACACCGATTAAAGCACGACTACACGAGAGCCCCACGGAAAAAAGTGAATAAAACGTGCACATACCTTACCTTCCAAGGCAAGCCAAGAAAAAAATTTCAAGCCCTTTGGTACCCCCAACAATCAAAAATACATATATAATTCCTCTCTGCTGGTGTCCTTTAAAAAGCTGGCGTCCCTCAGCTGTTTTGGTAGGGTGGTAAGTTTTTTAAAATATTTTTTATTTTTAAAAATATATTAAAATATTTATTTTTTATTTTTTAAAAATTATTTTTTATATTAGAATATTAAAATATTAAAAAATCATAAAAATTTAATTTTAAATAATAAAAATTAAATTTTATTAAAACTATGGTATAAACACCACCCGAACAAACAAAAATTATTTCAAATTAACCATCTAGTAAGAGCATGTTTGACAGTGTGTTAGCGGTTGCTTTTCAAATAACTTTTCGTGCCGAAATACACGCCAATGATTTTTTTTCATTTTTTAAAAATCAATTTTGATATCATCATATGAAAACGATCCAAAAGGTACAAACCGTATTAAATTTTAGCAAAAAAAAAAACTTTTGATTTTTTTAAGAACGCGGTTTCAACTGCGTTCCCAAACGCTACCTAAGTGGTCTAGTAGTAAGAGTTTGGAACCAAAGATTTGCTCCCTCTGTGCTTGCTAATATGATGGTCACTAGAGGCTTACATGGTTGTTAACTTCAGAGCTCATGAGATTAGTAGAGGTGCGTGCAAACTGCCCCGAACACCTAAGTTAATAATAATAAAAAAAGAATTATTTCAAATCGTAACTTCGATGGGTATAACTTAACTGATAATACTCTAGATTTGCTCCCTGAAGATCATCAGTTTGAGTTTTATAAACCTAAAAACTACTAAAATTTTATATAATTATTAATTTTAAAATTTATTAAATTAGTTTCCAGTAATCAAATTAATAAAAATAAAAAAAAATTTATTTCAAATCAAAATGTGCTCCTCGTGATGACAATGTGCATGGCGTCCATTATGCTGGACCCAATTTCCCTACCCCAAGAGTCAAATTCTGTCCTTTTTTTCAGTAATTTATGAGTTTTTCCATTGAAGTTTGAGCTTGCATTAAAGAAAATAGGAGGGGGGAGGGAAAAAAGAAGAAGAAGGGGGAAATGCATTCCTTATTTATGTCAAAACATACTTTATCAAATATATTTATAAATTTCCCCAAGAGATTTAGTATCCCATAGAATATGCTAATGTAGGGTTTGAAAGGCAATAATATAAAGACATTATTCTATAAAAAAACGAAGACAGTATTCTAAAAAATAATAATATAAAGAATAAGTTAATCGGAGCATTGTCTTCAATATTAGACCCTGGCCCTGACCCATTAAAATGAAAGGGTGGAGAGTTGATTTTTTATTATAGTGGTTGGGATCTTGACACCTTGCCAGACATTTAAGAGAGAATTGTCAGGTGATATTGGTGAAAATAATCACAAACCCTTAATATAAATGATTAATTATCCGTCTTGATTTAGTGGATTGATTCCCAACTTAGTCTCTAATTAGAGTTAGATGTCGAAAAAATCAACCTGTGTTTGACCTTGTTGATCATATAATATAACTCATAATCTAATTAATCCTGAGTTTGAGCTTGCATTAAAGAATATAGGAGGGGAGAGGGAAAAAAAAGGGGCGGGGGGCGGGGATGCATTCCTTATCAAATATATTTATAAATTTCCCCAAGAGATTTAGTATCCCATGGAATATGTTAATGTAGGGATTGAAAGGCAATAATATAAAGACATTATTCTATAAAAAAACGAAGACAGTATTCTAAAAAATAATAATATATCTTCAATATTAGACCCTGGCCCTAACCCATTAAAATTAAAGGGTGGAGAGTTGATTTTCTTCTTCTGTAGTGGTTGGGGTCTTGACACCTTGCCAGACATTGAAGAGAGAATTGTCAGGTGATATTGGTGAAAATGATTATAAACCCTTAATATAAATCATTAATTATCCGTCTTGATTTAGTGGATTGATTCCTAACTTATTCTTTAATTAGAGTTAGATTTTGAAAAAATCAACTTGTTTTGACCTTGTTGATCAGACGACATAACTCACAATCTAATTAATTTGATTTTAAAAAAATCTATTTTCAACTTTTTATAATTAAAATAATATTTCTTTGACTAATCTAAATCAATATATTTAAATTGAAAGTATCATTGTAGCTGTTTTTTAAAATATTTTTTATATTAAAATGTAATGAAATAATTTTTTATTTTTTAAAAATTTATTTTTAAAATTAATGCATCAAAACAATCCAAAACATATAAAAAAATTATTTTTTTTATAAAAACAATTAAAAATTTTAAAAATATTATTTGCATCGTGTTTCCGAAAATTCTAGCTTCCTTTAAACTCCATTGATAACGTTATATTAACTCTCGATATGCAGAAACTACTAAAAGCTCAAAAAACTACAACACTAGCCACATTTATCTGAGCGAAAATTGTTTAATTGGTTAGTGAATCTCGATATTATTATAATACGAAACTTCAATCATATATAGACCATATTATTAAAAATACACAAATTTAAAGATTTCTCGAGCGGGTTTTTTTTTTTTTCCATTTGACCAATTGAAAATAATCTTGGACAGACCATATGAATAGGACAAACTGGATGATGTGTTCTAATGTTTTTTTTTTTCATTTCACATAAATAAATGCAAGCTTGGAAACACGTATGAAAACATATATAAATAAAGATACCATAGGTTATATTTTTCATATTATTAAACAAGAGTCGTGCAGCGTGACTATATATTATAAATTAAGAAGACATGATCTCAACAGCCAATCGATATAAAAATAATTATTTTGGTATTTTTATATAATGAACGGTGGTGTTTTTGTTCTATAGTTGTTGGGACCTTCCCATTCACGCTTCCTTTCTAGCAGGACTGGTACCTGACATTGAAGCTGAGAAAGCAACAAAAATAAACACAGATTTATGGATGTATAGTATACTTATAAAAACACCCAAATATTTAAATATTTGAGAGTTGGTCGCTACTTGGCAAAACCATGGGCTTAAGTTGCTCAGTAAGTATTTTGATTTTTTTTCTATTTTATTTTTAATGGTAATATATATATATATATATATATATATATAGGCATTGTAAAATTCAGCTTGTATATTTGAATTACAACGAGGAGGAGAAATACAAATCTTTTTTTTCTTTCTATTGTCTCCCTAGAGTTTTGAGAGTCTATTCTTGAGGTTTTATTTAGCTATAGTTGATGATGATATCTTTTTTTTTCCTTTTTTTTAATATTTTCTTTTGATAATTCTAAATTCAAGTTTTATGGCTTTTAACATGATGTTTTTCTTTTGCATTAACCAGTTTATCTAGTTTTCTTACCATTTTAGATATTATTCTCAAAATTTATGATTTTTATATTTTACTCACGTGAATTTTCAAATAAATATTCATTTTAATAGCGCTTAATTACTATTTTAAAATAAAAAAAATAAAAACAATGAAGATAATTTTTTTTTTAGTTCAATATACATATCCTTAAGATAATTTTAGAATTAATTTTTATACTTTCAAAATATAAGGTGTGTGTGTATATATTGAGATATAATATTTATCATTAAAATATTCATATACAAAAATCTTTTAAATTAAAATATATAAAAATAAAAATTATTATTATTATAAATAATCAAAACATGTCGTTCTAATTAAAAATATTTTTTCCTCAAAATAAAAATCAACAAGTTTTTGATCTATGTTTTACTCCAGGTTAAATAATGTTTTTAATCAAGTCAGGCCAGTTCAGTTTTTTATCTATCTTTTCTTAAACTTGGACAAGTCCATGTCTTGGGCGGGTTAGGTCTTGGGTTAGTCAAGTCTTGAGTTGGTATATCATTGATATAAGTTTTATAACTAGAATTATTAATTTTAACATTTAATATAAATTATAGAAAATAATATATAATTTTTTAAAAAATATAAAAGTTTAATAACAATACATATTAAATGTAAGATAAACTTTTTTATTTTTTTTGTTCTGTTCACTATAAACCAAATATAATATAAAGATAATCATCTTATCTTATATTATTATCAAATATAATTTTAATTTCATCTCTTGTTTATATGTATCTTTAATTTTTATTGTCTTAATCTTTTTTTTTTTTATTTTTAAGATATAAATTAAAAGCACGCAAAATTGCGGCTTTTTTTCTTTCTTGCTTTTGGAGTGTAATCATTTTATTTAATTTTCTCATTTATCCATACAATTAATCTCTCCAAAAAGTAAGAAATCCATCTAACTTCTATCTAAATCCTTCCATATACTATACGTCTTAAAAAAATAAAAATACATCGTATCTACATACGTCATTCCTTATTTTAATTATCAAATTCCACAAAATAAATAAAAATATTATTTCCTTTTCTGTGGGCCCTCCTCAAAACATATCCACAAATTACCAATAAAAATCATATTAATTACCTTAATAATCACTATTTCCCATATTACCAAAATATCCATTCCATCTCCCTCTATAAAAAACCTCTCTCCCCCTGCGAAGTCTTTCTCTCCTTTCCCTCTCTTTAACACACGTAAATCTATCCTCCCTCCCTCCCGTTCTCCTGCAATGGCTTCCAATGGCGTGAACGACAAGTCACTGATCGTGAGCTTCGGCGAGATGCTAATAGATTTCGTCCCGACCACCTCCGGCGTCTCCCTCGCTGAAGCCCCGGGGTTTCTGAAAGCACCGGGTGGTGCTCCGGCAAACGTGGCGATCGCGGTGGCGAGGCTAGGAGGAAAGTCGGCGTTTGTCGGAAAGCTTGGTGACGATGAGTTCGGTCACATGCTCGCCGGGATTTTGAAAGAAAACGACGTGATCGCTTCCGGTATTAATTTTGACACAGGTGCAAGGACTGCTCTCGCGTTTGTTACCCTACGCGCTGATGGAGAGCGTGAGTTTATGTTTTACAGGAATCCAAGTGCTGATATGTTGCTAAGGCCCGAAGAGTTAAATCTTGAGTTAATAAGATCTGTAAGTTTGATTATTTACAGTCTTAATCTTAATCATCTACCGTGTTTATTCTTGTAATGATTCAACGTAAAATATTTGATTTTTATTACTAAGTTTTTTGTAACCGGTGAAAATTAATCTGTTATAGGGTTGGTGGCATAGTTAAGAATATGACCCGGAGGTCAAACCTGTCCAAGACCCGGTTACGGGGTGGCCGAGTTAACCCGAGTCAAACCTAAACCAACGATGTCGTTTTTTCTCTCAAGTTTTTCTACTTACTCTAATGCATTCGGCATTAAGCCCTGAGTTGGCAGCCCTAGGTCAGCGAGTTAACCAATCGACTATGGTTGGCGGCGGCTTTAGTTAAATTTTTATTTTCTTACCGTGGTGAATTTTGTGGTGCTGGGGAGAGAGGAAGAGATTTTTTTAGGGGAGTGACGCCAGCAATGCCACTGGGGTGGGGCCCGGTTGCATCTCAGTCGAGATCTCAATTCGTGGCAAGAATCATGCAGTGGATCTCTCCTTTTCATGTAATAAAGGGTGATGATAATTGTCACATGCGGTGACGTAAGACTTGAATGATTGGAATTGTGTAATTATAATATTCGAAAAATATTTTAAGGGAATTTACGAATTTAGAATATTTTCTAAAACATTTTAAGTTTATTTTACAATATTTAGAGTCTGGTAAAATATTTTCTTGGAATTTCATTTGTTAAATTTTTTCTCATGCACGTGTGTGAATTTGTGCATACAGGCGAAGGTGTTCCACTATGGATCAATAAGTTTGATTGTTGAGCCATGCAGATCAGCACATCTAGAGGCAATGAAGGTGGCGAAGGAAGCAGGTGCCTTGCTTTCCTATGACCCAAATCTGAGGCTGCCATTGTGGCCGTCAGCGGAGGAGGCGCGTGAGCAGATATTGAAGATCTGGGAGGAGGCAGATGTGATCAAAGTCAGTGATGTCGAGCTTGAGTTCCTCACTGGAAGTAATAAAATTGATGACGAAACTGCTTTGACACTTTGGCGTCCTAACTTTAAGTTGCTCTTGGTCACCCTCGGTGAAAACGGGTGCAAATATTACACCAAGGTGAGTAATTACAGTTCTGTCCTTCAGTATTTTGTTTCTTCTAATTTTTTTTATGTTAGGTGTAATCAATTTTTTGACTTTTAGCTGGCATAAGGGTAGGTGATGAATTTTATGACTGTCTATAATGCAACTTGCTAGTGGGGTGTTGGATCTGCCATGATTTTCTCTGATGTGGGACCTTGTTTTCTTTAATCACGGAACCAAACTTGATTTATTTAATAAGGAGTTTGAATCTTTTGGGATTTTATGCAATGACTTACTATTTAATCAGAAAGAACCAGGAAAGGTGAAGAAAGTTTGATCCTTGACCCTTTAATCTATTCCATGATGCAGCCCTCAATAATTCCTTCTCACGATGAGTTGTTTTGTTCCCTAGTCTAGGTGTATAGTGTTGATCTTGAAATGATGATCAAAGCTTTTGTGTCTCTTATGTAAATCAAAAGCATGAATTTTGTTTGGAATTTAACAGTGGTCATGAGCATGCCATGGAATTGATAAAGAAATGCTTTAACTCGGACAAATCCATTGGCTAAGCTCAGATACCAGGCATGCCAATTTGTGCGTGTTGTCATTATTTTAGTCAAAAGCCCCAACCAGCACAATGGATGTGGTTGCCTTGTTTATTATATACGGTGGTGGGCCGGTGCCTGTCCCTCCCTGCATGTTGAAAGTGAGTTTCGGCGTGCATTTATTTAAACCCTAAGCATATAGGAGTGAGGCCATTTAGGTCACAGTTAAGCCTAAATTATTAACATAAACTTGATTGCTTGCCAGGGAGATGAAAGCTGTTGTATATATGATAGAATGACGTGACCACGATGTTTTGGATGATGAATTTCAAGCTGTTAATATCATGATCTGGATTAATTGATTATGGAGATGAAACATTTTCTGGAAATATGGTTCTTTTGTACAAATTGAACAGGGCAAATACTTGAGTTGGCCGTTTATGGCCTACAAAAATTTTCTTATTGACTCAATTAGATCTGAAACTCGTTCCATGAACTCCAAAATACCACTCATGGGATACAATTTTGCTGGCATGCTGTGTATTCTTTGATCACCAACATTAAAGTTGTTTTCTTACACCCCAACAACTGAAGACACTGTTGCACCAAGAATAGGGCCTGTGTCTTACCTAATGCGTCAGGGTACTCGAGCTTTGTACCCACAAATAGTTTTAACATGTGAAACCCTGATGTTAGGTGAATGAAAAGGATCCGATTTGATTATAAATGGGCTTGATTTGATTTGCCTCATACTGAATTATTCTCAATTGGTTTGTTGAAATACAGGCTTTCCATGGAACTGTTGAGGCTTTCCATGTCAAGACTATTGATACCACAGGTGCTGGTGACTCGTTCATCGGAGCACTCCTTTGCAAGATTGTTGATGACCAATCTGTACTGGAGGTAAATTCTATAATAAACCGTCTCTATAATTAGATCCTGAAGCTGGTGATGAAAACTATTTTTTTAAAAAAGAACTACTACCTGTAAACCGAGTTCTTGGATTAATATCTCTAATATTATAGATGAAACTTTTTATTTTCAGGATGAACAGAAGTTGAGAGAGATTCTTAGATTTGCAAATGCATGTGGAGCCATCACAACCACCAAGAAGGGCGCAATCCCTGCCCTTCCTACCCCCGCCGAGGTCCACAAATTGCTGAACGCATCAAAGTAGACCTTTTCTTTTTTTAATTTGCTCTGCAGTCCTTCGATCTTCCCTCTTTGCCTTTTTTAGGTCTTGTTCTCCGGTTTAGGTTGCTTGCTATTCAATTGAAGAGCGGCTTCAATCTCAAAATCTCACCTTTTTTCCCTCTTCAATGTATTGATGAAAGAGACTTGCTGTAAGGTCTTGCCAAATAAAATTCTTTAGCAGTTTTTAAGTATTTAATCAATGATCCATTAATTAATTTGATTTGAAAGTTACATTTATAAACCAAACTTCAAACTCCTAAATAACTGAATTGGGCAAATTTCATTATCAAAATAGCATTTTAATATATATTTTTTAAAGAAAAACTAGGTTTCAATCCATATTCTAGCACGCTACAAGTATTTGCCCTGTTAAAGCACTCATTGATAGGAGATCCAAGACTCTCATACAGTAGATATCATGCTGGAAATTCTTGAAGACAGATTGCAACTCGGCGATAAATGAATGTACAATTGGTTTAATCACTCCATACATTGTTCATTGAATATTAACCATCGAGCTGGACAGAAGTTTTGGAACTATAAATTCAAAATTGGTATAGGAGGAGAAAACAATAGCAGCAGATTTGAAATACCAAGCACGCAGAAGAGAAACAGAAGGGCGGAATAAAAATTGAATCCGACAATTACGCCATTAAAATTCCGCAGAACCAGGAACCCGGGGGAAAGGAATTGCATCCCTTATATTTTCTAATCCAGTAGCAAATTGCACGAGCCTCTCAAAACCAAGTCCAAAACCTGCGTGAGGAACTGGCCATACAGAAACACAAGAGATCACAACAATGGGTGTTTCGAGTAACAGATTTTAAGCTATTTAGAGATATCAAGGCAATCAAATAAAAACAGGAAGCAAATTCCGAAGCTCTCCTGAAAACTCCAAATTGTATGTAGTGCGCATTCTTTGCACCACTGAATTCAGTCTAGAAACTATCATCAAACCTCAATGCGCAAACCTCCACAACTTAAGAGAAAATGTTAGCTTCAAGAAGTGAGATTTCTAACCTGAACCGTAACGTCGCAAATCAAGATACCACCAGAAGCTCTCCTTGTTCAACTTTAACTCATCTAAACGGTCTTCTAGGTATTCAAGCCGTTCCTCTCTTTGGCTTCCACCAATAAGTTCACCAACCTGGCAAATAAACAATTTATTACATGATAAATTCTACTAAGGCAACATTTCTTAAACTCCCTACCCCTTGCTACTTCTCTGTTTTTTCCAGGATTAGGAATAAATATTTCATTTTCACATCCCAAACAAGTAACAAGGACCCAATGTGAAATAAATCATGATGGCTTCTTGCTCTTCATAGTCTATTCCACTGGGAAGAGGTCCATAAATGCTTTAGAATATTACAAGCAATAGTTACTTGACAATCAAAAAACAAGTTAAAATGGAATAAGGAAATGGGGACTTACCCGAGGAACCAGCATGTCCATAGCAGCAACAGTTTTCCCATCATCATTTTGCCGCATATAAAATGCTTTGATGTCCTGAGAGTTTTAGATCGAAGAGCCACATGACATGAGCATTAATTCTGAGAACAATATACACTCCAATGTATTTTTATAATTATTTAAGAAAAGTGAAAGAATATAGACCAGGTTGCATACCTTTGGATAATCTCTGATTATGACGGGGCACCCACCAAATGCCTCTTCAGTTATATAACGCTCATGCTCACTTTGCAAATCACATCCCCATTCCACCTAGAAATTTCAGGGGGATCTTTATTAGGCAACAAAATACTCAGTATAATTTTCAATTATCATTTAAGAAACTGTAATTTTGCTTAACAGATTACTAAAGCAGTTCCAACCATAGACAGATCAAATCAATAATTCATTGTGAAAGTTTTAGACAGTTAATCTACAACTTCGATTGGCTTGAATCGCAGGTCTTCCTGTTTTAATCAATAATAAAAAGACTATGATGCCTGCCATTTTTCCAAATCAGACAACATTTCATTACTGTAACGAGTCCAGGCTTCAATAAGCGATCCTGTCATCACTCGGATGAAACAGAGACTGATAATAGTGGCTCTTATTAGAAACCAAGATCAAGAAGAAATTCAAAGGGATAATAGACATATATGCATCACTTTAAGGTACTATGAGTATAACTATTTCTGGCACTTAAATCAGGAAAAAAAAGAAATTTAAGAGAAATATAGTTTCTACCAAGTCCATGCAACAGATGGTAGCAACAGCTAGCTAATAATACAGAATAACATCAGCAAGCAATAGTCATCTGAGAAGTCTAAATATTGGGGCTAGTATGTAGTACCGGGAATTCAAACTTCTTTTTTGCTTTCAGAAGAAGTTCAACTGCATCAGTATAAGTCAACTGAACAAAGTCTTTCTCAGCCACATCCTGTAGATCAAAACAAAGAAAACCGTGTCAGAAAAATATGGAAAATACATCCAGAGCCAAGATGACAAATCTAGAACAGCGTCATAAAACAACATAAGTGGAAGGTATGAAGCACATGACAGAAGGTTTGAAGAAAAATAGGTTACACTAGAGAGCTCATACAGTCAATCGATCAATGATTCCCTTCTCAATCCAAGTATTGAAAAATTCCATGTCTTCCATGCAGTTTTCAAGGATATGTCTCACCTTCCACAAAAAGTTTTTGTCAGTCAATTATTCGATGAGAAAAATATGCAAGTTTGTGTATGTTAGTGCCTATGCAAGCTTTCCTTTAGCCATATGTGTTAAATTAACAATAGAGAAGATGTGAAAAGCAACATACTACATACTGGAGATAGGCAGTGGCACAGGCCATGTCGTCAGTCAGATCAGCAAATGCAAGTTCTGGTTCAATCATCTTAAATAAAGAAACAGAAAAATTATAAGAAACTTGGATAGTGCATGATCTGGAAGAACCAAACTTATAAACAAACTAACCCAAAATTCAGCCAAATGCCTTGAAGTATTAGAATTTTCAGCTCGAAATGTGGGACCAAATGTATACACCTAAAAGATGAGAAAAATTGTACGATAAGGAAAGGTTCAGATAGTTTTTATTTACTATCTGACATTAAAATACTGAAGAAAGCATAAATGAAATATATACATCCGAAAGAGCAGTGGCATATGTTTCAGCATTGAGCTGGCCAGAGACTGTCAGAAAAGCTGGTTTGCCAAAAAAGTCCTGAGAAAGAATAAAGGCAATGAAAATTACATCAATGGAGTTCAATAACACTACAGTCATCTTGCCTCGCCTGTTTAGGGGGGGGGGGGATAGTTCTGGGGTCAGCACTTGCAAGTTTCTTATTTTCAATACTGGTCTAACATACAGGTTTTCCAAGGACATACAATTTTCAGATGGCTAAAAAGATGAACTTTGCTCCTTATGAAACCTTTTTTCTGGCAGAAAGAGGAAAGGAGGGAGGGACACACTATATTCAGGTCTACTTTAGAGCATAATAGTGAGAAAAGGCATGCTCGACTCACTTGTGACCAATCAATTAAGCCATCCTTTGTTTTTGGAATCCTATCCACCGGAGAATTAGCAACTTCTTGAGAGCCTGGAATCTGTTCGTGAAAGTTAATATAGAATATCATGTATGGCAGCAGTTTTATAAACCTGTAGCAATGTTAGTTACTGATAGAATTATGCATAGATTTGTCTAGTAGATTCTATCTTCTGCTACATTATATTAGCAAAAATCATGCATGGTTATGTATTTTAAGAGATTAGTTAGATGAGATTGAAGCAAACCATGTAAACTATATCGCAGCTAAAAACAGGCGTCACAGTGTGCTTTTCAGTATTTTGAAAATAATGTTTATACAAGAAAATAAAAACATATGAATTTTAAGAAACTAAAATAAAAAAAGTAAAATCAGAAGTCATAAACAACTTAAGCAGTGCATACCAAAGTAGTCACACAGAACTGCTCACCAGCCCCTTCACAATCTGAAGCTGTAATAATAGGACTTGAGACCCAAACAAACCCATTTTCTTGAAAAAACTTGTGAGTGGCATATGCTAAAGCATTTCTCACCCTTGCAACCTAGAATCAATTAGCATTATTTACAAAGATGACAAGAATCAGGAACAATAAAGCTACATCGAAAAAAGGTATAAAAACATGCTTGCCATATTAAGTGGTAATATCATATATGACTGGGAGGCACTAAAGCCAACCAAAAAGTAGAATAGAAACAGGCAGCAGAACCATACCGCACCAAATGTATTTGTTCTAGGACGAAGGTGAGCTTTAGTTCTCAAAAATTCTCTGCTGACCCTTTTCTTTTGAATGGGATAGGAAGGATCACTCTTGCCAACCTTTAAGAAGAAAGGAGATTTTGGGTGAAAACCTTGGAGTAGAATCACATTTTTATGTAATATGCAGAATATACTCAAATGCCAATGGAGATCACATAAAACAAAAGGGAATCGTATCACACCATACCAAGAACCAGGTTTCCCAATTGCTTGTCATCCAGAATATCGTTGAGGATAGAATAGACATGACATCGATGATCCCAAGACCTCAGAGTTCATTTAACCCCTATATCACTGTTTATAGTTTTATGCAAGTACAGATTTACAGCAATTTATGTGTCACATGCAAGGTGGAATGTGAGAAAGCTTGAAAACTTCCATTTGTTTTTGTGAACTCTTTTTTGTGCCCAGTTTCTCCCTGCCATATGTTAATTTGCCTCATCTAAAACTCCAGTCAATATAAATTTTGCAAGTTACAGTTTTAAGGTCTAGTTTTTCAGTAATTCAGGGGTGGAGGGGTATTTAGAATTGTAATCTGTACAAATTCCTGGTGCGGTCACTTACAACTTGTTAAACGCATGTTATCAAAATATGTATTGATGAGTTCATGTGAAAATTAGCTCCCTATCTACCAAGAATGCCAAGAAAATCATACCAAAACAATTTTGTTGACCTTCAGTTCCACCTTTTGTTTTGATCCTTGGCTCTCCACCACAGTTCCTTGCACCAATATTGATGCGCCAGTTGTTATCAACCCAGATTCTACCTATTAATAAGCTCCAAAGCTTGAATAAAGGTAAGGTGATGACAATACAGACCACATGTAAGATGAATCCATCATGGTATAAACATATTATGAGAACTTTTGAATTTTTATGTAATAAATCAATGGAGCTTAACATTTTTGAAACAGATTTTCATTAAACAAAAGAAAGTGAGCAGAAGTACACTTGTTCCTAGTTGTTTACACCATGGAATAATTCTAAATAAAATCCCTCAGCTATTAATGTCAACCAAACTTGAGAAGAAAAAGAACAGGGAAAGTTAAGGAGGTGTTCATAAACAGAGTAATACTCCAACTTTCTAAAAAACTAGAGTTGGAAAAAGAAAAACTAGAATTTCATGTTTAAATACAATATTTCTACATCTGAAGAACCCAAAAACTAATTTTTCAAATTTGCATTGAGTTTGTAAATCACATTTTTGAGGTTCTTCGCAATTTTTCTTTACAAGTTTTTTATTGTTTTCCAAATGAAATAAAAAGAACCCTGATGAATAGCACAATGTTCTTCTTTTATATACAAGCACTTTTACATATGCGAAAAATTAAATTTTTTATTATTTTATATTTGGTTCGTGTCATGAATTTATTTTCTTATTATAAATGTAATGTAAATATTTACTTTTTTTCTTATTAATAAGTACAACTTTTTCATGATAATTTTTCATTTGAAAGAAATAAAATTAATATTTTATGATTAGATTGTCTCAAATACAAACATTAAGATGATCATAGGAAATTAAGGTTTCAATTTTTTTTATGAAAAATAATTAAAATCCTGACGTATTTCTTTTCTTTTTTTTTCCTGTAGAAAATTTATTCTCTGTTCTCAAAAAATGAACATGCTTTCCAATTTTTCATTGAAACGTAAAAATTAAAAAAAGAGAAGAAAACTGAAAATAGAAAAGGAAAATGG
This sequence comes from Populus tremula, assembly GCA_964019445.1. Taxonomy (NCBI): domain Eukaryota; kingdom Viridiplantae; phylum Streptophyta; class Magnoliopsida; order Malpighiales; family Salicaceae; genus Populus; species Populus tremula. The sequence continues at coordinate 1,185,573 of CAXHTJ010000017.1, read as the reverse complement.
TTTTCTGTTATTGGACAACCCCTGAGATGTCAAGTCCAAAGCGATTATGTTCCACTGCAAATTAAAGAATTAGAAAATGTATATGCATGACTTTATTGTTTATGGTAATACCTGATCATAACCTTCAGCCTCCAATCCCATTACACATTGCATGTTTGATAGGCATGAACCATCATTAACCTGTATATGTTTAATAACAGACATCCCCATCAGCTTATCATAGTTCAATTTAAAACAACTTTATCATAGAAATCATACGAGAAACCACCATTATTACCTCAATAAATGTAACACTGCTCTGAACACGAAGAGTACGAACCCAACCCATCACGACAATGGTCTTCCCTACACGATCCAACCCTTCATCTGGACCACCCTTTATATCAGCAATCTTCAACTTTTTTCTAAATTCTCCAACTCTATTTCCCACTTCACTCTTCTCCTTCTCCAAAAATCCCACTTTTGCACTCTCGTTAGACTGTAGAGCTCCAGAAATCACACTGCAGGAGAACCTCCGGCGAGGCAAACCTGAAAGTTGAAAAAACTGGTGGAACTTTGGAGGTATGGCATGAGGTTTCGTTATTGTTTTGAGGATTTCAGGGAGGTTACTAGGGTTTGATTTGGGGTAGAAAGACAGCAACCGAAGAGAAGACCCCGGGTTTAACCGGAGCGAAGTAGCTGGTCCTAAAGCAGCAATAGCCATATGGTTCTTGTTTTTTTCGTGAATAGAATTGTATTAGTCACTAAAGTATTTTTAAAAAATTAAAAATGGCTTTTGATATTATTCCATGGAATCCCCTGCAATATCAAACAGAAAGTGATAGTATCATATATTCATAAAAAAGAAAAAAGAAAAAAAGCTTTCAACTTTATACAAAGGATCATGTTTGGTTCACTCAAACAATGTCATTCCTTAGTTTAATGTTCTTTGCTTCCCTGGAATCAAGTAGTCAAATCATTCAAATTTCCATCATCAATTCCCAAGTAAAACAAACATCACTAAATAAAAAAGATAGGAACTTTATCCAAAAGGGTCGTATTTGGTTCACTCTAAGATTGAAAATGGAATGAAATCTCACTCCAATTCTTTGTTTAATTTTGTTTAGTTCACTAACATCAAGAATTACAATCCTTTCTTATTCCATCATCAATTCCTAAAGTAAAAAAAAATATACAAACAAACAAATATTGCCTAGATGAACAAACCGGAGCATCATAAAGACTAATAATAATAAAAAAAAAGAAACTTTACAGCTCAGAAATACGAAGCCATGGACCAAAAAAACCAACTTCACCAAATACTGGAAGAACCCAGTTGGTGTCTGCTGTGTGGTGCCATGTATGTGGTGTGAAGATGAAGTACTATGGCAACTTACAGCAATGGAGTATTGAAACTCACCTGTTACGACAGATAGAGAAACATGAGCAAGGGACTGTATGAGTGTTGGCGTTGAGAAAGAAGGGAATCGTTTGAGTGGAATGGGATTGGGTTAATTGTATCGGGAGATAAGGCCTTGATAGTTGATGGGTCTATACTCTATACTCCCTTGTGAGTTCCTAGACGAAAAGAAAAGTTTTGAAATTTTCTTTAAATTTTGGGATGGGAACAAAAATGTTGGAGTATTGTAAACAATACTTTGTTTCATAGTTATAGCAGCTAATTTGTACTATTGTTTTTTTTTTAATTAAATATTAATTAAAAAATAATAATCTAACCCGACTCAAAAACTTATTTATCATCAAGGCTATGGGATCATTTAATTATTATTTTCTTACAATTATCAATTTATTTGAAAATATTTTTTATTTCAAAATTTATTTAAAGCAAAATCAATTTCCATAACTAATAATTAGTTTATCATAAATTAATATATCGAATTAACACCTTGAGGTAAGCTAAGAATTTATGTCGGTATAAATATTCTAAAATAAAAAATCTTTTCACTTGGAAATTGTATATTGAAAGTTAATATGTAACTTTTTACCGTTTGAATGAAGAGTTTTATAAAAAATAGAAAAATTATTGGGAAAACCAATTGAGAAATGCATTTGCTTGGAAAAGAGGTTATTAAAAAAAATTCTTATTATTGAACCAATTAGAATATGAATTGTTTATTTAAAATTTAAAAATGTAAAAGTTTATCTAATAATACATTCTTCACCAAAAAAGTAAAAAAAAAAAAAAACTCAAATTTTAAAATTTAACCATTTATTAATTACAAAAAATCACTCTCAAACTTAAGATTTAAAAAATAAGTTGTCAAACTCAACTCAAAAATTAACTTGAAAAAAAACTTGGATTACTAGGTTATTTGGTTAATTTGTAAATCACTATCAACCTAAACCAACTATTTTATTAAAATAATTGTTTTTTGTTCTTTTTATTTATTTTATGAGATTTTTAGAAATATAGTGATGGTTACTTTTTAAAGTGTTTTTTATTATAAAATATATCAAAATAATATATATTTTTTAAAAATTATTTTTATATCAGCATATTAAAATGATTTGAAAACATAAAAAAATATTTATTTAAAATATATATTTTTAATTTTTTTTAAAAATATTTTTATAACAAAAAAAACAAAGCAGTTAGTATTTACCTAGCTAAATTTGAAAAGGTTAATTGAATAATAAAAAGTTTTATAAAGTAAATCAAGTTTTATTAAATTAATATTTAATTTAATTAAAATCCTCAATTTTCAAGGCCAAACCATCAATTCAAGCCAAGTTTAACATCGAGGTTACCATCTACATGTGAGGCTATAATTGCCCCAATGATGCAAGTAAAGAATAAAAAATCAAAGAGTTCTTGAACGTGCCGCCCCGCTTAAATAATTCGCACTCTCTTTATAGCACCCTCGGACCCGTTATTCCCATACACAGTTTGCGCGGTGCCATTATAGAACAGAAGCCCATCACCGGAAAACCCAAGATCCGATCACCGGAAACTTGCTGACACCATCTCCAGGTCATATTCTTAGATCCATATTTAATATATCTTTCTGTATGTGTTTGTGTTTGTGTTTGTTTAAATGCTAATAGAATTGATAGATTGAATGACTGGCATGTATGTGTTTGTGTGTGTGATTTTGTTGGGATTTGAATGGGGAATTGGGGGTTAAGATTGATGTGGGACTTACTCAGATGGGTTGTTAAGATTTTGGGTTGATGAGGAGTTTTGGTGATGGGTCATGGAGAGGTGGTTTTGCTGTTTTATTGGTAAAGTTTGGAACTTCAGAGGATTTATGAGTTGATTTATGGATGAAAAGGAAGTTTTTAGTGGCTTTTGAATGAATGTGATTAGTTTGGTTTCTAAAGAGGATTGGTAAGGGATTTTGTAGGTATGCAATTTTGGGTAGGGTAATTTTTGTGAGTTGTGGTGTATGATGTCAATTGTTGAAGTAGAAGTGAAGGTGCTGAGAGGTTCTTGATGGATTTTGGATTTGTGGAAGAGTTTTGAGAGGTTTAGTGACGGTGTTTAATTGTTTGGAAAAAAAGAGGATTATATTTGGGAATATAGGATGTGAGGATTTTGACTGTGGATGGGGCTGTGTTTTTATGAACAATGGGCATTCTGGAAGCATCCTCTTTGTGTCTGTTGTTTCATGAGCTCCACATGAGTGCATAGCTTGAGTCTGTGTCTGCTGCTTAGAATGTGGTTGGATTACAAGTTACTTTTTTTTCCGGGCCTTTATATACTGGTGTTACATGCTAGCATAGATGGAGGGAAGGGGGCTGTTTGGAAGATGGTCCAAATGGGGAACTAGACCCTGGAACACAAAATTCCATGCCTTGAAGTCATGACTTCTGGCCATCCTGCTGATACCAAATGATATGGTGTTCTGACTATTTGAGGAGTACTGATATTTGGCAAGGTATTGAGTTCTTGAAAGTAGATGGAAACTATATGCTTCCATCAAGAGTATACATTTCAACTTCTACCATATGACAATTAAACTATGAGAATATGCAGTAGATGGAGGAGAATGGATTTTGATTTTAGAATTATATGGAAACTTCATAGGTCTCAAGTTTATGGTTTCATTTGAAGGATGCATCCGTCATCCCTTTTTCTTAAAAATATTGTGTGATCAGCTGTTCCCTGTTAAGCTTGAAACCTCATTTCTATTTTATTCAAATGACTTAATGGATTCAATTGGGTTTTGAAAAAGTTTCGAATTTAAGCATCCATTAGTAATCAGTGCTTGATTGACTCGGCTAAGAGATATTCAATGCTAATAAGCAGTTCTTCTGCACAAACTTGTTCTGATTTCTCTTCCTCTCAAGTGCAGAAATGTATAACAATGTGGGACCTCAGCCTGGGGTGCCAAGACCTCCGACCAACCCTCAGCCCACTCCATTTGGGAATGCCTTCTATGGAGCTGGCTCGGGACTTATTAAAGGTGGACTGGGTGCATATGGAGAGAAAATTCTGGGATCGAGTTCTGAGTATGTGCAAAGCAATGTAAGTAGCACTCTGAGACTTTTATGTCAAACACCATTTTGGTTTAAGTTTGCTGCAAGCCAAACTGAATGTTGATGCTCTGGTTGATCATGCGCTAGTCCCAGATTTGATTTATGTTGGACACTACAAGGCCTCATGCTAGTGTCTTTAGACTACTGACAAGGCACCATTTACATAAATGCTATGGGTTCATTTTAGACAGATTAGATTGTTGTAGTTTAGTTTGAGAGCTATGTGATTTCAGCTGACATTTTCTTTCAAATAAACAGATAAGTAGATACTTCTCTGATCCACAATACTATTTCCAAGTGAATGACCACTATGTGAGGAACAAATTGAAGGTTGTTCTGTTTCCTTTCCTGCACAGGGTAAGCAATCTTATCTAATGTTTCTTCTAGCTTGCAAACCATCCTTTTCCTATTGACGTGACCTTTTGTCCTTGCTATCCTTTTCTCAGGGACATTGGACAAGGATAACTGAGCCAGTGGGGGGCAGGCTTTCCTATAAACCCCCAATCTATGATATAAATGCACCGGACCTGTACATACCGTTCATGGCATTTGGTACCTATGTTGTTCTTGCTGGCTTGTCATTGGGACTTAATGGAAAGTAAGTAGATTATATTCTCCAATCAACCCAGCTTAGCCTTAATACCTACATGTGCTGGTGGCAAGCTTATCAATTTTTTGTGCTGGATGCATCTATGAACAGCTTCTCTGTTAGCCCTAATTGTTCCCATCCAAACATAACCCATGCTAAACTTTTTCATGTTCACAACCTTAATTTGTCATAGACCCATACAGATTTTTGGATAGCATTTTGGTACCTGCTTCATTTATTTTTGGTGTTAGCTCTTTTAGCAAAAAGCAATTTAAGCACTTACAAATGTTGATTAGCACACAACTGTATCATGTTGATCTGTCTGATAATAGTTCTAAAGGGTGGGGAAAAAAAGGCAACATGTTCACCTTTTCTTTTTTCTTACATGCAAGTGGCTATTTTACAAAACCTTGGCTGCTAGATGGAGAGGGTCATGAAGGGAAATCCTTTATTTTCAAAGTGCTCTTTTTGTATGGCAGTTTTATTGCAGTCCATGGCAGCAGTCATATGGTGGCAATTTTGACAGTGTTGCTTAAAGTTGTCACTCTGATTCCCGCATCTTGCACTACACCTTTGTCTCACTTTTTTTTCCCTCTTCCTTAATTTTTTGTGCATGTCAAGACTTGTGTGTGTGCATCTGTAAGCTTCAATGAAGCAACTAATTTCTCAGCCGGATGAACAATTACTTGCATTCATCTTTATTCAACCAGATCTTTTGTTTGTCTTTCTTTGGCCCTTGAATTTCCTTTATCTGAGATCAAGTTTAGTTCCATTTGATTCTAGGTTTAGCCCAGAAGCTATCAATTGGCTGTTTGATAAGGGATTGCGTGACTGGTTTGGACAGGATGCATTGTTCAAACCCAGCCAAACAATCTCTGGAATTGGATCACAGCATTGAATTCCAACACCCTTTTTTATCTTTACTTCGGAAATTAATTTCATCTGAGCTCTCAAGTTTAGGCTTTTTTTTTTTTCCAGGTTTAGCCCAGAAGCTCTCAATTGGCTGTTTGTCAAGGGATTGCTTGGCTGGTTTATGCAGGTTGCATTGCTCAAAATAATACTCCTTTCATTGGGTAGTGGGGAGGTACCCTTGTTAGACATGGTTGCATATGCTGGGTATACTTTCACAGGCATGTGTTTTGCTGTACTTGGAAAGATCTTACCTGGATACTCTTACTACATTTTGATGCCATGTACCTGCCTATGTATGGGAATTTTCTTGGTGAAGACAATGAAGAGAGTACTATTTGCAGAGGTGAGGAGCGTTGATTCGAACCGGCACCATTATCTCTTGCTCCTCATTGGTTTGGTTCAGTTCCCACTTTTTGCATGGCTTGGCAATGTTAGTGTTAATTGGTTTCTCTAAACTGCATTCTGTTATGTTGTAGTTAGAAACATGTATTTGTAGAGTTACGGAATATCATAATTTTTTTGCTACATTAGCTGATTTACAGGCGATTGTTTTGCTGATAAGCATGTGAATCCACTTAGCTTTTCACCCACATTGAAAACTGGGAAAGTTTATGTTGTTTTGTGTTGAGAAATTGTAAGCTGCAACATTATAGATTAATTATCCTATGGATAAATGGAAATTTATTCAACACTGGAAATGCGTTAATGGATGGTACAGATTATGACACATTCTCCTTCACTGGAACCACTGAACTTTATTTTGGATGCAAATTCAACTTGTATCCCACACGTGATTAGGAAGTAGAAACTTATCCCATTGGAAATTACTACCACTATAAACTTGAGTACATAGAATTTTCATGATGATCCACTGTGAATATGGTAACTTCTCAAGTTCTGTGATCTTGCTGCCCAACACACCATGCCTGGCCTTTGTCCTCTGCAAAAGCGCATGTTCAGCGGACACCTTAAGCAATTGCGGGCAAGGCTGTTGCAAACTGCCACTGTCCTGTCAATGAACTGCGGTGGAGGATTTTCCGTAAGAAAATTGTCTTCTAAGAACAAGATTTTCCATGAACTCCCCGGTTGAGGTCCATATTCTACTGGGATTCGTCCAGAGAACTGATTATGGGAAAGATCAATTGATGATAATCTCGCTTCGTTAGCTAAACTGATGGGTGGATGCCCGTGCAACCAGTTAGCGTGTGCATCCAACACTTTTAGAGTGTAGTTGTTGTTTTTTAAAGTGTTTTTTATTGAAAAAAGCATATCAATAATATGTTTTTTTTTTAAATTATTTTTGAGATCAACATATCAAAATGATTTGAAAACATCAAAAATATATTAATTTAAAAAAAAAAAAATTCAATTTTTTTCAAAAACGCTTTTAAAAAGCTCTTCCAAACAGCCTCTTAAGCTGTAAATCTGCCCAAGGGTATATAGTATTACCTCCATTTCTGTGAATTTATTAGTTGGGATATTAAGGCGTACTACCATAGGCAAAGTGGGAATTTCCTGAGGAATGGGACTTGAAAGCCTGTGATCACTCAAATCCAGTACCGTGAGGTGTTTGAAGACACTTGCAGGTGAAATGTGTCCTGATAGCACATTATAGCTCATAGACAATCTTCTCAAGTTTATTGGAAGATGAGGCACAATTCCTTTTAGATTGTTGCCACTAAGATCTAATGTATTCAGCTGCCACAACCAGAGAGGTCCGGAATGTTGCCTGCCCAACAATGCGTTGTTTGACAAGCTTAATTAACCGCACCTAGCTTCTCAAAGTGATAATATTGGCTGGAATTCTGCTAGAGAGGTGGTTTTGCGACAGGTCTAAGATTTCAAGATGCTTAGATTGATGATTCCTTGAGGCATTCTGCCAGTGAAGAGATTTTCAGACGATAATAGTCTGTTGAGCTTTCGAAGGTTAGCTATGGTTTCTGGTATTGGCCCTCGAAAATTGTTTTTGCTTATTCCAAGGGAGGTGAGCTCCATTAAATTTCCGATAAAATGGTGATAGAAAACCATCATATTTAGCAGCATCAAGATCGATTGCCATTATACGGTTGGCTGATTTGTCTGTAGGTCCCTTTTCCATCATATCATGTGCCATCCATTGAATTGTACAAAACATTTCCTTGACGTTCAATTTTAGACTTGCAAGCACAAACCCTAGGCTATGAAGCTTAACATTGAGTGCAGCATTTCGACCAATCTGCATTTCCAGGGAAAGAGTAACCCTAGCAAGTAACGATCCATATACTAGCTAGTAATGTTCTAGCACGATGTGCAAACGAGCAATAGTTGAGAATTATATATGTGAGTTATTACAATCAAGAGCACTGATTGATGTAATTCCACTTTCAAAGGCAAACAAAAATACAGGAAAAGTAGAAAATGAATCCGTAGAACTAACTGTGATGCTACTCTCTACTCTCTAAATACAAGAAGTTTCATGCATGTTTATGCAAATACAGACTATATACATGCACAGATGCATTTAGGTACTTGTGAAAGTATGCGAAGTATGCGTCGTTCTTCAAAAGTTCAACTCAAACTGCGGAGTTTAGCACCATGAGTTCAACCGAGTTCAACTCAAACTGCGGAGTCTAGCACCATGAGTTCAGCCAAGATCAGGTACGGTGAAGTACTCATCGTCATCGATTTCAATCCTAGGCTTCTTATGGGGCATGCTGAATTTGGGGGGTCTGTATGAGTTCACATTGGTTGGTGGTGAGATTGGAAGTTGAGGAACTTCAGCTGCTGCTAAAGCCTCCTGAGGAAGTTGCTCACTGAAAAGACCCATGTCAGCTAGCCAGTCAAACTCTCCTAGCCCAAGTTGCTCTTTCTGCACAGAAAAGAAACAAGAAGTCATTGAGATTTGAAAGACAAAGGTCAATCCAACAGTTCCGACATCAATTTTGTTCTTCATGTAACAGGGAAACGAAAAAACACATGCCCACATTTTGCAAAGGCAGGGTTGGATGCTCGAAAGGATCATCGAAATGCATAAACAGAAAGTGACTGCTAGTTTCTATATTCAAGGGAGCTACTGCAAGCCCCTTGTTCTCCAATTGATGGAAAACTGATCATTTAGGGTTAAGTTGAGGGTCATCTGTATTAGGACGAACCATATACCATATACCATTACACAATCAATCAATGGTTCGAGACTCCAAGTCATATGATCTCGGGGGAAGAAACACCCACTTTCTCCCAACTTTTTCATCCCTTTTGAAGACAGTATTGTTTGCAAACAAAATATGGGGGACATTTTTGAGTCCATACAAAAACTTCTTATTACCTTGTCAGTGGATTCTTCAATGTCAGAGAACTGTAGAAAATCATCAACAGCCCAAGAAGAGCCAAAACTCGATGCATGCTGCCAAGGCAACTTGGAAGTTTGTTGTTCACTCTGATTTGGTGGCTCTAAAGAACTCTTCTTAGTGTCCTTGGAGCAACTAGAACTTAAAGCCACTCGGATTCCAGTGGCCAGAAACCGCTGGTGATTCGCAGAAAGGCTACCAGCTGAATGGATTGGTTCATCACAATCCCGGCAAAAGAGGGCTCTGTCTTCAACACAGAAAATGAAAGCAGCCTTTTCCTGAAAATCAAATTAATTAGAGAGACACAGAGAAAAACTTCACAACCATAAAACAGAAGTTCATAGAAATACGAAAACTAAACGAGAGCATTAGGTTGCAATTGATTAATATATTAAAAACAAGCATTTTAGATATCAAGTAATCCTCTATTAAAACAGGGTTTAGAAGGAATCCCTCTGAGATAAACCCGACACAATCCGCATGGCAACATCCACACATTGACTAATCCAGGCCGCCTAGGTGAGGTTTGAATCCAAGATGAGTGCCTTAACCACACATCCCTAGCTAGTCCCCCCCCACAGACTAAACTGTGAGACTCTTATCTCTTTCAATATAACTTATGTCTCTATCATGAATCACCATAAACTTATTAAAATTCATTAAATATACAAATCTACAAAGAATTTCTTGGTTTGAACAAGGTATTAATTTATAGCAAAAGTGCCCTTCATAAATTAAAGTTCAAATAGCTGCCAAGACACACTACAAGAACTTGATTACACGTTGTTATTCAAGATCTCACACCCTATCAGCAATGATTCCTTGGGATTTTTCCCCATTGATTTCTTGGAACTCAAAGTGAGCAGATAGAAAAAAAGCAATTCCATACTTTGCAAACACCAAATCATAAACCAGACAGATAGATCACAATTCCAAAAGCAAGATCTGATAGAAAATCACAGAAACAAATTACGATAAATCAATTAAAAATTAGTACCAAAGGTGAGAAATGAAATTACTTGGCATATATCACATGGAGGCAGCTTGTTGGAGAGGCACTGGAGAAGAAGTCTTTGGTGTTTGCTAGCAAGCTTGTTTGCTGCATGAACTTCTATGTCACATTTTTCACAAAGGGCAGCCTCATCAGCACAGCAAATCACTGTGGCCGGTGCTTTCTCACACACATCACACTGAATTTTCATCTTCTTGATTGAAAGTTAAATCAGATCAAACCCCCACCTCTCTTTTAGCAGATCCCTTGTTAGTTCACCTTCTCTAGTTTCTTGTAATCTCTTGAGCGGACTCAAACTGTGCCAAGGTACAGTAAATGAGACAAACAAAAAAAACTACCTAAATGCTGATCTTTTTCCCCAATAAAGTGCAACCAAGCAAAAAGAGAAAGAAAGAAGATTGGCCAAGAACACAAACAACAGAAGGAAAGAAGAGAGAAGAGAGGAGAAAGAAGAGCAAGATGAGACCTAAGAGAACTAATGCAAGCAAGAATATGTGGAAGATACAGAAAACTGAGTGCTTGGTGCAGAATCCAAGAAGGTGAGTGTTTGCAGATAAGACCTTGATATTTTGTGAATCAAGACCAAGAATGTGGAAGCAGCAATGCCCAAACTCCATGTGTGGCTGTGGTTTGTAAGCAAACTGCAAGTACTCATGGTCCGTGATTATTTTCAGACTTCTTAAGAGTTGAATTGGTAAGGCGAGGAGTGCAACAAGCACACATTTGTCTTCTTGTGTTGCCACTTGACATAGAACATTCATGCAAGCCAACTAACTTGATGTTAGATTTTCGAAACCTCAAATGAGTCTCCAAACTGTTCATGAATTCTTGATTGAATCTTTAAACTAATTTTTTTCAATTAGGTCTTTAAAATAATAGACATTCCTCAATTTTCCTTCTTTTGTTCATGTCCTTTTTTTTGTTTGTTATTTTCCAAAAAAAATATATTTTAAAGAATATTTTAATACATTTCCTTCATGAAATTATGAAACTCTAGTCAGATATGAAGATTTTCAAACTTATTCGATAGTATTTGTATATCCATGTAAACTCACAAAAACATAAGAGATTCTTTTTTTATTCATTCATGATGCAACTGAAGAGAGTTTAATGTTTTTCATCATGGAATCATGATGATTCCTTAACTATGAAATGAAAGTAAAATATTATTAAGGAGATCCTCCAACCAAAAAAAAAGTGTTTACATTCGTGTACAAAACATGAGAAATCCTTCTTTTTTGTTCATTTATGTTGGAAACAACACTATTTTGAAGAGAATTTGGTGTTGTTCTTCATGAAACTGTGTTGGTTTTCAGACAAAATGACTTGATTAAAAAAATGTCTAATATAAAAAATAAAATTGATAATACTAATTATTTTAGGATGAAATTGAGATTTTCATACATGAAAGAAGACAATAAAGTCTCCCCCTAAGAGTTGCTAAGGTAACAGCTCTGATTCATGAAATGACTTGTCATTTATCACATGGATGGAGACGTCTCCGGAAGCGGCTGCGATACCAGTTGAGGAGGTCGCATATACATCAGCCATCCTAGGGTTTCTTAGTTGTCTTTTCCCAACTTTAGTATATGAATCGAAAAAATATCTAAGTAATTCATAATTATTTGTTGGAATTAATTCAAATAATTATTTTTAATAAAATAATATTATTTTATTTTTTATATTAGTTTGACTTGTTGTTTATTATTATGATAATAAAATATTTTTTTTACATGTTTTTTAATTAAAAATATATCAAAAATATATATTTTTTATTTTTAAAAATGATCTTTTAATATCATCATATCAAATAATATAAGAACACAAAAAAATTATTATTTTTTCATTTGACTATTAAAATAAAAATTCAAATCTCTTAAAAATATATCAAAAATATATATTTTTTATTTTTAAAAATGATCTTTTAATATCATCATATCAAATAATATAAGAACACAAAAAAATTATTATTTTTTCATTTGACTATTAAAATAAAAATTCAAATCTCTTAAAAAATATTTTTAACACATAAAAACAAATAAATTTTAATTCAACTATATGTTCGTAATATTTCGGATTAACTCTTATCTTATTTGGAAGTGTATTTATAGTTGTTTTTCAAATTATTTTTTATGTTGAAATGCATTAAAAAGATATTTTTTTATTTTTTAAATATTATTTTTAAAATCAACGCATCAAAACGATTCAAAACATATAAAAATAATAAATTTTTAATAAAAAAATTAAATTTTTATAAAATATAATTTACACATATTTTCATCTATGGTTCATTTAGAGACTAAATTTAACAACTATAAAAAAAGAAAAAAATCTACCCCCGAGTAAAAAATAAGAGCTCTTAAAAAACAAAAAAGAGAGGATAATTACTTGATTTAAAAGCAGCATTATTATTAGATCATATACATAATTATGATTCAGTCATCAATAAAGTCACAAGGTGTAGCCAAATCTTGGTGATTGATCCACATGAACTCAGAATTGATCACTGCATCAACTCTCTCCTCTTTCCAATCGAGGGTGCAAAGCATCTTACACTAGAAAGAATCAAACATGGCAACCCCAAGGAGAACCTGAAAGCTTTGATGCGAATCCTTCTCTTACAAATCTCTTCACGGATGTCCGAAACAACTCCTCTGACAACCTCTCTCCTTCACAGACCTCCTCAGCTTGTCCCTGACTTTATGTCTCAGAAACGCACGCCTTGCATTGCGATAAGTGCTCTCGTAGCTGTCTTCCCCGGTATCAGAAAACTGGCGGAGAGAATGCTGTCTTCCATGGCCGGACAAGCTGGATGCCATGACTGGACATACCTGATCAGTGTTCGTCATGGCCGGAGGCGGTTCAAGAATCGGACATGGTTTTAGTAGTATCATGGGATATTGTAGATTACCATGATGTGTTTATAAATAAACAATAACCTTGGATTCTGCTACTTCTTAATTCTGGATGGGTTAGTGGTTGAACTATTTTGGAAATGTCTAAGCAAGGTTGCTGGGTTTTGTTGCACCCAGAATCATCAACCGTATTAACTAATTCAATGATTAACTGTTAATCTTGACATTAATGGTGTAGGGTCCTCCAAAAAGCATGGCAAAATATTCTGGAGGACAAATTTGTTAGATTCTAAACGGGTCCTCAAACAAGAATAACTCTCCATTATATTAACATTACACATTCAAATATTAAAAAATAAAAATAAAAATAAAATTTATTTAGAAAAAAAATATAAAAAAATAAATAAAAAAAATAAAAATAAAAATCAAGTTTGATATAAAAATTATTTTTTTTAAAAAAATACTTTTGAAACATAAAAACAAATAGACTTATAATCTAGTTATTAATTTTTTTTTTATTTTGAGTTTTCTAACAATATTTTTTGAAGATTCCAACATAAAATAAAAAAAATAACAACAAATTAAAATTAAATTAAAGGAGATAACAAAAGATCCATAATAATATACCATGAGCATTCAAGAAAAAAAAAAACAAAACAAAGGGAACAAGATGCCACCTTAGCAATGACCTATGTATTCTCTAGTATAATTCCAAATAGATGGCACTTCAATTTTATCATCATGAGAGGTCCCTCTTCACCAATTGTTTTCCCCTATATCATGCTTTCTCTTTTCTATAAATTATTACTGTTTTTTTTTATTAATCTCCCATTAATAGTATAATTATATATGCATCAAAATGAATTTCTTAGAATTTCATTTTATTGGAATTAATTTTTTTAAAATAAATAAATAATTATCTCTAGTGTAAAAAGCTAATCAATTAGCTTCTTAATTAGTCTTGATCATGTTTAATTTAATATTACTTTGTTTTAAATATATATTTTTTAATTACCAATCTTTTCATATTAGTCTTTTCTTTTCTTTTTTTATTTTTAAAATAAATTAAAAAATAACATGATCATTAGTAGCCAAGGAAATAATTAATTAGCTTTTAAAACTAGAAGAATCATTTAATTTATTTATAAAATTAAAGAGACTAATTTATATTTTTCTAAGATATTTTTTTCCTTGGAGTTTTCTTCTTGAGTTAAGATTAACACAATAACTTAAAAAACATAGGTGTGTTTAAAAGTGCGGTTGAATCATGTTTTTGAAAAATTTTAATATTTTTTGCTTTAAATTATTATTTTTTAAATATTATTTAATGCATTCTCGAGAGAAAATCATTTTAAAAAGCAACTTAAACCACATTTTTATATAAGCCTAAATCTACCATCTAACTCAAATGTCTAATACTACTATGAAATCTTCTAGGTTAGGACACCATTTAAGGTACGTTGTAGTGTAACTCACTTTTCATTAAAAAAATATTTTTTTTGTTTTCAAATAATTTTTTTAGTGTTTTTGAATCATTTTGATATGCTATTATAAAAAATAAATTTTAAAAAATAAAAAAATTATTTTAATATATTTTTAAATAAAAAATATTTTAAAAAACAACATTTACCAAACCCCAGATCCCATCATAGACAAGGAATCTTTTATGAACGACATGTCAGGGAGAAATCTTTAGAAGCATCAATCGTGTTTTTTTTTTAATGTCATTCAAACACATAGTACAAACTACATGTCATTTATCCTTACAGATGCTACCTTTGGGAATTTTAGACAAACATCAATGGCAGCTGAGCCATGTATCAAAGCTTTTCGAAAGGGTCCACCATATATAAACTTTCAAATCCAAGTTAGCTTTGCCAAATACGGTAGCACCCAGAAGAAAGAACGAAACTACAAAGCTCAAACAACTCTCAATCAATTTGCAGCAAAAAGGTAACAAATTTATATCTCTCTAAAAAGCCCTTTTTTCCCTCTAATCTTTTTGTCAAAAAAATCTGAACTTTTCTTTATTTTTTTGTTCTTGGAATTGAAATTTCAAAACTTTAGTACCATTATTGGGATTAGCATATAGTTTATACTTGTACCTTATGAGGGATTCAGTGTGAGAAAAGTCTGTGTTTGATTGTAAAGGAAATTTAGATTTTTATTCATGTTGGAATGGATGGATGTGTAAAGTTTAGGTTTTCTGGAGGTTAATTTTGATCCGGGGTTATTCAAATTTGTTAGATTTGAAAAGGGTGTTTGCTTTAGCTGATAAAGTTTGATCTTTGAGGAGAATCGACACTTGTTTGAGCTTTAGTGGATTTTTTCGGTAGTGGAAAAGCTTCATTTGGTATTGCATTGTTGAGTAACTTGCGGTTTTAAAGAGAGGAAGTGGAGGGCTTTGTTATAGATGGAGAGACCATTGTTTTATGAGATTGTGGAAAAACCTGCTACAAGCTGTATAATAGGAATATGTAGTGCTATATGGTTTTATATACAGAAGAGAAATTTTGGGTACTCTCATGTGGGATTAAGTTATGAAAATGCCATCGAGGGCACCATTGGAGGATAATAACTTCAGCTTTTTCACATATTAGTGTTATTCATCTTGTTTTCAATATGAGTGCGCTTTGGAGTCTAGGGGTTGTGGAACAGTTGGGGCACGTTGGCCTTGGTGTGGCATATTATCTTCACCATACACTTGTGTTGGTTGTATTATCTGGGGCACTAGTACTGGGGATGTACCATTTATTGATACAAAGATTTAAGATAGAGTATTTTCGGAGAGTGATGGCTGTTGGGTATTCATGTGTTGTATTTGGGTGGATGACAATTCTTTCTGTGAAGCAACCATCCTCAAAGTTGGATCTTTTTGGATTTCTTTCGCTTCCTATCAGTTTTGCACCTTTTGAGTCATTGATATTTACGTCAATTATTGTTCCACAAGCAAGTTTTCTTGGCCATTTATCAGGAATTGTTGTTGGATATGCTATTGCATGGGGTTTGATACATGGGATGAACAATTACTGGGCAATATCAATGCTTGGATGGATTGTGCTTGTTTTTGTGGTCAGTTTGAAGCGGTCGGGTGCCTATGATTTTGATTTTCTTGAGATTGAATCTGTCACGGATCCTTCACTGCCTTCTGTGCGGTTTCTTGGAAGTGGTAGAACCTTGCAGATGAGTTCACTGGCAGTTGAAGGTGTTGAAATTGTTTAACCTCTGCCTAAGATCTTATCCCTATTTGTTAACAATGGGCTTTTACTCACTGAAGAGTCATCCCCAATACTATTTAATTATCTTCTGTTACGCTGGACCCTTACATTGTGATTTGACTCATCTTCCTGGCCATCAAAAGCTCAAGTTGGCACTCCCTTCTGCTGTAGAGTTACTGACTTACTGGTGCATCTTTCTCATTCAATCATTTGTTAGAATGGTGGATGCATGTTGTTGTAGACCAATGTGGTCTGAGACATTATCAACCATTGTTGTGCACCCGCACCCCTGTTCTTTGTTTTTTGTACTGCAGCTTTTCTTCCTTTTGAAATTCTTTGGTCTCTGATCTCATGATTTTATTTTTGGAGTAGGCTCGATATCATTCAAGAAACGATGTAAAGGAACTTGTTCACATATCCATAGTAATGCAGTGAATATTTTACTGTTCTGTATAACTATCAGCTTACAAACAGAACATGCTTTTTTGTGTTCAACCTTTTGCGATTCAATTGTAGCTCAACTCTCTGCTTGCATTTTGCAATGTGACCGTTGTTTGACTATGATGCATTGTTTTTTTTGTTTGATACTTGTTATTCAATGGACATAATTGACAACCATTCTTTACTTCATCAGTCATCTTATTTTCTCTCGTGATTTTCCTCGGGTCCAGCCATCTTCCCATCCTTAATACTATGCACTGCCTTAGGTTAAAAGAACCCAGAGAAGGTAAATTCACCAGTTCACTGTACTGTATCATTCACTCCAGTTCTTTTCTCAGGAAACTTCACCAGTTCAATTTATCTCTCAGAACCCAAGTATATAACAGAAATGGAATCGGCAAATTCAACCTAGCTTTTTGTGGAAATAATACTTTTGAACTACAAACGTAACAGAGTCAGCTACTAACAAATTTAATATCCTGCAAATAAGTAATATGATTCCTTGACTGCCCTAACATACAGTTCACTCATAACTACAGCAAATCAAAAGAATTAAATGGCATGGCTAGTAGACGAGCAGTTGACTGCTGTGAACGTTTGATACTTGTTACCACTTCAATCATTCTGTGACATCTAGATTATTAAGCTACTCCAAGCCGCATAAACGCTGTCCATGAGGAGTATCTGATTCATCTGCAAATGTTATTATGATCACCAGGGGAGAACAGTTAATTTAACTCGTGACCACATTGATTGGTTAAAAATGGAAAAGTTGATGCCAATGAATAATTCCAGAACCAGCAAGTCAAATAACAATGATAGGAATAGATTATGCACCATAAACTTCCCTCGCTTCTCTTCTATAAAGCACTGAATGGATTTGCATGTTAGGCAAGTATTGTAAGTTTATAACCCTCCAGATGATGGAAACAAATCAGTCCCTTCTGCTGTAGAGTGACAGACTAACGGGTGCAGCTTTCTCTTCCAGTCATTTGTTAGTATGGTGGATGCATGTTATTGTAGACCAATGTGGTTTGAGACATTATCAACCATTGTCGTGGACCCCTGTTCTTTGTTTGTTGTACCGCTGCTTTTGTTCCTTTCAGAAATCTTTGGTCTTCTGATCTCATGATTTGTTTTTGGAGTAGGCTCAATGTCATTCAAGAAATGATGAAAAGGAACTTTTTCACAAGCTTAAAAACATGTTCAATCTTTTGCGCTTCATCTGTAGCTCAACTCTCTGCTTGCATGCTGCAATGTGACCATAACTATCTATTGCATTAATCAATTGCTAGAGCACAACTGCACACTGGTTGTTTGGATAATGTTTCCTGTTTCATTCTTTCTTTGCATGCAATCAATTATCTTATGCAAAGTCACATTCCATTTGGACTTTGGAGTCACTGATTCATACTTAGCTACGGCAAAAAATTGCTGGGAATGAGATTATGCTTCAATATAGGAATTGGAGGCAGATAAGCTCGACTTTTCAGGAAGCACTAGGGTTTTGCCTAGCTTTTGTTTCGTCGTTCGACAGTAATAGGTATCAAATTCTACAGTTAAA
Source organism: Populus tremula (assembly GCA_964019445.1). Lineage (NCBI taxonomy): Eukaryota > Viridiplantae > Streptophyta > Magnoliopsida > Malpighiales > Salicaceae > Populus > Populus tremula. The sequence continues at coordinate 1,167,177 of CAXHTJ010000017.1, read as the reverse complement.
GGGATCGGATCATAAGTCCCCTCCCCTAGTCTTGAATTCTCTTTGTCGAACGGTGATAATATTGTTGCATTCGATATTAAGATTTATTTAAGGAACATAATTGATAACCATTCTTTACTTGAGCAGTCATTTTATCTTCTCTCTTGATTTTCCTCGGGTCCAGCCATCTTCCCGTCTTTAATATTGGGGTTTCAAATCTGCTGAGGGACTTATTAGTTCAGCTGATTTTTGGTGCCTGCTAGATTATGCACTGCTTAGGTTAAAAGAAGCCGAAACAGGTGAAAGTATTACCACAAGAAGCTGTTTAGAGAGTGTGTTTGGTATTGCGGTAGCTGTTGTGGTTATTGTTTGAAAAAAGTTGTTTTATAAAAAGTACTTTTAGTTGAGGTTGATTTGAAAAAATAGGTGTTTGGTTAAAACTGTGGTTGAAATTGAGGTTGAAAAAAAAGTAGTTTAATGTGTTTGGTTAAGAATGCTTTTGAAATTGAGGTTATAAAATAATTTTAAAAAATATATATTAATATTAATGGTTTTAAATTTAAATATTGTAAAATTAATTACTCTTATTACATCATGAAAAAAATAATACTTTATATAAAAATATTTTTTATTATTCCATAAAACTATTTATAATTTCATTACGTACAAAATTCATCCGATAAAAACTACAGTTTTCATAACTTTTTGAGCGTGTAATAAAATTAGATAAAATATTATCAGATATAAAATTAATATTATTGTGCGAGTAAATTTAATTGACTCTATACTGGTTTTTCAAGAAAAAAATATTGTTCAGATCGCGAATAAATTTAATTCTCTAAACTAGTATTTTTTTAAAAAAAATTAATACAACTATTAAAAAAAAAAAAAAAAAAACGCAGTGAATTGTGAACAGTGCGTGAACAATTATATCAGCTACAGTGAACAATACAATTTAATACGAACAGTGCGTGAACAGTACCAATTTAATTCTCTGAACAGTGCGCTTCATTGTGAACAGTGCAGTGAATTGCACTGTTCGGTATTATTCATCAGCTACAGTGATGAGAAGCAGGTTTTGTATGCTTTTCATTTTCGGCGTTTTGAACGCAAAAGTTGCGTGGGTCCCATGCACAGTAAATCGAGTTTTTATTATTACCAAACGCGGACTGCGTTTTAAATAAAACGCAGCCGCAGCCGCGTAGACAAACGGACTCAGAGTCACCAAGCGTCGCCCAACCTCAAACTCAATAATGACCACACTTACATATTTCTTTTATCTTCTAGTGCTGTTCGGAGCCTAAAACTGCTTTGATTGAGTTGCCTGAGCCCCACCAACACCAAAGTGATAACAATCAACACAATCCAGATCGGGACATTATATTAAGCCAGATAGAAGGTCAAGTGTGGATCCCAAAAGGCAATAATAGACAGAAGATACCAAAACAGAGATACGTTTTTTTCACCAAAAAATGTGATGTTGATGATAGTTAATGTAGACTGCCAATGATAGCCCAAAAAGGTTGCAACCTTTGCCCTGTAATATTCAAGCTGCGTCTATAGTCCATCCAAATTAGCCCTTCTTTTATCCCTTTCTTTTACAGGTGACCGGATGTCTAGGGTCTTGGCCACTTATACCATAACCATCGGACTCAATTCACTCCAGTTCTTTTCTCAGGAAACTTCACCAGTTCAATTATCTCCTCAGAACCCCAAGTACATAACAGAAATGAAAATGGCAAATTCAACCCAGATTTTTGTGGAAATAATACTTTTGAACTACAAATGTAACAGAATCGGCTATCAACAAATTTAATATCCTGTAAATAAATAATATGATTCACTGACTGCCCGAACACAGTCTAATCATAACTACATCAAATCAAAAGAATTAAATGGCATGCCTAGTAATCGAGCAGTTGAATGCAGTGAACATTTGATACTTGTTACCACTTCAATCATTCTGTGACATCTAGATTATTAAGCTACTCCAACAGCTGCTTATGCACTGTCCATGAGGAGTATCTGACTCATCTGCAAATATTATTATGATCACCAGAGGAAAACTGTTAATATAATTCGTAACCGTATTGATTGGTTAAGAATTAAGAAGTTGATGACAATATATATTCCAGAACCAGCAAGTCAAATAACAATGATAGGAATAGATTATGCACCATGACAAGTATGTAACTATCTGGAAGTGAAATCATGTGGAAGAAATCTTATAAAGAACCTTGACGATGAACAAGAACCTTTTGAACTCTCTCACATAAAGAATATCCTAGAGCTATAATCAATCTTTCAAGTTTTGACTAATTGCACAAGAAGCACAGGTAAGTTGAATGCAATTATTGAGACATTCCAAACATATGGGAACATTGTTAGTTTCTAGAGTTAAGAGGATATAGTAAATCCAGGAAAAGGTCTTGGAAACAGATAATGTTGACAGACTTTCACCAGGAGGAGCTATAATCAATCTTTCAAGTTTTGACTAATTGCACAAGAAGCACATGTAAGTTGAATGCAGTTATTGAGACATTCCAAACATATGGGAACATTGTTAGTTTCTAGAGTTAAGAGGATATAGTAAATCCAGGAAAAGGTCTTGGAAACAGATAATGTCGACAGACTTTCACGAGGAGGAAAAATCTCCAAAGCAAGAGCTATTGGGAAGCATATAAGAAGAAAGTGGTGATTGATGATGTTTGCATACTTAGGCAACACAGATAACTTGAAGGGGGATCATAATTGACACAAGGAAGAAAACTCAACTATTTGTATCTGAAAGAAAAAGGAGGGGATGATAACAGATTTGGAGACAAAGGCACTGAATGGATTTGCATGTTACGCAAGTAAAGTAACCTTCCACATGATGGAAACAAATCATAACAGGCATGCATCTTACGTTAAATATTGCCAATTATCTCATGCCAAAAGACATACTAATGAAGATGTTGCATACAAAGGGCTTCACTAGGCATGCCTGTTGTCTATATGATCTCCTAAGAGATGGCTTTTCTATGAATAAAGCCATTATGACATTATAATAGTCTTCCGGTGAAGCAAACAAAAGATAAAGTTGAAAACTTGAAATCCTTTTTTATGAGCTCACTTTTACATGGCACCAAAACAAACCAAAATTTAAAACTTTACTCACTCAAATGTAAAAATACGAAAGTAATTGCAATTCACAACCCTTACCATTTCTTTGAGTCTTCACAGCCCTCTTTTAGCTCAGAAGTTCCATTAACATGGGCTGTGTCAGAGGTAAAACCATTTTCTTGAGCACCTGGTATGGGATGAAGGAGTTGAGAAAATCCCTGGCCAATTGACTTCCACAAGCGTGTCGGCAATGAAGACTGCAAATTATCAGTGCTTCCAAGAGGTGATGGCTCATATAAGGAAGCACAAGCAGGATTTAAGTCAGAAAATCTCAAGGCACCTAAGAGTCGTTCTGGAAGCTCTGACTCGCTTTGACCCTCAATGACAAAAGCTAGGTCAACAGTCAACATTGAGATGTAACCAAATGCCAAATGAACTATTGCACTTGCAACCATTGAAGATCCAATATCCACATCAACTTCCAAAAAATGTTCATCGAAACAGTACTTGCAGGAAAGGGCACGCCCAATTATGCACACAGCCTGCTCTCCAACTGCCTTTCTTACTATCCAGGGGCCTTTGACAATGTTGGCAATCAGTTTAAGCCTTGAGTTTCTAAACCCGTCATCACCTTTCAAGAACTGGTCCATTAAAGATCCCTCTGGAATTGGTTCTGTGCCTACGAAATAAGCCACAGCACTATAGTTTTCCTTACCAGGAACTTGTAGATTAAACGCCCAAACAAAAGGCTTATCACCATTTGGAAAAGCTTCATCAATAACCTTCCTTACACGGCTTTTACGATTCTTTAGAACCTCTGTAATCTTTGTAGAACCTTTGATCCAGTCAAATCCAAGAGGCTTTAAAAGAGATTCACCACCAGGGATTTTAACCTTAGTTGTCAAATACTTTGGACCTCTTACCATGAAACATTCTCCAGGTGGAGACGCCCAGCCATTTGAACAATTATATGGATCAAGTAGTGGAACAGCTCCCTCTGATTTTACCCTCTCTATCCATTGATGCTCACTATCACCAGGGATAGCCATATGGTTCTGTTTGGCATAAACATATCAGATAACCAAAAGTGACAAAACAAAAGCAACAATGGGAAACATCAAACATATGCAATCAGTGGCAATATTCTACACAAGCTCTTGCCAGATATGTGTTGCTAAACACTCCCTCACCTCATAAAACAACAAATATATTGAAATAACTAAAGACTACTTGGTCAACCCATCAAAACATAACCAAATAAAGCGATTGTTAATTTCAGAGTCAAGAATCTTCATATCACATTATCATCAAATTTAGTTACTAATTTTTTCTCTCTAAAAGGCTCTTCTTTGAGGTTTTATTAACCTGAACAAGCATTTAATGTTCAAGGACTAATTACTAATCCTAGCTATCAACATGTTTTAAGTGATTAGGTTTGGTGCATATAGTTATATTGAGAGAATATCCATGGGAAATTGTTTCCAAATCTACATCTCTTACATGAAAACAAATTCAAACATAAGAACCGGATACACAACACTAGTCACCATAATTAAACTCCATCAAACCAAATTTCACTGTATTTGCAAAAGAAACTGAACTACACGACACCAATTACGACGAAAACAGCAAAAAATTCAACAAATCATCAAAACCAAAACCAAAAGAGCCACCTTTGAACATATCAACCACACAAGTAAGCATGTCATTATCTACCCAAGTGTAAATTTAGCAAGAAACCCACGAAGGGTAGCTACAAACCCTACAAGATTTGTAACAAAAACATAAATCTTTCAGTAACTAAACCCCAGAATCCAGAAAATTAGAAACACCAAAGAAATTAAGTAAACAAGCGATTAAGACCATAAAGTTCTAACCTTTTTGTAGAGAAGACAAAGGGCCACTCAAAGAATCAATATTTCTTTAAAAACCCAAATTAGATACAGAGACATAAATCAGAAATAAAGGTTTTGTCTGCCTTGGCTAAAACTAAAGTAGTTTGCTTTTTGTTGGTTTTGATGTTTCTGACGAAGAAAAACCTTGCCCTGTTTGTTATTTACTGGCAACTGGTTAGATCAGTGGATAATGGATATTTGAGAATAACAGAGATAAGTATGAGAGTTTTTTTTGAACTTAGCGCATTTAATTTTATTTTTTAGAAATTATAAAAATAAATATTTAAAATAATAATATAGATTTGCTAGAACTTGTTTAAAGTTTAAACTGTTAAATAACATGCAAAACATTACAATGAAAAAATAAAAAAAACTCAAAATCTTGAAGGCTTATCGAAGTGACGATGATAATATTATTAATATCATAAAAAATTTAGATAAAATAAATTTAATAATATAAAAAAATCACTAATAAAAAAGGTGATGGGAGTTCATTTATTTTTTAATTTTTCTTATTAAGATGTTTTTTTTTTATAAATTCAATAATATTGTTATTAAAATTTTGATTGGTCTCTAAAATCCTTTTCTATTTTTTTCTTTGATTTTTTGATCTTTTTTTTTATTACAATTTGTTTAGGTCATTTAATAATTTAAAAGAGTTGCAAGATATCATATGCAATTAATTAAAATATGCTATTTTCTTAAATATTTATTAATTATATTATTTCTCTATTTGTTTTTTTGTTAATTATGCTTATGTACACAAAAAAATTATGTATGATTGGAGAGAGATACTGGAGAAACCAGTATCAAGTAACTGCTGACAGATTTTGTGTTATTGACCAATCAAAAAAGCTCCACGTCTCTTGGAGCTGCTTTGATGATCCCAAGTATTTAGTTTTTCGTCGCAAAATACAGTTTCATCCTCAAAGTTATATAGAAATGTTATTTTGTTTTCATGTTTATCTTATAAGAAAAGATTGCATTTAAACACAAAAAAAAGAGGCGAAAGAGAGACAAAACCGAATATATAAAATCAATGAGTCAAAAGATAGATAAGATATTTATAAATCCATTAAATATTTATATGCTATCTATTTTTAGAAATTTCTTAGGGGCCGTTTGGTACTGCGGTCCAAACGGCTTTTTGCACAATTTCAAATTTTTTTTTTTGCTAAAATTGAGTTCGGTTTGTACTTTCTAGATCGTTTTGATGTGCTGATATCAAAAATGATTTTTAAAAAATAAAAAAACATTATTGGCATACTTTTCGGCACGAAAAACTATTTGAAAAGCAACAGCTACCACACTCCCAAACACCCTCTTAGTATAACTTAGTATATGGAAAGCAATCACTCTTCCACAAAATCCTCACTCACCAGCATCAGATCCTCACGTTTGAATTTGAATTATGGACAGCTTGTAATCAGTTATAGAATAGCTAATCTTCAGGCTTAATAAGCTCCTCCATTCTGTATATATACATGCAAAATGTAAATGAATATATCAGTGATTTTATCTCATCACAGCTCCTTTGAATATCTTTATGGTATCAGAGCTTCTTCTCCAACGAGTTCTATTCTGATCCTTTTTTTTTTCTTTTTTTTTTTTCGATTCTGCAATGGCTTCCACAGTCTCTTCTCGTGTTGCTATCAATGCCATCCAACAAATTACAACTAAACTCACCCCAACAAATTATCCCTCTTGGCATGCACAGTTTGAGTCTCTCCTTCTTGGTTATAACCTGTTTGGTTATATTGATGGCACACTTCCATGTCCTTCATCCACAAGTCCTGATGCAGCACCTATTGCTGCCTCCATTTTTTGGTTTCGCTAGGACAAACTCATTTTGAATGCTATACTCACTTCAGTGTCTGATTCTGTGATACCCTTCATAGCAGCTTCAAAAACATCCTCTCAAGCCTGGAACAAACTGACCAAGCTTTATGCCAGTCGTTCCAGAACACGAGTCATGCAACTCAAAGAGGATCTCACACTCATTCAGCGTGGCACACGCACTGTCACATACTTTCTCTATTCTATTAAGTCTATTGCCGATGAGCTTGCACTCATTGATGCTCCTCTCTCTGCCGATGATATTACTCTCTATGCTCTCAATGGCTTAGGGCCTGAGTATAGAGAAATGGCGGCTCCTATTCGTACACGAGAATCTGCCCTCTCATTTGAAGAACTTCATGATCTTCTAATTGGCCATGAGTCTTACCTCAAACGCCTGGAAATCACTTCTCCCTCTCTGGTTGTTACAGCACATAATGCTCAGCGCAGGCATCACAATTTTTCACAAAAACAACCGTGGTCTTCTCATTCAGCTCAGCAAAGATATGATTCCAAGCCTCAATCTCGTTATTTCAGGCAGCAAAGGTATACTCCCAAATGCCAGTACTGTGATCAATTTGGCCATGTTGCCAAACAATGTCCTAAATTACATACCAGAAAACCTACAACAAACTGTACAACTGCTTCTCAAAGTCCAGACCAGCGTTGGCTCATTGACTCTGCTGCATCACATAACATCACCTCTCAAGTATCTAATCTGCTAATCTGCACTTACACTCTGAATATGATGGCACAAATGAAGTGCTTATTGGAGACGGCTCAGGTTTGAAAATCACTCACTCAGGTTCTCTTTCTCTTCCATTTCCTAACCGAACATTCCACATTCAAGACATTCTTTGTGTTCCCACCATAAATCAAAATTTGATTTCAGTCCATCATTTTACTAAACACAACAATGTGTTCCTTGAATTTCATCCTTCTTGTTTTTTTGTCAAGGATCCACAAACAAGGGAAACTCTTCTTCAAGGACCCTGTGAGAATGGTGTTTATCCTCTGCCTCATCCCCAAGCCTCCACACCCATTGCACTGGTTCATGAACGCACATCCATTCCCGGTTGGCATCAGCGTCTAGGTCACCCCTCCTTAAAAGTTGTTGACCGAATGATCTCCTCCTTCTCTCTTCCTGTTTCCAGCACTTCTTCTAAGTCTTATTTTTGTGATTCCTGTTCTATCAATAAATCTCATCGTCTGCCTTTTCATAAACATGGTCTCACTAGCTCAGCTCCTTTTGATTTAATATATACAGATGTTTGGGGACCATCACCACATATAAGCATTCAAGGTCATAAATACTATGTGATCTTCATTGATCACTTCACAAAATATGTCTAGTTCTTTCCCCTTCGTAATAAATCTGATGTTAAAATCATTTTTCCTCAGTTTCTTAAAATGATACATAATCGGTTCAATGCTAATATCAAGGGACTCTACTCTGACAATGGTGGAGAGTTTGTTTCTTTACAGCCATTTCTTACACTCCATGACATCAGTCATTACACCACAGCCCCGCATACTCCTCAGCAGAATGGAGTCTCAGAGCGTCGTCATCGACATATTGTCGAAACAGGCACCACGCTTCTCAGTCATGCACATCTCCCTTCCCATTTTTGGTCCTATGCCTTTGCAGCAGCTACCTACCTCATAAATCGATTACCCTCTCCTATCCTTCAGCACAAATCTCCCTTTCAAACCTTGTTCGCGACCACTCCCAATTATCTCAAACTCAGAACGTTTGGTTGCTTGTGCTTTCCTTGGCTGAAACCATATCACCCACACAAACTTCAACCCAAATATGTTCCCTGTCTGTTCCTTGGCTACTCTAATACACAAAGTGCATATCTATGCCTTCATTTGCCTACTCAACGATTATATATCTCACAGCATGTTACCTTTGATGAAAACACATTTCCCCTACAGAATACCATCAACCAATCCACCTCTACGCCTGTTGCTCCTCCAGTCTCTGCTCCTCTCCTGCAGCTTATTCCTCCAACTAGCCAAGACCTCCCTGCACCAGTCTCTACTACCCTTCAAGAAAACATCCCTCCCCCTGCATCAACTTTAAACACCACCATCTCCCCAGTTCAGGTAAATTCTCAGGCTCCTGTTGATCCTCAAAGACGCCATAATATGACCACTCGGTCTATGAATAACATCTTTGTACCAAAACAGTTTCATAACACCACAACACACCCATTACCTGACTCCCCTGAGCCCACGTGCGTTAATCAAGCACTTAAACATCCACTTTGGCGCAATGCCATGTCAGAAGAAATTTCTGCATTACTTAATCATGCCACCTGGGATCTTGTTCCCCCTACAGCTAATCAGAATCTTATCGGATGCAAATTTGTTTTCAGAACAAAACGCAATCCTGATGGCACCATAAGCAGGTACAAAGCTCGCCTCGTTGCAAAAGGCTTCCACCAAAGGCCAGGCATTGATTATTCCCAGACATTCAGTCCAGTTGTCAAACCAGCTACCATTCGCCTGATTCTCTCCCTTGCTGTCACTAATGGTTGGTCTCTTAGGCAGCTCGACATAAATAATGCCTTTCTTCATGGCAATCTTGAAGAGACAGTGTTTATGCATCAACCTCCCGGCTTTAGAGATGCTTCCAAACCTGATTATGTTTGCAGACTAAAGAAAAGTATTTATGGCCTGAAACAGGCACCTCGCCAGTGGTACAAAGCTCTTCGGGATGCTCTTCTGCAATTTGGTTTTGTTCACTCAGCTACGGACACATCTCTATTCATATATGTCTCTAACAGTGTTCTCTGCTATTGTCTTGTGTATGTTGATGACATTATTGTCACAGGAAACGTCTCCACATTTATGGATGCTATTATCGCCAAACTCAGTCAATCGTTCTCTGTAAAAGACATGGGACATCTTCATTTCTTTCTTGGCATTGAGGTCATTCCTACAGCCAAGGGGCTTTTCCTGTCGCAGCACAAATACATCCGTGATTTACTCTCAAAGACATCCATGGACATGGCAAAAGATGTTCACACTCCACTGTCCACCAGCACTCCATTAACCTTATTGGATGGCTCAGCTCCTACAGACAACACAGAATATCGCAAAGTTATTGAGGGACTGCAATATCTTGGTCTAACTAGACCTGACATTGCATTTGCAGTAAATCGACTCTCCCAATTCATGCACAAACCAACAACATGTCACTGGACGGCAGCCAAACGAATTCTCCGGTATCTCAAGCAAACAATGTTTCATGGAATTCTTATTCAACAAAGCAGCCCCTTCAATCTCCACACTTTTGTTGATGCAGACTGGGCGGCCAACACTGATACACGAATCTCCACCACTGCTTTCATCACTTTTCTAGGCTCTAATCCTATTTCTTGGTCTGCACGCAAACAACGAGCTGTCTCACGGTCTTCTACAGAAGCTGAATTTCGTGCATTAGCAGCTGCAACTTTTGAAACAGTTTGGCTTCACTCCTTAATCAAGGAACTTGGTTTACATCTTCCAAACCCTCCTCAGGTTTTCTATGATAACATTGGTGCAACTCATTTTAGCCTCAATCCAGTGCAACACACTCGCATGAAACATATCGACATTGATCTTCTCTTTGTTCGTGATCTTGTCCAGAAAGGTCGCATTGCTGTCAACCATGTTCATACTTTAGATCAACTTGCAGACTTGCTCACAAAACCCCTTCAACGTCAACGCTTTCAAACCTTAAGATCCAAGATTGGCGTTATTGATGGTATCTCCATCTTGCGGGGGCATATAAGGAAAGCAATCACTCTTCCACAAAATCCTCACTCACCAGCATCAGATCCTCACGTTTGAATTTGAATTATGGACAGCTTGTAATCAGTTATAGAATAGCTAATCTTCAGGCTTAATAAGCTCATCCATTCTGTATATATACATGCAAAATGTAAATGAATATATCAGTGATTTTATCTCATCACAGCTCCTTTGAATATCTTTACTTAGTTTATAATTTTTTTTTAAATAAAATATTTATAAATCTCTTTAGACCATCACAACTATCCCTCAATTGAGTGCGTATAATATCATTATTTGTTAAAGAAGAAATATTGGCCGGCAAACTAATCTTCTTTCTTCTCCTAAAAGAAGAAATTGATCAAAAAATTGTATTTGAAAGTTGAGAGTTTCACGTTTGTTCTGGCTGAAAAACTTCATTGGTGTAAATAATAAATATGGAAGCTACATGGCATACACGCGCATATATATATATATATATATATATTATATATCAAAAAAAAAGAAAAAGAATAAAATGATATATATATGTATTGAGTGTTTTATTTTTGTATTATCAGAAAAACAATATTTATATAAATAATAAATATAAAAAAAAAAAAATATACACATACATATATATATATATATATATATATATATATATATATATATATATATATATATATATATATATATATATATATATATATATATATATATATATATATATTAAAAATGCATACTTATAAGGCTTAAATTATGAATGAGTAAGTTGATTCAAGTTAATTCAAGTTTTTTTAAACCCATTAAAATGCTTGAAATAATATTATTTTGATAAAAAAAAATTATATTTATAAACCAGAGTTGAATTGGGTTTCCTAATACTAGTATAAGATGAACACTTTTATTTTATATTTTTTAAAAAAACATATATAATTATATGCAAAACTAATCAAAAGTTTCAAGGTCGCATGAGATGAAGAGAGACAATAATGTCACTAGAATGAGCATCATGTGCACGTGTTTTGTATTATGATTCATGGGAAATATTTTTTTATTTAAAAATTTATTAAAATAATTTTTTTTAATTTTTTAATTTTTAATATCAGCATATTAAAATTATAAAAAAAACACCAAAAAACCATCATTCTAATACTTTTTAAAGACAAATGAACTTTTTTAAAAATATCAAAAAACAAAAATTACCACAACCTCAATAAGCTTTGTTTGGGTGCATGGTGGAAACTAGCAAGCAGAAGAATTCCCCTGTACGAAACCTTAACTAGAAACCAAAGCAAAGAAGAACCCGTCTCTCTTCTGTTCTCCTTTTCAAATTAAATTTGGTAACCACAAACTCCTTTTGAACGTGTTGGAATCAATCTGCAATTGTTTTCTTATCATTAATTGAAAGCAACAAAGCTTGGAGTGTGGACAATGCATAAAGTTCTATACACCATGACGTGTCCACTTTTGTCCTATTTTATGTTTTCGGATCATACAAAAACAAACTTCTGCCTTGAGAATACAACAGTCCCGTAATCTAAGAACTTCTTGGCTTCAAAAAACAATGGATCATCCTTGTAAAACACCGATTCTGTTTCAGGTTCGACGGCAAGCATTGTCGCCGGCCCATGATAAATTGGCTAAGACGACATATTCCTTCATTAGCCATACCTCTGTAGGGTTTAGACTAGCATATTGACCATTACAAAAGAAGATGGAGTCCCCAGAAACCCTAATATTTATCCTCTAATTGTCACCACTACAAAGAAATGGAGGCAGTGAGATATTTGAGTTGAATGTCTTAATCTGAGATTCAAGCCTTCGATCGAGTTGTCATCAATGCCAAACATGTCTTTGAGTGAAACAAAGCTTGGCTTGTGAATAAAACCAAATATGCTGCTCGTCCCACTTCCTATTCCACCTATTTGTCTATTATGGACGGTGACCCCATTTTTGTCCACCTCTGTAAAAATCTTCTTTCCGGGACTGTACAAGATCATCTTATAATTGCATCGCACAAACAGAAAATCCCCATTCCTTAAGAAGCTATTCAGCTCCAACTTACATGAGTCTTCAATGACCAGTATATATTTTTGTCGAGGGATTCTGCAACACCATATTCTTTCATCACCCATACATCTACGTACCTCGAGGTTGTTCTGGGCCTGATAATACATACAGAGGGAGTCTCCAAAAGTGCTCATATCAACATTCGAATACGTAGAATAGCTGTCCCCTAGCTAGAGCTTGAAGAGGTGGTGGGATTGTTCTAAATCGCTCAGTACTGTCCAAATTGAAAGCACCATTGTCTACTTATCGAAATAACCTCATTGGTTTCCATTAATCTGAAACTAAACATGGTCTAATCCTTGACTCCCTTTTCTCATAAGTTAGGTTAAGCAGAAGCAAACAGAGAGAACCAGAGAATTCATTCTAGCCACTGGAATCCTAAATCAGTTAAAACTTAATTTATTTGTTTTCCTTGTTATCTTTATTTATTTACTATTAGAAATGCATAATCTTTATCTATTATTATTAGAAATTGCATGAACACCCGATAGTTAAAAGGATGAATCAACTCTTAGAAATCATAAAAGAACATAAAGGAGGTAGGATGGGTAGTTGGTCAGATCTCGTAGATATGGATAGTACATGGATGATCGATAGTTGGAGTCGACAACGCTCCTAGTGTTCTTTCATCTAAGATCCATGAGAAAAGGTTAAAGCTGGCCCTTGCTAACCTCTTGCATTTACCAAGAATTGCTTTTTTTCTTCTTCGGTTGCCAGAAAAAAACAAAGGATTAATCTGTCAGCAACTCAGAATGCAAGATGATGGTCTATCGTATCAAGTTCTTTTATAGCTGAACAACGTAATTAAATTCACAACCAGAGCAATCATCGAGTAGCAAAGAGAGCAATAAGCTACAATGGCTTTGATGAAATAACATCAAACTGAAAAACATGATTATAGTCGGGAAACCAACAAATAATTTGATTTAAAACTAAGGAAAAAAACTAGAAGCAACAGCAGTGATGCCTAGCACCTTTTCTTTTCAAACTAGCGTGCAATCCTACTTGATGTATCACAGGCTAAGTTTCAGTGGATCGATTGTCTTCATCTCTCATTCGACAGTTTCCGATCCCTCCTGCCATGATATCTTTAATAGAAGCGAAGGTCGGAGTATGAGATATTGCATAAAGAAACGATATAACCTCATCATCTTGCACCCTTTCATAACATTTTCTCTCAGCATCATAAAACCATAGGTAGTAGTCAGCCAAGAACAGAATATTCCTATTTTCAAAGAACTTGATCACCTTGAAATCCCTTGGTTCCCAGAAAGTCAGACGGTACTTTATAACCAGCATTTCAGCCCAAGAATCCTCAACACCATAATCTTTCATTACCCATAGATTAATACAATCATCACAAGGCAAGTAACTGAAATAAGAACAGTAGAGGGAGTTCCCAAGAACCCCAAGATCTGCATATTGATAACAATGATCATAGTCGGCATCTATTGGAGGAACCGGCAGTAAGAATGTTCTGAATTGCTCACTCTCAAAATTGAAAGAGTATATAATATTTGTACGGTCATAATCGTCGTCGTCGATATCGATAATCCAATGGAAAGATCCATTAACAAATGCATTGAAAGATCTCCAACAATATCTACGCCAATCGTTATACTGCGGAACGATCCCAATGCTTCTCCAAGTATCAGTTCCAAGGCCTCTTGGTGTTGCTTTATCATTAAATAATAGTCTCAGCTCTAAACGTGTATGTCTCAGCATGCAAAATACTGTCTTCCCTTGTTGAGAAAATTCTGATAGCCTTAAATTGACCTGTGCTCGAACTAAATCCAAGTCCACACATATTCGTTTTACAGTACTTATCATATTCAAGTTGCGGCAGATGCACAAACTCACCTGTAATAGGGTTTGAGACGCACAAAATACGATCAAAATTGAATCGTGTCAAGCATAAACAAACCAAGCCGTTGCATGAATTGACAAAGTCGACGTTGAGATCAGGTTCCAACGCCCAAGTTCTTGCGAGATTAAAGTGGCTAAACTCTCCAAATTCAAGCCAGTAAATATTTCTTTTGAAATATGATCCTGTGAATTTAGTTCCCAAACAAAGAATGAGGTTATTATTCGCACTTCCATGTTGATGGAGTAGGGCAAAACTAGGGTTTGTAAGAATATGTTTCCATGACTTGCAAACGTCCCTGCAACTTTTAAGAGTAGAGATGGTGGCTTTGGAGAAGATTGTTTCAAGGATATGATTGGGCAGGTTTGATATATAGCAGGACATTGTTTTCAGATGCTGCTGGTTGAAAGAAATACTTGGAATAGTGAAAAGGCCGCCGCTATGTGTTGAAAAACTTAGGTAGGAAGAAGGTCATTAGGCAGCTTATAGCTATAGGAAAAAAACCTGGCTGCCCGATTTATACTAGTACAATACCTAAATCCTTATAGGAAAAGAATCGTTACATGCAAGGAGAATAAAATTCAATTAGCATTAGAATTTTTAAATTAAATAACCAAAATAAGATTAAAAAAGTAGAGATAATTACAAAAACCATCCAAGGGCCTAGGGTTTGCTGCAAAGTAAAAGTAGCGAGATTCTCCTTGACACTCAAGCGAAGGGATTTACTTCTCTCTACACAATG
Source organism: Populus tremula (assembly GCA_964019445.1). Taxonomy (NCBI): domain Eukaryota; kingdom Viridiplantae; phylum Streptophyta; class Magnoliopsida; order Malpighiales; family Salicaceae; genus Populus; species Populus tremula. The sequence continues at coordinate 1,151,921 of CAXHTJ010000017.1, read as the reverse complement.
AAATATCGTTAATGTTTAGATTAATACTGTGAAAAACGGTGGGTTTTACATAACAAAATAATTACATGGAATAAACGGAAGAGATTTTGTAATCCAAGGGCTAATTCTTTTTCTGATCTGCTTTGGACGGCTGGATGCCTCCTAAAGTGGATGTCTTCCTTTGGTTAATGCTTCAAGGTAGTCTCAGCACAATAGGGTTCCTTCCATATAGGCACATTATTCACCACAATGATGCACTTTGTCCATTTTTTGTATCTGAAATTGAATCAATTTCTCATTTGCTCCTCCATTGTTATGAAACCTGGAGGTTTTGAACCAGTTTCATGGGATGGCTTGGTTGCCAGGGTTGTATACCGAATTCAGTTGACACTTTCTTGCAGCAATGGTCTAGTACGGTGAGTGGGAAGTTTCACCGAAGGGCTATTTTCATACTGAGTGTTTGGATTTTTTGGAGTATTTAGATAGCCTGAAACAAATTTTTATTCGAGGACCAAGCTATAGATTGATCTTGCAATTACAATTTTACTTTCTACCATCTTGCTCGATGGATTAAGGGGAGTGCTCTCAATTTTACTTATACAAGAAATGACTTGATATGATGTTCTAATAGGAGCAGTCCGAGTCAAATAGGAATGATTCGAAACACTTCATTTTATACTATTTCAAAAACCCAAGAACTCAATTGTATGGATATAAAAAATACAGGATTTTCAATCCTAACAAGAAAAGAAGAGAAATGGATACATAATTAAAAGTAAGTAAATAAAATTTCATACTTAATCTCATAAATACATATAGAATTATGTGAAAAGCTATATTCGATGTAAGTACTGAATTCAACAGCGCAGGAATTTGCAGCATGCACGCAGATGCGAATTCGACAACGCACAATAAATTGTACAAGTTAGGGTCTTGACTTGGCACGATCTAAAACTTAAACGAAGGACTGACCAAAACATACGAATGACTCAATGCTGATGCAGCAAGAACCGGCAGTTGTTAACTTGTCGTCCTCTTAATAATGCTGTTTTAATAATGCATCTCAATTACAATATAAAAAAAAACTCGGTCCTTGCTAACCTCTTGCATTTACCATGAGTGCAGGATGATGTCTATCATTTCAAGCTTTTATAGCTGAAGAATGTAAATTCACAATCAAAGCAACCATAGAGTAGCAAAGAGAGCAATTAACTACGTACAATGGATTCTTGAAATAACAACAAACTGAAAAACATGATTATAGTCGGGAAATCAACAAATAATTTGATTTAAAACAAAGAAAAAAATTAGAAGCAACAACACATATAGCTAGCAGTTTTTCTTTCAAACTAGCTATTAATGCTAGCTATATGATGTATTGCAGTCTAATTTTCTGCTGATCGATTGTCTTCATCTCTCATCCGATCTCTCCTGCCATGATATCTTTAATAGAAGCAAAGGTAAACAGTATGAGATATTGCAATAAGAAAAGATATAACCTAAGCATCTTCCACCCTTTCATAACATTTTTTTTTTCAGCATCATAAAACCATAGATAGTAGTCAACCAAGAATAGAATAGTCCTATTTTCAAAGAACTTGATCACCTTGGAATCCCATGGTTCCCAGAAAGGCATATGGTGCTCTATAACCAGCATTTCAGCCCAGGATTCCACAACACCATAATCTTTCGTTACCTATAGATTAATACAATAATGACAAGACAAGTAACTAAAATAAGAACAATGGAGGGAGTTTTGGCCGGTTATCGGAACCTTCAAAATATAATTATAACTTTACTATCACAAACAAAATAAATTCATAGTATAATTGTGCAAACCAGGTTGAACCCCAAGAAAATTTATTTTAATCTTCCTATAATATACTAAAATAAAAAGAACAGGGGATTTGTTAATTTAAAAATTTAAATAACATTAAAATTCTGAAAAGAAAACGTAAAAGTTAATTCAGTGTTATATGTTCGGTTCAAAAGGGATTTGTTCATTCAATGAATTAGATTGATCATCAAAGTAAAATAAGTATTCTTTTAATTCAGATAAATACTAAAATTCCTTTAAGCAAGGAAGATCGAGAAAGATTAAATTAATTAGAAAAAAAGCTCCTAATTAATACCTTGACGTCAATCAAATTAATGATTGAAAAGAAATTTTTATATTCGGCTTTAAGATCGAAAAAATAATAATCAAGAACTCCAAACTATCGTTAAAAAGCTTAATGATATTTACTTGCCCTTTTCTTTTAGCATCAAAGTTAAATCAAATAAATTCATTTATTTTACTTTATTCTTGATACAAATCAACAATCACGGAATGAAAATTCACAAAAAGAAAAGCATGCTTACCACAAAACCCATTAAAAAAGTTGTAATAAAAACAGTAGCTTACGTATCAAATTCAGGCAAAATAAGTACTTGAATGTCTAGAAATAAAGTTATAAATATCCATTCTCACAATCTAAAATAATAATGGAACAAAACTCCTCTAAACCGAAAGTCAAACTTTAGTTCATAACTGCTGGAAAATTAACAAAAACAGAGAGACAAGAACAATGCAGATAAGAAGAAGAGGGATTATTTCTGCCTTGATTTGTTTCCTTTATTCCCTCCCTTAGCTGTTGTCTTTCGTTAGGATTCTTCTTCTGATTAGAATTCCTTAATGTTACTTAATTCCCTCTTCTTTATATGGTCATTAAGGTTGTTTAAATCCCTTAGAATTTGTATTAAAAACTGACTTTGTTACTGTCACAACTCTGCTATAATTTACACTTTATTTTCGACTTGGTTTTTTGCAATATCCGACCATTCCAAATGTATATTCTTTCATTCATGGAATATTAGAGGCTTGATTTGTACTTTTCTTGGATGCTAAGAACCATAATTTCTATATCAGACTCTCAGCCATTGTGGAATGCTTAGTATCATTAGTTTCCTCATCATATTAGGAGACCAATCTCGTCCTTTAGCTTGTGTCTGGATTTTTACCTTCAAAACGATTTTATCTGACCTTACATCCTTCATGAAAATTGCAATCCTAGATATGTAGATAATTTTGGAGTTTTTAATCGCATGATTTTGATATTTGAGATTCAAGATATTTCTTTTTGAATCTGTATTGTGAAAGCAGAGAATCTGATTAGAAATCCAAACGAACTTGGATTTCTACCTATAATACCTTCATGGAAAGCTTGATGTATGTAATTTAACTTTGATTCAAATTACAGAACTCCAACTTGATGAAAAACCTGACACAAGAAATCAAGTTAGAAACATAAAAAAAATGCTAAATATCTTATCTTTTAGCAATTAATTCACAAAGTTTGGGTGTCAAACTCATAAAAATAACTACCAATAACCTTAAAACACATTAAAAATCATAGTGTAAAGGAATAAAAATATATGTGTTTGCACTTATCATGTCCCCAAGATCTGCATATTGATATAACAATAACCGTAGACATGTATTGGAGGAACCGGAATAAGAATGTTCTGAATTGCTCACTCTCAAAATTGAAAGAGTGTATAATATTTGTACGGTCATAATCGTCATCGATATATATCAATAATCCAATGAAAAGGTCCAAATGCATTGAAAGATCTCCAACAATATTTACGCCAATCATTATACTGCGGAACGATCCCAATCTTCTCCAAGTATCAGTTCCAAAGCCTCTTGGTGTTGCTTTATCATTAAATAAAATAGTCTCAGCTCTAAACGTATATGTCACTGATTCTCTAATTTAGTACTATGTGTAGACAAAGGTCCTTCGACTTCCAGCTCGTTGCGATCTGCAAACCTGTACTTTCTTGATCACTCTGAAGGAGGTTCTAGTGATTCATATGATAAGAGCCTGGCTGCTGCGTTTGAATGGAGTTCTGAGCTTTCCCAAGATTTTTCGGTAGAGAATTCAAGTCAGGGCTTGCTTTGTGTACGCTCCAAAGTACGTGGATCGGCTAAGGTATATAATGATGTGTGGATGCTAAATCCTCTTACGGGTGAGTATATCATTCTTCCATTCCATCTGAACACCAAATATTTCTATCGGTGTGGGATAGGGTCTTGTCCTAACACGAATCAATACAAGATTATCAGTATATTTACAATGGAGATACTACCAGAGGAGCTGAGGTCAACACAATTGGTTCTGCCCAGTGGAGAAACATTGTGTGCCAAAATATAAATACTATAATCGGTATAACTGGGTAAGTTTTACTGATGTCTACGTTAATGGTTCTATTCATTGGCTTATCATGGACAGTTCGGTGGCTGTTCGAATGTGTGCTTTTGATTTGAAACTGAGAAATTTATATCCCTCTCATTGGCACCAGATTTTCAAAATTCTAAATCAAAGGTAGATGTAGGGTTATTTGAAGACTCCATTTATTTTTGTAGTTGTGATCATAGTTTAAATCCGAAATCTGCCGAGGTATGGCTGATGAAGAAGTATGGCGTTGAGGGATCTTGGACTGAGATTCTTGTTATGGATTTCAATATTAGATACTGCTATTCATGGGATGTTCAAGTGATAGATTTCTTGGAGAACAGGAACGTTCTATTAGAAGATGGAAAATTTGTAACATTAATTTTGCACAATCGAAAGGAAAGGTCTTGTAAAGAATGATAAAGGGAGGACAGAATTTTACTCTTTTTGGTTCCCTCTTTTCCTGACTTTCTGATCCTGTCTATTGTTTCTCTATTTGCTGGTTGTGTAGCCTTAATTAGCTCTGTCATGATATAGCTCCAGTTGTCTTCAGGTTTCTCCTTGCTTCATCTATCACATTTATTTTCTACTTATCGAAATAACCTCATTGGTTTCCATTAATCTGAAACTCAACATGGTCTAATCCTTGACTCCCACCATTTTTTCCCTCAAAAGTTAGGTTAAGCAGAAGCAAACATGGAGAACCAGAGAATTCATTCTAGCCACTGGAATCCTAAATCAGTTAAAACTTAATTTCTTTGTTTTCCTTATTATCTTTATCTATTATTATTAGAAATTGCATGAACACTGATAGTTAAAAGGATGAATCAACTCTTAGAAATCATAAAAGAACATAAAGGAGGTAGGATGGGTAGTTGGTCAGATCTCGTATATATGGATAGTACATGGATGATAGTTGGAGTCGACAACGCTCCTAATGTTCTTTCATCTAAGATCCCTGAGAAAAGGATAAAGTTGGCCCTAGCTAACCTCTTGCATTTACCAAGAATTGCTTCTTTTCTTCTTCGGTTGCCAGAAGAAAAAAAGGATTAATCTGTCAGCAACTCAGAATGCAAGATGATGGTCTATCGTATCAAGTTATTTTATAGCTGAACAACGTAATTAAATTCACAACCAGAGCAATCATCGAGTAGCAAAGAGAGCAATAAGCTACAATGGCTTTGATGAAATAACATCAAACTGAAAAACATGATTATCGTCTGGAAACCAACAAATAATTTGATTTAAAAAACTAAGGAAAAAAAACTAGAAGCAACAGCAGTCATGATGCCTAGCAGCTCTTCTTTTCGAACTAGCGTGCAATCCTACTTGATGTATCACAGGCTAAGTTTCAGTGGATCGATTGTCTCCATCTCTCACTCGATAGTTTCCGATCCCTCCTGCCATGATATCTTTAATAGAAGCGAAGGTCGGAGTATGAGATATTGCATAAAGAAAAGATATAACCTCATCATCTTCCACCCTTTCATAACATTTTCTCTCAGCATCATAAAACCATAGGTAGTAGTCAGCCAAGAACAGAATATTCCTATTTTCAAAGAACTTGATCACCTTGAAATCCCTTGGTTCCCAGAAAGGCACACGGTGCTCTATAACCAGCATTTCAGCCCAAGAATCCTCAACACCATAATCTTTCATTACCCATAGATTAATACAATCATCACAAGGCAAGTAACTGAAATAAGAACAGTAGAGGGAGTTCCCAAGAACCCCAAGATCTGCATATTGATAACAATGACCATAGTCGGCATTTATTGGAGGAACCGGCAGTAAGAATGTTCTGAATTGCTCACTCTCAAAATTGAAAGAGTATATAATATTTGTACGGTCATAATCGTCGTCGATATCGATAATCCAATGGAAAGATCCATTAACAAATGCATTGAAAGATCTCCAACAATATTTACGCCAATCGTTATACTGCGGAACGATCCCAATGCTTCTCCAAGTATCAGTTCCAAGGCCTCTTGGTGTTGCTTTATCATTAAATATAATAGTCTCAGCTCTAAACGTATATGTCTCAGCATGCAAAGTACTGTCTTCCCTTGTTGAGAAAATTCTGATAGCCTTAAATTGACCTGTGCTCGAACTAAATCCAAGTCCACACATATTCGTTTTACAGTACTTATCATATTCAAGTTGCGGCAGATGCACAAACTCACCTGTAATAGGGTTTGATACGCACAAAATACGATCAAAATTGAATCGTGTCAAGCATAAAAAAACCAAGCCGTTGCATGAATTGACAAAGTCGACGTTGAGATCAGGTTCCAACGCCCAAGTTCTTGCCAGATTAAAATGGCTAAAATCTCCAAATTCAAGCCAGTAAATATTTCTTTCGAAATATGATCCCGTGAATTTAGTTCCCAAACAAAGAAAGAGGTTATTATTCGCACTTCCATGTTGATGGAGTAGGGCAAAACTAGGGTTTGTAAGAATATGTTTCCATGACTTGCAAACGCCCCTGCAACTTTTAAGAGTAGAGATGGTGGCTTTGGAGAAGATTGTTTCAAGGATATGATTCGGCAGATTTGATATATAGCAGGACATTGTCTTCAGATGCTGCTGGTTGAAAGAAATACTTGGAATAGTGAAAAGGCAGCCGCTATGTGTTGAAAAACCTAGGTAGGGAGAAGGTCATTAGGCAGCTTATAGCTATAGTAAAAAACCAGGCTTCCCGATTTATACTAGTACAATACCTAAATCCTTATAGGAAAAGAATCGTTACATGCAAGGAGAATAAAATTCAATTAGGATTAGAATTCTTAAATTAAATAACCAAAGTAAGATTAAAAAAAAATAGAGATAATTACAAAAACCATCCAAGGGCCTAGGGTTTGCTGCAAAGTAAAAGTAGCGAGATTCTCCTTGACACTCAAGCCAAGGGATATACTTCTCCCTACACAATGAAATATTGTTAATGTATCGATTAATACTGAAAAACAGTGGGTTTTACATAACAAAATAATTACATGGAATAAACGGAAGAGATTTTGTAATCCAAGGGCTAATTCTTTTTCTGATCTGCTTTGGACGGCTGGATGCCTCCTAAAGTGGATGTCTTCCTTTGGTTAATGCTTCAAGGTAGTCTCAGCACAATAGGGTTCCTTCCATATAGGCACATTATTCACCACAATGATGCACTTTGTCCATTTTTTGTATCTGAAATTGAATCAATTTCTCATTTGCTCCTTCATTGTTATGAAACCTGGAGGTTTTAATTGAACCAGTTTCATGGGATGGCTTGGTTACCAGGGTTGTATACCGAATTCAGTTGACACTCTCTTGCAGCAATGGTCTCGTACGGTGAGTGGGAAGTTTCACCGGAGGGCTATTTTCATACCGAGTGTTCGGATTTTTCGGAGTATTTAGATCGATAGCCCGAAACAAACTTTTATTCGAGGAGCAAGCTATAGATTGATCTTGCAATTACAATTTTACTTTCTACCATCTTGCTCGATGGATTAAGGGGAGTAATCTCAATTTTACTTAATTATACAAGAAATGACTTGATGAGATTTTCTAATAAGAGCAGGTACGAGTCAAATAACAATGACTCAAAGCACTTCTTTTTACACTAGCAAAAAAAGGAGGGAAAGAATGCTAAATTTAAAGTGAATGAACTTAATCTCATAAATACATATAGAATTATGTAAAAAGCTATATTCGATGAAAGTTATAAGTACAGCTTGGAGGGAGGTCTTTCATATCTTTCAAGATCTACCCAACAATATGGGATAAAAAGCTATATTTGATGAAAATTATAAGTAGCTTGGAAGGAGGTCTTTCATATCTTTCAAGATACACCCACCAATATAGGATAAAAAAGCTAATAGTTTTGTTTTTCTTTGTATCTTTGATTAATTTGTTGTTTTTTCTTATGAATTAATAAAACTTTCTAATATATATAAAATTAAACTGATTATCGAAATAAAATAAGTATTCTTTTAATTCAAACAAAAACTAAAATTCCTTTAAACAAGGAATATTGAGAAAAATTAAATTAATTAGAAAAAAGCTCAATAAAATTAATGATTGAAAAGTAATTTTTATATTCGGTGTGATAAGAACGAAAAAAAAAAACGATCAAGAACTCCAAACTATCATTAAAAAGCTTAATGATATTCAATTGGCTTATCATGGACAGTTCGGTAGCTGATTCGAATGTGTGCTTTTGATTTGAAACTGAGAAATTTATATCACTCTCGTTGCCACCAGATTTTCAAAATTCTAAATCAAGGGTAGATGTAGGGTTATTTGAAGTCTCCATTTATTTTTGTAGTTGATCATAGTTTAAATCCGAAATCTACCGAGGTATGGCTGATGAAGAAGTATGGCGTTGAGGGATCTTGGACTGAGATTCTTGTTATGGATTTCAATATTAGATACTGCTATTCAAGGGATGTTCAAGTGATAGATTTCTTGGAGAACAGGAACGTTCTATTAGAAGATGGCAAATTTATAACATTATTTTTGCACAATCGAAAGGAAAGGTCTCGTAAAGAAGGATAAAGGGAGAACAGAATTTTTACAACTCTACATCTGGTAACAAACCAGGCTTTGCTTCCCTTGAAGATGTGGTGGGAGATAGCTCAAAGGTTTTGAAGGGTTTTAAATGGGATCGTCGAAAACCCTGAAGGGAAGAATTGTCTGTGTTTAATTTGCTGACAGTTTGAAGGACTTTTGTTTGTGTTTAGTTGTTGTTTTTCTTTAATTTATGTATCATACATAGTAATTTTGCTACAAACATCTGACAATTGTTCTTTTATCATATGTTTTCTTTTCAGCTGCAATATGATCTCTACACTATATTCAAACCAGTAAATGGGATCTTGTTTTCATGCTGATATACTGCTTCCAATGCTTCTGCTAGTGCAATAACTAGGCTCCAATGGACCCTGTGATTCTGATTGATTTCTGTTGTTAGTTACTAGTACTAGTGTTAAAACATCTTCTATAATCACATGGATTGTTCAGATCATTTTCTCTTCCAATTTGCCTCAACAGTTCTTCTGTCGATTACCATTGTTTCTATTGATCATACCATCATGTTTCTTTGCTAGTTGTCTTAGTAGAAAATGATAATAATTGATGGGGTTTTTTAGACCTCCAATGTTCAGACAAAATGATAATAATTGGTCTTAATTCTGTCAAATGACATAAGAATATGTGAATGGCATGGAATTCAGAATTAATTGATGGGATTTCAAAGGGATAAAGCTCTTGAAAAGGCAATGACATTCTATAATTGCCTTTGAAGCTTTATCATGAAGAGGCTTATCCTCTGCAGTTGTCCTACAGAAGTTGTTTTGTACATATTGCATTGCCTGTTTATATATGCAGCTAAACTTACTTTCACTACTAGTTGAGAAGATTCCATTCATGAAGGAAATGCTCACATTTGAATGTCTTGATTGAATTAGATTTATTGTTAAAATTCAAGTCGCATTCCCACAAGGAAATCATAATTTCTTGTTTATTTCTCAACAATAAGAAAAAATGCAACTAACATGGCCAACAACAGACAACCTACTTCTGAACGCAATGAAATCACAAACACTGCATGCTCTCAATTTCCTTAACATATGAAAATCCACTTCGTTGTGTCCTCATGACCCACCATTCGCACCCCTACTAGATATTTCCTTACCACAACCCACATTCTCTCTAACAAAGATCCTTGGGATGGAGAAGAAAGGATCACAAAGAGATGGGACCTTGTTGCAGCATCCACTTCTCCTTGTTCTTGCTTTAGCTATAGGTTTTGTTATAATGGATCCGTTTAAAATGGGACCTTTGGGACACCATGATTTCAAGCCTGTCAAGCATGACCTTGCACCTTACAAGCAAGTCATGGAAAACTGGCCTAGAGACAATAAAAGCAGATTAGGGTCCGGGAATTTGGAGTTTGTCGATGAAGTTTTCGGCCCTGAATCGTTGGAGTTCGACAGCCTGGGGCGAGGCCCTTATGCTGGGTTGGCTGATGGACGTGTTGTGAGATGGATGGGAGAGGATGTTGGATGGGAAACATTTGCTCTTGTTTCCACAAACTGGTGAGTTCTATTAATGACATCATCAAAACACACAATATTTTCATTTGGTTGAAAATTAACCCACTATATAACTCAGCAAGTCAAGAGGATCATCAAGTTCATCTAAGCAATGGAAGCATGAGAAAATTTGTGCTAATTATTCTTTAAATTGGCTTTGAAACATGCTAATTATTCTTTGAATTGGCTTTGAAAGGTCAGAGAAACTTTGTGCTAGGGGAGTTGACTCAACCACATCTAAGCAATGGAAGCATGAGAAACTGTGTGGTCGTCCATTAGGTCTGAGGTTCCACAAAGAGAGTGGAAATTTGTACATTGCTGATGCTTATTATGGCCTTCTGGTTGCTGGACCTGAAGGAGGACTTGCTACTCCTTTGGCCACTCATGTGAGAGGGGACCCAATACTCTTTGCAAATGACCTTGACATTCACAAGAATGGATCCATCTTCTTTACTGACACCAGCAAAAGATACGACAGAGTGTAAGAGTACACAAAAACAGAAGCTGTTTTTACAAGATTTGGCTAATTTTGTTAAGTTTTGGAGATTTTAATAGGAATTTATTTTGCAGGGACCATTTCTTCATATTGTTGGAAGGAGAATCCACTGGCAGGCTTCTCAGATATGACCCTCCTACCAAAACGACTCACATTGTATTGGATGGCTTAGCATTTCCAAATGGAGTTCAGCTATCTAAGGATCAAACTTTCCTGGTCTTCACTGAGACCACCAATTGCAGGTAATGCGTATAGATATCTCTGTAATTCCACAAAATTTTCACAGAATTCTGACATAACCGTGGTGTTGTAAGATCCAAAATTAGCACTCTATTCAAATACTGGACTATGAACATCATGAACATTAACGCTTTGTAGGTTACAAAGTAATAATAAGCCTGATCATTTTGTTATGGTAATGCCACAGAATAATGAAATACTGGCTAGAAGGACCGAAAACCGGAAAGGTGGAACTTGTTGCGAACTTGCCTGGCTTTCCAGACAATGTAAGATTGAATGAAAAAGGCCAATTCTGGGTTGCAATAGATTGTTGCAGGACACCAGCACAAGAGGTTCTTACACACAATCCATGGGTGAAGAGTGTCTATTTCCGGTTACCAATCCGTATGAGGTACTTAGCGTGGCTGATGGGCATGAAGATGTACACAGTTGTTTCCCTCTTCAATGAGAACGGAGAAATCTTGGAAGTTCTTGAGGATCCGAAGGGTGTAGTAATGAAGCTAGTGAGTGAAGTTAGAGAAGTAGAAGGGAAGCTATGGATTGGAACTGTAGCTCATAACCATATTGCTACCCTTCCTTATCCCTAGCATCAAGACCATCCTTGATGGTTATTTTGTTGTGTACTAAATGTTGCCTTTAATTTGGAATTTCCTTCATTTAGCAATGGTTAAACGAACTTGCAGACTTCTCTGTCACTTTCAAGCTCTCTTCCCCCCGAGTTTTTTTTTCCCTTGAGAATCTTCACCCCCCTGTGATCAATAAGATGTTTGACAAATAAATCCTGAATTTTGTAGCTTAATAGTCGAGAAAAATGCAGTAACTAGAAGAATCTTGAAGTTGTGAATTTAAGGCTGTGGTATAGTAACAAAGGTGACCAAACACACAAGCATCCATATCACACAAGTAGAGAACAAGGGTACACCCGAGGACAGCTTAGAATTTTGAATCAACAAATCGCCATCGAAGGCCCATGATTGCATCAAGGTTCTACATAAACTATAACATATTAAATGCTTAAACTATAAACTCAATCTTCAAGGAAACTAGAATATAGAACCCGCCTAAATGAGGTATGAATGTAATGTATCTAAAAGACTGGAGATAAAAGGTAAATGTCCTATGTGATAACTAGGATGTAAACAACAGTAGACAGAACATTCTGTAGCTGGTCTGATGATCATGCTATTCTCAGTCCTTTGATGAGGAGGAATTATCCTCAGATGAATTATCTTTCTGGATTGAAGAAGCCATTGATCCTCTCATTTGCAAATCCCCACCTTGCTGCTGCTGCTGCTGTTGAAGTTGTTGCTGTTGAAGCTGATGCAGCTGGAGCTGCTGCTGCTGCTGCTTCTGAGAATGAATTTGGAGTTGTTGAAACTGTTGTGCAGCTAAGAAAGTATGCATTGCTTGATTATTGGGATATAATTGCTGGCCTCCTCCAAAAGATGCATAGTTTGGCACTTGACCAGTCAGTACCTTCAGATGCTGAATTTCTTCTTTCAGTGCGTCATTCAAGGCTATTGCAAAACAAATAACATCATTAAGACGAGTAACAAAAGAAGAAGGTGGTAATCCAAATAATTTCAGAATTAACATGCAAAACCACACAGAAACAGGGACGCTGTGCAAATTTTATTGACTACCTCCTCCTATTTAATAGTTCTAACAAAGTCATCTCAAGTTCCAGTAGCGTGATACAAAAAAAAAAAAAAAGAGAGATTATTCACAACCCCGCCTTCCAAGGCAAGTTATAAACCTCAAAGCATAGGGTAAGTTGGCAATAATTATTTAGAGTTCATGAGAAATCATTCACAAAATAAATAGCATGCACGAGAATTTGGAAGTGGAAGAGCTACTTGAACACCAACTTTATAAACAACAAACACTTCTGCAATAAACGTCCATCAGCAAGGCCCAAAAAAATCTATATAACTCAATGCATAGCATCCTTGACACCTTTTACATGCCACTCAATCTACCCAGGCTATATCTTATATCATCTTAGAAACTTCAAAATTTATTTCCTCGTGTGGTAGACATTTCTTATCGTTATCCATAACTACCACCATATCAGAACATTATTGCATCCCAAGCAAAGAACACCATCAGTTGAATGCTAACAAGTGCGCATTCATTTAAGACTCATAAATAAATAATACCCAAAACCCAACTTTAAGACGACTGAAGTATGCATATTTTGGAGAATTTCCGAACTGAAAAGGAACATAAGTAACACCTAGTATCTTACTAATTAAGAAAAGTCAGCTCAATTCCTAGCCCTAGGCCCTTATCAAGGAATGAAATAAATAACTCCCAACTATGGTTTTAATGCATGCTCCAGGCTAATATCAACAAATAATCAAAGTAATACCAATATAATCAACCATACAGAGAACCACAGCTGATCCCATATTTAGCTCAACAAAAACAACCACAAAATCCTCTAGCACTGAAATGTATTATAAATGACAAGTAATCAGCATGCCTGGCCACTAGACAGAGGAGTATATTAATTTTTCTTCACTGATCAACTGACGTAAGAGGGAGAAAGAGAGGTTTAGCGCATGCAGATACCATATTGAACAATATTTCTAAGCAAAATCTAGATCACGCACAGCTCAGAAAATGGACAAGCCTCTGTGTGTGTGTGTCAACTGACATAGGAGGAGAAGTTTATTGCATGCAGATGCTATATTGAACAATAGGTCTAAGCAAAATCTAGATGGAGCACAGCTGCCATGTTGAACAATAGTTCTAAGCAAAATCAAGATTGCACACAGCTCAGAAAATAGACAAGTCTCTGTATGTGTGATTGCGCACAGCTGCCATATTGAAACAATAGTTCTAAGCAAATCTAGATTGCGCACAGCACAGAAAATAGACAAGCCTGTGCATGGCAATATGCAAGTCATAGACTGATGAGGCATACACAACTAATGCCAAATATCGAGCCCATGCATACGCTGACATAAGTGGATATCACTTTTAGATGACATGGGCAAGAAAAGATAAAACAGGGCAATATTGTAGTTTGCACTCGTACACTTTTTATACATCAATGGGTTTTGATATGCCTCTTCATAAAAATCATAATGAAATAACAAATATTGATGAAAAATGGAACAAAAAAAGCAACTGAAGTTGTCTGATTGTATTTAGAAAGTTCAGCCAAGACCCTTACCATCTTGCAAGTGGACCTGTTGCTCCATTGTTTGCAAACGCAGTTTCAGTTCACTATTTTCAGCAGTCAGGCTGTTTGTATCCCTCTGTCACAACATAACCAAAGAAAGATACATCCACTATCAATACAACATACATTAATGTGTTCTGGATAGCAACATTACTAATTTGAATAACATACAGAAAACATGAAAGGTAGGCTACAACTTCCATGGTACGATCAAGTCAAACCAGATACAGTTCACAAATAAAAAAGCACTTTGAGCTTTTGCGACTTACCTGAAGAAGAGTCAATTGAGCAGACAACGACGTCGCTTCTGTTTGCAGTGTCTGCATTTTCCTTTCAAGTTCAGCTATGTACCGCATCTTCCTTTCCTTGGACCTTGCAGCAGATTGCCTGTTAGCCCAAATCCTAAGATTGAACAGAAAAGAACACGTCAGATGTCAATCTAAAATACATAAGAAGATGGCATGTCTATTTTCTCTCCCCCATGAGAGAAGGGTATAAAATAAGAAGGATGAGAGTGGAGAGAGATGTGGACTTTGCAGCAGAGGAATTCAAGTCCATAGTTTTTATACAACCAGTAAACTTTATTTAACAGCGTAACACAGATTCTGTACCATCTGTATAACCAACTATTCCTAAAACAACTCCCTCATAAGCTGGGCATCACTACAACAAGTACCTTATGAAAAGTGAAAACTATTAAATTCAGCACTTAATAAGACTGTTGTTACGGAGCCAATAACTAACTCAAAGACGCCCAAAACAAACAAAATGTTTCAAAAACATTCAATTTCTTAGAACAGGCACAACCTTTTAATTTTCATGCAAAACTTCCCAACCAAACACGATATTACTAAATGAAATTAGCATCGAAAGAAATCTCATAATATAACAAATCACAACTTAACAATAGAAAAATTAAAAGAATGTGAGACAGGATACCTTTTTGCACGCTTTGGATCTATAAGTGCAAGTTCAGCAAGCTTTGCCGCAGATATGGACTTCTTGTCAGCGTGAGATGCCTCCTCAGAACCTGACATGAGCATCTCTGGCTTGAGAGTTGTCGAGCCATCCATTGAGAGGCTATGTTGATGCCTAACTTTAGGCCTTTCGCTAGGACCAGCACCCAAATCCATTGTTGCAGGAAGTGGTGCCAGTGGCTGTGCTGGCACTGGTGGAGCCAATGACTCCCCAACTTGAAAAGCAGATGTGGCCGAGGATGAACTGAACTTATCCATATCAAGGTACATTGACAAATAATCTTCCTCAGTTTCATCAGAGAAAGTCGTCCCATCTGTACCACCACCCACAACACCAAGATCACTGTCAAAGCTAATATCATCAGGGAGAGTGAGAATCTCTGAATGGGCACGACGGTGGCCCAAATTCTTAGGTGGGTTATCAGACATTCGGCTGATATCATGACTAAATCGATTAGAATCCAATCCATGACCGAAATGACTAGGGTCTGAACTACTGCCAGGAGCCTTTGGAGGAAATGTAGAAGGCGATTGCTCAGGTTTTACGCTATAAGAGCTCCCAGAGGGTGAAAAACAAGAATACCTCCCAGAAGGTGGTGGTAAACCACTACTATGGTTGCCAGGAGATTTATCCTTATTCATCCAGACAAATCACGAAAACCCCAAAACCCTATGCAAATTTTAAAACAGCTAGTTCAATAACTCAAGAAGGCAAAAACAAGCAGTCCAAAAAATGAAGATTTTGCATACAACAAAGAGTGAAATACCAAAAAGTCTTGATTTTGAAGCTACACAACATTCAAACACCTAAGAGATGCAAAAAAAAAAAAAAACCCTCAGAAACACCCAAATTACACGTCAAAACAATAGATTATCCACTCTAATTCCAACAAAACACTAAAAACTAAAGACACAAACTCAACAAACCTAATAAAGTATCAGACTTGATACATAGCTTCAAACTTTATGCATAACAACAAAAAAACCAAGAAAAATGAGAGAGATCTGATTACACAAAACACAGAGAAATTACGAAAAACAGGAAGGGATTATTAACAAGCAAGGAAAAGTAAGCAAACCCAAGAAATCAGGCAGCTGAAAGCTCCTTGGGATTGGTGAGAAAGAATTTACCAGGGAAATCAGAGAATCTCCTAGGAAAATAATTCAGACATGAATTCTCTCTCAGAGAGATTTTGGGGTCTTTTAGATCTTCTAATTCTAATTTTAAAAACAAAAACCCAAAAGTGTAAAAAAGTTTAAAAAACCAGAAAGAGAATCATATTCAAGACATTTCACATGGTCACACTTTACCTTTTTCTATATGTATACACATATACTATATCTACACAATACACCAAACATGTATTTATACACACATAGATGTATGCATGTATTTTTGTATTAAAAAAAGGGTAGGTTTTTGGAGGGTGTAAATGCATTTGTATTACCATGAATGGGGATTGATAATTACATAGCTTTTTACCCTTTGTGAATTCCAAATTTGGATTTCTAGTTTTTATTGCTTGGACAAGATTTCCCCACTGTTTTGTAAAAAAGATAGGGGTGAGGGAGGAGTATAGATGGTAATTTATCTTGAAATTAATGGATATTAATCTAATTTTATCTGAAATTGTGGTTTCAATATATATATATATATATATATATATATATATATATATATATATATATATATATATAGTTTGTGCATTAAACTATTTTTCCTTTCTTTTCTTATCATCTCATCTAGAATTTTTAATATGACCAAATTTGGTAGGTTCTAAGTATTTCAATTTCTCTTGTTATTGTTATTCATAGGTGCTACCATATCTCATTAAATTAAAACAAACTATTATCCTTTAAAAAAAACTCAATCAATGAGTATTTATTATCATTCCTATAAAGAGAGAGTGGATTGGGCAAGGTTTGGACAAATTATAAAAAGATAAAATAGGAGGTGAAGGGGAAGTTAGGTGACAGTAGGGATGGAGTGAGATTTAGATTGATATTTACTTTTGAGGGATGAGATTTTGGTTTGATTATGTGAGATATGTAGAACCTATGAATAAAAGGAAAGAAATTAAAAGACTTAAGAACCAACCAAGTTTACTTATATTTAAAATTCTAGATGAAAGGATAAGAAAGGTTATATATACACACACACATGCACATTTTATAAATAATTTAGTTTAATTAGGCTTAATTTTTTAACTATAAAATAACTATATTAAAATTTTATTTTCTTCACTAAATATTGTAATTTGTAATTGATTAATTTGTAAATGAGAAAGTTTTAAGATGACAATCTAGTCACGAAAGAACTTATCAATTCTATAGATATAAAGATTTTATAAATCTATGAAAAAAATTTGGACGCATTTATACATACCTTTAATATCGATAATCAAGATAGTTATTTTATTAAGATAGTTGGATAATCATATTTTTTAAAATATATTTAAAAAAGTTTAATAAATACATCAATCATCATTTAAATGATCTTTAATAATTTATTTCAAAGAGTTTATTATCATATTATAAATATTTTCTTATGTCATGAGAAAGATGAATTTCAAGTTATTGAAATTGATGATTAAGCAAAAATAAAATTGGAGTTGCTGGCAAGATAGCATGGGGTCAAACCGTGGTTGCTACCGTGACAGCAAGCCATAAATGGGCCTACCACCTTGCTATTAGCCCACATTGAGTTTGCAGCTTGGCAGCAGGCCTAAATCGAGCTTGGCTCCTTGTGCAAGCTCGGTTTTCTTCCCTTTCCTCTCTCTTCTTTTCTTTTCATCTTTTTTTTCTTATCAAGCATTGACATACACCTCAAGAATATTTCTATTCTTAAAAATACAGTACCTTTTCTCGCCAATAAATAATCTCTCACTAGCTTCTTAAGCTAGCCTTTCCACCAATAGTCATCATTGTGGTTTGTTTTACCATATCTACAACACCAAAAGTTTAAAACTATATCTAGAACTCGAACCCTGACTTGTGGTTTGTTTAGTTGTTGATTCAGGTTGAACGAATGGTGTTTGTTCGTTGGTGCGCACCTCCTTGTTAATCTAGTAAAACTAAAAGCCATATTTGTTAGTTACCCCCAACAACTTGTTATTTCTTTATAATCAAAGCCCTCTAATATCTTCTAAAACTATGTACAAAGACTGCAAGCACAATATATCTTGGATGGACTGTCATAATCCATTTAAATATATGGAAACCAACTGTTTTTTTGTTTTTTACATATCAAACATGATACCTTTTTATTTTATTTTATTTTGGTGAAAGAAGTTCACCCCTTTAATCTAATAGCAATGAGCTTCACTCTTATTTGCTCTAAAACTTCCATGTATATAAAAAGCCTCTTAACTTCCTTTAACCAATCGATAAATTTCTTCGCTTGTAAAGTTCCTGCAAAATCAAGAAGTTTAATTCAAAACCCAAAATCTCTATAATGTTATGCATGATCAAAAGGCTACCTTCTCTGAAACGAGGTTTCGGTATTGGTCAGGGACCTACAATTACTATGTTTTTATTCTCGTTGGGTCTTTTTTACCAACCGCCAAGTAAGCTCTATAATATGCTTGTGTGTATCTTCAATCACCATCTCCTTAACGTTTTTCTCTCAAGAGGTAACCTCTTCATCCCTACCTTCATGAACACATTTTATTTTATGATCTTTTTCAACCATGATTGTTTTATAGTACACAACACGCAAACAATAATCAAAGACCATTAGGCTTTGATACCAACTGACACAAAACTCTAATATCAACTGACATAGATGAAAACAATACAAGAAAAACAATGATAACAAACAACACAAAATTCTACCTAATATGATAATCACATCAAAAACCCTAATTCAAAATTTTATTTCTCAATTATTCACCATATCAAGTAGCCTCATTTTTAAAAGGTTCACAACTTTTAATAAGCTTAAAAAACAACATAAACAAACTTGGAAACCCAACAATAAAGAAAAAAAATAAAAGTCCAAAAAAATTAGAAAAAATAAAATTATTAAGCATAATATTTAATTTTATAAACTTAATAAAAAATAAATATAAATATTTTTTCCTAAAAAATCATCCTACGTAACAAAAAAAAGCACTTATCATCAAATAAAAAAGAAAAAAAAAACATTTCTCCATTTGTAGGACACGGCTAGTGATATATTATGTTATAGACATGGTACATACCATCCATTACATCATTACATTAAACGCTTATCTCCATTTGTATGGATTTTATTTTACAACACACACACATATAATCTTAATTGACATAAAGGACCAATATAAACTGAGAATTGAGAAAGATAGAAAATATATTATTTTATATTGTTATATTCCATTATTAATACATTTCATGTACCCTTGTTATTCCCTTTTTTCTATCACAAAGCAATCTTCAACAATGCTAAAGTACTCTAAAAGACAAGAATAAAATAAAATGGAGAAAATGGAGAAAATTTATTATAATACCACCATACCACACAAAGCCAACATCCTCAGGAAAAATTGAAAAAAATAATCATGCAGGTGGATGGGAGTTTGTTTAGGATAAGGATAGTCAAAGGTTAAGTAGTAGCAGTAATAGTTTTGCCTTGTAAGATAAGTAAATTTATATTAAATCAAATCGAAAACATAA
The DNA here is from genome assembly GCA_964019445.1 of Populus tremula. Lineage (NCBI taxonomy): Eukaryota > Viridiplantae > Streptophyta > Magnoliopsida > Malpighiales > Salicaceae > Populus > Populus tremula. Next base: position 1,132,098 of record CAXHTJ010000017.1, on the reverse strand, counting down.
AACTAATTAAAAAAATTTGCAAATTGTAATCAATGGATAAATTAGCATAACATTTGAGCTCATAGTTCTTGAGAGATCACCAGTTATTCCCCTACCAGTTCCTTTCATAAGATCTGGATGCACCCTTACCATCCTATCGTGTTCATAGACTCGAACAGGACACTCTGTAATCCTTTCATGTTGTTATGATTCAGTATTAATCAACTGTTAGAAGATAATCACATTGTTATAAAATCCAGTTCAACTCAGCAAGGCAACCTGGTAATTTACAGACCTCAACCGGATCTAGACTGATTTTTATGTAGAACCAAGTCAAAAGTTAATCCGGTCAAAACTAGTTGATTGAACAAATTAATCTATTACTTAGATTTGAGCCTATCAAAACCAAATCAACACTATTATGGATTGAACTGGATTAACCCCGAGCTAGAGCCAAACTGGATGGGGCAAAACTTGCATTTAGCACCGGACTTGATATGGAGTTTGTTTGACGGGTGCAATAGACAACATTGTTATAATTGGGGAAATCCTGCAAGTTATGCCTGAACTTGGCTTGTTTATGAATGTTCCCATAACATTGTGGTAATCTATCTAAAGATTTGGTAATTCACTATTCAATACTTGAAAATATTTTAAATTTTCTTGATTTGGCAATTCACTGTTAGGCACTTCAAAAATGAGAAAGCTCTAAAAAAAAAAGCTGTGCATTAGGATTTCTAACACTTGTTATCTGGGATGGCTTGAAAACATTTTGTTTTGATAATCACTTTTTGAAATCAACGAATTCATAGTCTAAGAAACAGTATGATGGCAGATATAAAAGCAAAGAATGAAAGAAGATAGTTCATTTCCACCAAAGCACTCGTAAATGAGAAATCAGTGGCTCGCACACAACAGGCAATCCAGGAAATGTAGCAAGGTTTTCCCCAAACAACACAACTTTATTATATGTATTAACAAGGGAAGTATTCTTTATTGAGGACCTTCAACCTCGAGGATGATCATCAGAAAATGTAGTCTGGCAGTTGGAGCGGAAACCGACCGACTTCAACTTTAAATGGAGTTCCTTTTGGATCTGCCAATCTTGAGGAAACCAAAAGAAATAGGGTTATAAACAAAGAAACAAAGCCGCATAAGTTTGCATTAGAAACTAGTGCATGAAAGATGTGACTGTTTCTGCTAATATCATGTCGGACTAGGATAAAGCAGTGTTCAAATTTTCTGTTCAAGGATAAAACCACAGTTAGGTTTTGGCAATTACAAGGCTACAAGAATTAGCAAGATTCAGATCAAGCAACCGAATATATCCCTATTTTGGTAAGCATTGCCTACAGCCATAAGCAGATTCATTTAATGATAATAGTTCAATCAAATTGGCGTATGAGATTTATGTATCTGTCATGTGAAACTCAAAAATCCCCAAATAGTGACAGAATGCCACTAAACTAAAATGCAGTTCCATCTTTGTAAGATCATTCCAGACACATCTAGGACTTATAATCCTTGCTCTAAATATATTGAAGTGATGTAACTTCTAGGATATGGAGAATCCATGTGGACTACCTGCCAGGGACAAATGTGAAAGAACCTTCAACAGAGCCAGTAGAAGTTGGCAGAGGTGCACAACTCTCATAAACAAATTCTTTCTCGCCTGGAAGCAAGAGTGGGAACTGCAAACATACAAGTTAAGTCTGAGATTCTGCACAATTACCAAACAACAAAAGATATCCTCATAATATGGATTTTTGATAATTATATGCAGCAAAAAGCAACTAATTTTATTTTTTTCCCCTTTTAGATGATGTTCTATAGGCACAAAGAAGTTTCTTCTATTGTGTCATATGATTGTTATTGTGAATTTCTGGTTCATGGCATATCATCCGTAGCAATCATTTGCCTAGAAATCCAACTTGCAAATTGGTAGAGTCGGAAAATATCAAGTGGGGCAACAGCAGTTCCTATTTTTTCACTCCCCTTTTTTGGACCAAGAAGTCGCATCAGTCCATTAAGATCTCCTAAAGCTCAAGTTTGTTGAATCAAGGAAAATAAATTAGCACCATGCCTTCATCTCTTTTGGGGAGTTTGGTTACCCAACAAAGGGTGGAAAACCATATAGAAGTTGCCAATCTAATGGATTCAGTAAGGTCACGTGCACTCTCTCCAGTAGCTTTCATAAATTAATGGGAAACTAAGCCATTACATAAGATTCATATCATCTACTTTGTCCCAGTAAGCACTTTTAGAAGCTCCCAATTGTTGCATCTAGAAGGCCACACAGGAGGACCCTGAGAAGTCTATGAACAAGGTGGGAAAAAAGGGGTGGAAAGATTGGTGAGTGCAGTCCAATTATTTACCCAAGAAAAGAAAATGAAATTCCCACTCAAAGCAAACATAGAAATGAATATCTACCCAAGAAATTTTTAAGCCATACCTTGCCTATCACAGCCTCTCCATTGACATTAGATACAACAGTATCATTAGCACTGATAACCCAGTGCCTCAGGTGCAGTTGGCAAGAGCTGAAGTGCATTCCATTGATGATGCATCCTTCTGGTAGAAGGGACATGCGGATTGAATACGCGAACGCGTATTTTCTAGAAATATCTTCCAGATCAGCAGCCTCTGGGACAAAAACAGCAGAAGCACGAACCTGGAAACAATTACTAACACTTTTAGTTGATACATGACTATTTATTTAAAAGAATAAAAAAACAAAAATGTACATATTTAGTATCAAAGAAAGTAATGTTTACTCAGCTTTCTAGAAAAAGTAAAAAATGAGAGTCATAATTCCAGCAGGGGAACCGTGGATACAAATAAAAATTGCAATAGCAGCACTTTAACAAAGACAAGAATGCATAACATTACATTTCTACTGAGTATTCCCAAAAGATTTCAATAATATTGACATCATCCTCTGCTTTACTCATGAAATTTAGACACGTCAGAGACTATATGTTCCCTCCAACACTTTACTAGGAAAAAGTGTTGTAAGTTATAAGTTGATACCATATCAAAATAACACTGCAGGTGTGATTCAGCAGATATTGTGTTGATTTTCTAAAAAATTATATCAGCGGTATTGGTTAAGAGTTATAGGCATGCACCTAATTAAACATATAGCCTCAGGTAGTGCAACACAAACAGCTGTTACATACCACTCTGAAGAAATGGAACATATGAGATTTAGCATTTTTATTTATTTATTTTTATTTGACTCGCATGTAATTTGTGCAGAACCAGGAAAAAGCTAATCCCCCTTCCAAGTGAATCCTAGGTGCCAGAGGGCCATTGACCCTCAACATGGACCGGAGACAGATAGCTTCCACCCCCACCCACCCAAGAATTGATGAAATTCCTTAATTGCAAAATTTCAACCCAGGTCTATGTTATCCTGCTCAGTTCTCCAAGAAGTTATTAAATTCTACATTCCAAGTTAACTTGACAACCGCATATTGCGCACAAACCTTGCTACATGGAAAGCAAAAAATAAAATCCTATCCAAAGACTGAAGAGGAGGAAAAAGGAAAACAAAAAAAAATGCCCTGATATAAAACTACACGTGCAAGCCCATATACAATTGCTTACCTTTACACCACTGGTTACAGCAGTTGAACAGAGAGGAGATTCTTCTGGAAACTGAGAGATGCTTTTAATATTTCCTTTGCTGAGAAGTTTGATCATGCCATTGTGCAAGCGACGACCATGTTCTTCTAACCATAACAACATAGCATCCTGTTGTTGGTCACTGTTGAAATCATGGACTGGACTAATCAATGCCTGAGGTACACACTGCATCATTTCTGCATCTGTTGGAAAATTCTGGGTCCCAACATAGAGTTGGCCATCAGAACAGTTCAGGAAGAAAAACTTTCCAATGTATGAGGATGAAGCAGCCACAACAATATACTCGGATGTATCGGGTAAGTTCAGGTGCCGCACTATTTCCCGTGTTTTAGAGATTACCTCTTGTAGTGATAATAAGTAGACATTAACCGAGTGATTATAAAAACAGTAGCCACCTATCAGGCCCAGTGGACAACCAGCCATGCCACTTGACAGATTTTTGCCTGAGAAATGTTGACCATCATGAAAGCGGTAGAGGAGTCTTGTGGGAAGAGGCAACTTAACTTTCAAAATTCTTTCCAACTTTTGAATCTCACCTTCTGATGCACCCTTTCCTAGGGTCGCCTTAACTTCAGGAAAGTTCGCGGTCAACCAGCTCGTGAGTCTGTCCCAACAACTTTTAACTCGCTTTACAAGGGGCCAAGGATACATATGAAAGGCTTCTCTCCATAACTTATAAGTTGCCTGGAGAAAGAGAGTGTGTACGTAAGTAAACATGTATGATGCCATCACATGATTCTAATATAAAAGCCGAATCAACAAGGCATTAGTCCAAACTGCAACTTAATGCCATCAACTTGAAACCCTTTTTCAGTAATATCTAACTATGGCCATAGGCAATTACTACCTCTATAATCCTGCGGATCACACCATTCCTGATGACCTCAAATAATTTTCTCCAAGATTTACATGAATAAATATAAATTTCACTAATTTCTTAAAAAAAATGAATAATACATACCAAGAAAAAACAATAAAAATATGCGCACAGTGAAAATTTTCAGCTTTCAGACTCGATGAAAGTCAAGCTAGGCGCCATCCCACCCAATTCATCATATTTTAAGATTAAAACCAGTGACCCTCATAAGAATAAACCACAAAATACGCTTCCTTCTTGTTTGCATACATGTCCACAAAGAAATCAGCAAGCCACAAAACCAAAATTTCAAGGAGAAGGACATGATTGATTACCGTTCCAAATTGCACATCAAGACAAACAATCTAGTGCAAACAACACTATAAACTACCAAACTTTCTTCGTAAAGAGAGAGAAAAAGAAAGCCAGAAACCAAATATATCAGCAACAAAACATACCAACAAGCTACAAGTCCAAAGGGCAAAGCAATTAATTGATTACAATTCCAAGTTAATTCCAAATTACACATTTTGACAAGCAATTCAGTGCAATTAACAATCTATAAAGTTCTAATTAATTTATTACAATTCCAAGTTAATTCCAAATTACACATTTTGACAAGCAATTCAGTACAATTAACACTTTATAAAGTTCTAAACTTCAACAAATTTTCTTCAATGATTGGCTGCAGAAAGTAACTTTAAAGCTCCAAACTTTACCAAGAATTCATCATATATAGAAAAACCAACAAGAACCCAGAATGTAAACATGATTGAATTTATCATAAATTACCTTAAAAGAAGGCAGATGATTTCCATGAGGATCAAGAGGAGCAGAAAGATCAAGATCTTGACGGCAAAATAATGACCAGAGAGATTCCTCTGAAGCTAAATCCTTGAACTTTTTGCTGACACATGATACTTTTACTGTCTCTTTTGGACCAAGTTTTGTTAAGATTATGTTCAGAGCTAGATCTCCCACTGATTCCAGCCCCATGTCTCTGTCTCACTAAATTATGTGAATGTTTCTCTTGCTGATTATGACGTGGTTTAGTTTTAGTTTCTTGGTTTTGTTTGTTTGTTGTCTTGGGATAGTAACGAGAGTGTGCTTAGTGGTATTCTAGTACATTACCCGATTATCGTTCGTAGATGTAAGGGAATGCTAGAGATAATTTTGAAGTAATTAGGGATATTTTATTAATTATTTTTATTTTTATTTTATAAAATAAATAAATATAAATAGAAGAAAAAATTGTGATATAATTTTTATAAATTATAAATATTTTTTTCAAAGTGGATTGAGAAAGTAACTAACAAAATTTTATTAATTATTTTTTCAGTACCAAAAAATTTCCTTATCAATTACAATTATAATGACAATTACATTACAAAATATACTAAAATGCTTAGCTAAAAGTGGTTTTTTTTTTCTCCTTATATTTTTCTTACCTTTTCAATTAAAGCATTTGATGCCCGCTCTCTAAAAATTTGTTAAAGAAAGATAAAATCAAAATAAAAAGTATCACAATGTAAAACAAAAAGAAACTGCATAACTAATTTAAAATCATTGGAGAAGTTCTTTTTCATCCTCCTACTTTGTTTATCTTCCTCTATAATCCCTATTTTTTTTATATAAAAGTTAAACTTGATCTAAAATTTTATTTTTTTATATTTTAATCTCTTAATTAAAGAGAGAAAGGATAGAAAGTCACTTGAAAACAACAACAAGGAGACGTTATCTATTTAGTCATTTTTCAAAAACAAAACTCATCGTTCTTGGTGTCAATTAACTCCATTTAATGAGATGAGTTTAATGGTTATGAGTTTTTTCAATAATCATGTCTAAAAAGAAAAATCGAGTTATGTTCTGAATTTTTTTATATAGATTTTTGTTTTTTATGAGATTTTGGGGCGTTATGGGTTGGTAGATTATTTTAGTCTAGAGAGTTTGAAAGTATATTTTAGATGAAAAATAGCTTGAAAAAACAATTTCTCCTAATTTTTTGAATCATTACAATGAAGGTTGAAATTTTAGCTAGTGTCCAGGAGATGATGCATCTCTTATTACTTTTTATTTTAATAAATAGAAAGAGTGATTCACTCCTTTGTAAAAGAAAAAAAAAAGATATGGCCTTGCCCGGGTATGCCTTAGACCATGGCTTGACTTTTTTGTTTTAAATTTAATTTTTAACATTGAATTTTTATAGATTTTTTTTAATTTCACTCACTAATACTTAATTAATTTTTATTTTTTTATTATATAATTAAATAAAAAATAATATTAAACCAATAAAATTCATGATTCAATTCAGCAAGTTAATATATATCAATCCAATTTATCGGCCTTTTGATTCGCTATATATATATATATATATTAAAAAAAAAGGGTTTTCCTTGAAATAACAGAGTTGCTCAAATGCAGATGGCAAGAGCCCAAGTGCATTCCATTGATGATGCATCCTTCAAATAACACCCTGAAGATCAGGAGAGGGTCCAAAAAGTAACTTCATCAAATCCCCAAGGCGAAATATGGGGAAAAAGCGTGAGAACCATTTGGAGTTTTATAAAAGTCCTGCCATTTCAATTGTTTTTTAATTTTAGGCCCTAATTTTCAATTTTCAATAATATTATTTCCCAACAAACAAAGCACCTACCCAATGCTAGTCTTTTCTTGAGATTATAATAACACTATAAAAAGCAAACACAAATAAATTACAAAGTCTAATCCCTAATAAATATAATATCAAAGGATTAAATCAAAATAAAAAACAAATTAAAGGACCAGAAAAAAATGAATTATTGTGTGAATTTAGTAACTTGTGAGGTGATGAGCAATAAATATAGAAGCTACTTTAGATTTATTCTTAATCATTTAAGTTATGTTTGGTTAGTGTTATAGAGAGAATATATAAATATAAAATAGACAAAAATATATTTTGGTGGAAAGACCAAGATATTAACATAAAAATAAATAAGCTTTGTATGAAATTATTATTCTTTTAGGATTAAGGCAATAATAACATCTAAGTGGAAGTAAATTAGGTATTTCACTAATACTAACAAATATTATAATTAATTAACTTTGAAGCGTGTAGATTAACTAGTTAGGCCTTAGGTTTGCTTCCTAGAGGTCACCAGTTCGAGTCCCACAAACTTCGGGGTCATTGGAGGTTTACATGGTTATTAACTTCAGGGCCCATAAGATAAGTTGAAGTGTACGCAAGCTGACCTAAACACCCATGTTAATCTAAAAAAATATATTACAATTAACTCAATTAAACACAATTAATTCTTATATTGGGTGAATTAGGTGTTTTTACTCTTAAAATAGCTTGTATATGATATATATTCAAATTATATATGTAATCCTTCAATTAGACAATATATATATATATATAGCAAAAACTAATTGTTTTATAGCCGTTACGGTTTCTTTGACAGCTAAAACGATCAATCGACTCCGGTAGATTCCTAGGTTTTTATCCCTGATAAACAAGCGGTCAATCGATTCACTTGATATTGTCAAGCGGTCAACCGATTCAACTTAAAATCTAATTTTAATAATTGTAACCTTGTTGAATCTTGAACCTACTAAATGCATATCAATCCTATAATAAATGCAATGTGAAAATATGTGAATTCATTTTAATTTGTGCTATCAAGTAAGATATAAATATTTACATAATAAGTACTAAAATGAATTTAGTAATTAAGTCTTCATTTGTTTTGTATCTTATACTTGTTGATTTATTTTTTCATTTATTTCTCATATTTGTTGTTGATTTTTGTATAAACTTGTTTAAATTTAATTTAAACCAAGCATATCATTAATTTTTGTTTATTTAATTATTATAATCAAAATATATGAATATTAATATATGAATCAAAGATCAATATTTATTTTCATGAAAGATATAGGGATATGTCATTTTTATCTCAATTATCTTCATCTTTTTTGTTCAAGACAATAACCAAACCCTAACATATAAACAATTTATAATTTATCAATAAATTAAGATGTGTTTTATTCTTGGTGGAAAAAAGAAGAAGAAATTAAGATGTGTTTTCAATTCAAGTACATGATTCTAGCACGTACTATGAGCGAGGCGCGTGCCCTTTTACCATTGTGCTACAAATCTTACAAGATGTCGTGCTATGGATTCCCAGTTCTCCTTCAAGATCAATCATACATGATTCATCCAAAAACAAAAATCATACATGATATAGTTTGGAGAGGTTAAGTTGTTTAGTTACATTAAAGAATTCAAGCACATTCAGCCATTGATCCCACCTCTTAAGTCTATGAACTGCCACAGTTCCGGTATGAGCTCATGCGAGCACCTACCATTTGTTCCTGGATAATCATACATTGCAGGCTTGTTGGAGAACCTGTTTTTGGCCTTGTTTCCCATCTTCAACCATTTCCCAACCATCTTGTCCTCTGGCCCAACTGTGTAATTCGCAGGGATTTCAGACTTGCCAATCCATTCAACAAGGTCCCAGGACAACAAAAACCCCATCCCTGACATGTAATCCGCAAAGGGATTCATGCTATTGCAAGGGATTACAAAACCATAATACAGGTCTTGCCATGGCAGTGGCTTTAGCGACAAAGACAATGGCTCTAGCCTAATGAAAACATCATCATCAGCTTTCATGACATAGTCATAATGTCTTGGTAGGATATGCGGGAGTGAAGAGAAGTATGCATAGGTCTTGCCATTGTTCATATTCTCAGTGCAATCAAGAATGATGATGTCGTTGAACCGAAGGATTTCTAGAGCTATGAGTACCCTTTGTTCAGGCTTTGTGAGATTGCAGAATACAAACTTTACATCAATTTCAGCTATCGAAGATGACTGGATTCCATAGACAAGGCGAAGGAAATGGCGGCGATCATAGTTATCCGGGCGGGTCAAGATTCCGATCAGGACGCTAAATTTGGTTTCTGTATGAGGTGTTTTGGTGAGTGTAATGGAATGGTTGTTGGATGAAGATAGGAGAAGTGATTTCACTCTGATGTTGAACAAGATGTAGAAAAAGAAAAAGAGGAAGAGAACAAGAGATGGCAGCGCAATGAGAATCACCCTCCTTTGCTTCATTATGGAGGCTGTTCTTGTGATAATGGCTCCAAGGCTGGGAAGATAAATAGAAGAAGAAGAAGAGGGAAGTGAAATCCATGCTCTGCTCTGTCATGTTTTGGCTGGCAGCCCTTTGTTTGAGGAACTTTTGGTCTTGTAGTCATGCTTTTCTTCATTACAAGAAAGTATCGGGAGTTACCTTAACATGTGATCTACCTTCACAGAGTTTCCATCACATTGCCAATGTTCTATAGATTAGAGTGAGAGAGAGAGAAAACATGCTGTAACTCCTTCAAGCATAGGGCTCACATTTTTGGGCAGGCAATTTTTAGATGTTTGATCAATTTGGCGTTCTACTTTTCAGAAATTAATTATTCTGCTGGTCTCTCCGGCGAACTAGTAGAAAGCATATATATATATATGCACGCGTGTGTTGTGTCAACCATTCAACTCGGAGCCTAATTAGAACTAAATTTAATTTCAAGTTGGATTTATTTTTAATCAAAAGGATATCATTTTTTTTTTTTTGGGGGGGGGGGGGGGGGGTGATGAATGACCTGACTAACCCACCACTCCGGTCTTAAACCAAATGAGACCCTGAGCTAGGTCTTATAATGCTAACCCGCAACTCCAGTCTCAGACCAGATTAGGCCCTGAGCTAGGTCTTATAATGCTAACATACAACTCCAGTCCTAGAACAGATTAGACCCTGAGCCAAGTATTATAACTATAAAGTCTTAGTAAATGATGAAAGGATGAACATTTTGGACCTTAAAGGTCAAATTCATGTACAAGATTGGAGGGAGAGAGCAGTAACTAGAAAAAATTGAATTTGATTGATTGAAAGAAAAGAAAAAAACTCCATGTTGAGAGAGGGGAACAAAACCCATTTACATTCCTGAATTGACTATAAAATCAACCCAACCCTAGCCAAACTCAAACCCTAGACAGCTATGATTTTGCACTTTCTCCTTGATATATAGACAGAATAGCCAACCCTGGCAGTAGATTCTGTACAGATGCCACTTTGAGAGGAAAATTGGCGTCCACTTACCTACACAAGGCAAAAGAAATCCTTTTTAGGTTCAATTCAAGATGCACAACACAACCAGTTCTTACTTTCAGTCAGGTTTCACGTCCGACATAGCACAGCATTTAACAAACAGGAAAACCTATTGAAGGCCTTTTTGGATAGGAGCCTACCAACCAGAACTCACTCAAAACTCGTAGCGATTCTTTACTTTCGTTTGTACAGAGAGCATCATAGAGTAAGCCTATGCTATTGGACCCCCCAAAAGTTGAGAAAAAGACTACACTGATAAGCATTAAGTGCAACTGCTAGATTGTTAAAGGCACCTCCTGCAATTGCCATTGCTGTCATAATTGTTGGTCCAGAGAGCTTGGATAGGAAATGCTAAATGGATAAATAACTACGACAGACAGTTGACCAACATGAATAGCCTCTCTTTGACAAAATTCTATAGTGTTTGAACTGTAACTACCAATACTTGTAGCATGGGAGAGAAATAGACACAAGAATGGGAGAGATTCGGTCTCCATGTATAAATTGGCCATTTCTTCCTGAATCAAATCCCTTGTATCATCAAAATATCAAATAGAACTCCGATAATTAAGTTCTAACCCAATCAAAAGCAAGTCATCTCTTCCTGGGCACCTTAAAAAAAAACTCAAGCTCCTCAAAACAGCCATGACAATTCTGTTTCCCAACATCTAACTTTACTATATCAAAATCAATGAACAAGCTTACAAGCACTTCCATGAATTTACTTATCTGCACATCTTTGTTTCCTATATCAGAGCATATCCTATATCAAAATGACAATCACAGCAGATCTGAAAAAAATTCAATAGAAATGGGCAAATAGATTAAGAAAGAAATAAACATGAAACACAAAAGTTCAGTTCTGTATTGTACCTGTGAGTTAAGATCATAGACAAACAACAAACACGTCTAATCACTTGAACAAACAAACAAAATTTACCACATTTACAGCCAATATATCACTTCCATCTAAAAGGAATCAACAATTTAGTAAATCAACAAATCATAGCAGAAATAATTACCTTAAGAGAAAACTCATTGCTGATTCCCAGATCCATGTGCATCAGGGTTGTTGGTATTCTGCTGCTGCTGTAGCTGGAGCAGGAGGTTGGCTGCAAACTGCAGCGTTGACTGGTATCTCTGATTCTTATCAGCCTCAGCATCAGCCTCTGAGGTACCCCGCCCAGATACAGAAAGAGCAGGTTGGAATTGCTGCACTTGACTGGGAAGCTCCCCATTCCCTCTGTCTGCAGATAGTGGGATCCCAGATTGGGTCCGGGAAAAATTTGTCCCCTGAACCTGACAAAACAAGGTATCAGTATCATTAGGTTTCTGAATAACTGATGGACTATACGGGTCCATAACATATGTTCCATGGACCACCCCATAGCCTTTTGGAGTGCTATGAGGAACTTCGAACAGATTTTGCTGGCTGACCTGTGGAGACAAAGCAAACTGTCCACTTTGAGAAGGCATGGAAAAGTTAGCCAATGGCCTGGATGGAGTTGCACGCTGATGAGATAGGCTGACAGTAGAATCTTGGATTTGACTGTTTCTAGGGACCACATTTGTTGAATGGCTATATGTGCTGGGGCCAGATGGGTAAGGCTGGAACTGAGACTGAACCTGCACCTGATAATTCAACTGGTTCCCAAATTGTAAATGACTTGTATTTCCAGAAACTTGATTATCATGCTTCCATCCCTGAGAGGAAGTTCCTTTGTCAGGGATAACTGAAGAAAACGGTGGCCTGACAATAGGAGAGCCCAATTCTGGTTGGTTACTTTCTGAACTAGACTGCTTATTGGCAGGCAGTAAAGTTGAAAGAGTAGCAATAAGATCAGGTGTCAAAAATCCAGAAGAAGACGGTGCTGCACTGTGATTTGAGGCATATTCTTGGGGGACTGGCAGCACTGCATGGGACACTGTTGTCAACGGATAAATTGGTTTTGGAGAAAGCTTTGAATCCTCATGCAAAACCCTGTTATGATGGATTGACATCACTTGCTCGTCCTGCTGATGGAGCAAATTATAGTCAGCTTCTGGTGGTGAAATCTGGTTGTTCGTGTACTGAGAAAAATGGATGGGCTGAGGCAATCGTTGCTGCATTGATGTATTGTTAGGGGCCTGCTGCGGCAACTTGAGAACTACACCATACAGGCGTTCAGGTCCCGCAACTTTCAACACATTCTTTAAGAAATCTGATGGGGGCACGAGAAATAGAGTGGTCCCATCATCAAACTTTGCTACACCAGCTCGATTCTTCGAACCCAAGTAATGCAAAAATTCCGTATAGGAAGCAAAATCATCCTCACTATCTGGTAAGAAGAAAACAATGTCAAACCCAATTGCCTCAGCATAGTGTTTAGCCAGCACATCCAGACCCGTCCTTGCCGAGCAATTTATGACAGGAGGTCTACAAAATGGGAAGATCACATGTTAGGGTGGAAAAGGATGTTACTGCTCAAGTGCATGATAGAAAAGGTGAGATGCTAATGAGAACAAAGCCATTGTTGAGTGGTATCATCCAGTGACAGCTAATTTTGAAGCCAGAGGAGAAGACTTGGAGTTACTCAGGAAGGAATTAGGAATGTTGTAACTCAGAGTTAGCAAAAGAATATTTATGATGCAAAATGATGTTTCGGCAAAAAAACAACACCAGGAAATTTAATGATGATAGAGAAAAGGCATTACGAGCAACTTCATGCAGACATTTAAGGTAAAGAGTTTTTGTACATTTCAAGGAAATTTAGCAAGCCAACCGACCACATCTCAGCTTCTACAACTAGCAGAAACAAATAATTCTGTAAGGCAAACTATTGGGTGAAACCATTTTACATAAAGAAGCATGTGTTATAAGTAAACAAAATTAGATACAGGCTACAACATCTCAAATGCTTGCAATGTGTAAAAGGCATAGACAAGAATTATTAAGAGCAAATTGCATACTCACATCTCTGATTCTATCCCTTTTCCTACAGGGACACAACGGGCATGGCATACAGGCATTCCACCCTTGGCCACAATCCCACGCCATATGAAATCATCATCAAAATGACCCTTAAGCCTACCACCAACTGGACTAAGACTATTATTCCCCTGGAAACTTGGATATGCACCTCTAGGACCTAGCCTGTATGCTTTATCCAAACCCAAATCACGATCATCCATCTTTCTAGCAGGAAAAGAATCATCATCAACAGATGGTGCAGAATCAATCCTTGACCGCTTGGCCTCCCTAGGAAACTGGCTTGGATCAAGCACATCCCAACCACTAGAAACTGACCTCATGGGTGGCCTGATACCTGAAGCAGGAGAAGGGAGGATCCTAGATGCAGGATCTCGGTCGCTATGTGATGGAGCCAAATCATTATATTCTCCACCTTGAAGTATAGGGTCAAAAACACCTTGAGGACCAAAAGGCCATACTGGCAGGTTCGGTCTATGAATGCCACTGGGTGGAAATGGACCAGGAAAATTTCTTGGCCCACCAGGTTGATCAAACATGATGTTCATAGGTGCAAAAGGATGTTTGTTAAACATTTCCAGCCTAGGACCTTTAACTCCAGGATAAAAACCAGAGTCCTCTTTCCCAGGTGCCGGTCCACTACTTGAGAACATAATTGTTATACGAGGATCACTGAAAAGCCGCCCTTGCAAGCCTTCTTTGGCACGCCGGGCTTCATCAACACTTCTAAATTCCACAAATGAATAATGCCTCGAAGGAAAGCTTTTAATTTTCTCAATCTCACCAAAAAGAATCATGGCATTATGTATCATTTGTTCATCAATCCGCACAGAAGGAGGATATCCTATCCACAAAATATTGCTGGGTTGGCCATCTTTCCGCTCCCCTGGAGATTTAGGTATCTACAACATAAAAAACGAAAATTCAGAATATAATCCACACGAACAGACTACAACCAAACAAAATTTGGCTCATCTAAGCCAGTTTAAGCATTACCGACCAACTAAAAATCTATTCAAATATCACTGCATGAAGCCAAGTTTCTCCCACAAAATCACAGAATAAGTTCAGGCTTGCAACTCTAGTCTGCAGTACATGCTCCTTAAGGTTGTGAAATGAGCACAAGGGCATACAACCAGCAGACATGTAATAACTTAACATGCTTGTTAAGGAAAGGAGAAATGAGAGAGCTTTGCAATTGTATTGGAATTAGGGTTGTTCACAATTTATCACCTGAGGTCGTCTTACTCCATAATGTGTTGCTGAAAACTGATCCTGTCTTGAATCATGAAAGTCGGGTAATTGTTCCTGCAGCCAGTAAAGAAAATGTCACCTCTGTTTATACAATGGACTGAAAGGGAAAAACAAAAAACTATACCACTCAAACATAAAGGATCCATTTGAAAAAAAATAAAAATAACAATCAGGGGTGTCATAGGAGGACAGACACATTGAGTACATGCCAGAATCACTTTAGTTTTCTTGTATTATGGAAGCTCTATCAGTGAAGTCCCTAGGCCAAAAATAGATATAAACACGTTCAAAAGATATCAACTTACTCTTCTTGAGGATTGTGTTCGAAGGAAATCCACACGTAACTGATCACCACCAATTTTCTTTCCATTCATGTTTTTCATGGCTTGGGAAGCATCTTCCAGTTTGAAATACTCAACATATGCAGTATTTTGATCTCTACGAAACTTGAAATCCTCAATTTTACCGAACTTGAGAAACTCTTCTTCCAGCCATTCCTCAGAAACTGATGAGCCTATTCCACCCACCCATAGTTGCCTACAAGGTTTGGCCTGAAAGAAGAAGAAGAAGGAGCTCACCCGACATGTTATGCACCAGTAAATTCTCCAACACATCAAAAAAAAAAAAAAAAACATCCTTGTTAAAATCAAGGGACACGTGCTCTCATGGGAAAAAGACATGTTGCCTGTATTACCATTTTCGAGACCTGTTACAAAAGTAACTTCATAGTTACCAACTTGTCAATTTTCCATTAGGAGAGTATTTACAGAAACAGACAGATTCTTGAAAACTTGCCACTGTACAATATCATTTGGTGAGAAAAGATGATATTATAATTCTTTCTTCATGTTTTTCAGGTTGATAGCCATGAAACTTACTAAGGCTTTCAAAGGAGTAACTCCATTTTCTTTCCTTTTTCCTTGCCATGATAAAAGAAGACAATGATCTTTAAGAGAGGAACTGCTTTAGTACATGTTTCTAGAGTATGAATCTCTTAGTAATAATGTCTTCGGACATGCTCCAACTTGCTTTTGAAAGTTCTATCTCCCACATGTGACTAAGTACAAAGATCAACGGGAAGAAGCCAAATGTTTAACCGAGTATTTTGATGGCTAAAATGGTGCAGATTCCATTATGCAGCTATTAAAGACCTATTTTACCTAATAAAATCCTAAACTATTCCTGAGGTAAAATTGTGTACTTTGTCAAATTCAAGAAATAAACCATATCCGATCAAAAAAAAAAAAATCATTGCTTAGGATTTATCTTCAAATTCATAAAATTAAAACTTTTGCATGTACCCCAGGCACATTCAATATTTGAACTTTATATTTAGATCAGAATCCAAGGGCTTTTCCTTCTCATCTAATATTCAGCAGCCTGCAATTTTGGTTATATATCGTTTCTGAAATGTCATGAATGATGACTACTAGTTCCCACACGGTAGACACACGATTACGAGCTCAAGGCGTAAGGTAGCGTTATACATACCCAATTTAGAGATCGATAATAAATGCAAGGCTCTAGTCATGGGGTAAATTAATTAAAATTAACTCAAGTTAACAAAAAAAAATCATATCATAAACAATATGCTTAAAAAAAACAATAAAATATATAATCAAATTACAAATCAACCTGAATTTTTAACCAAATTACTTATTTTTTTATTTTTTTATAAAACTTCAGTTTTTAATCAAGTCATAACTTAACTCGGATATGAGTTAAACAAATACGTTATGCATATATTTTGGATTGGCAAATTCACGTTTGTACATCTGATAAATTTCCAGAAATTATCCCTTTTCCCTAATTTTCCTCTTCATTATGTTTTTAGCATATTCAATGATCGTGGTAAAGCTCTGTATCTAGAGATGCAAGAAACTTGTCATGTTAAAGAAAAACCATAGGCCCTAATGGGATTTGACCACCAATATGCTGTCTAACAGCAACTTCACGACATCCATTGAATTGAATGACAATTGGATTTAGCTTTGCCAGCCATTTACACCGCAGACAATTATGATTTGCAATTCATTGACGAACACAATGGCGAGGAAAAAGAGTCGGGCAACAGCTATATCCCTTTTCCCCTTTTTCTTGATGATGTAGAATGGAATGTGAATTCCTTTTTGTCTCTTATTTCTTAATGACGCTGAATGTAGTATGAATTTGATAATTATTGGAGTGGAACACGAATTTTTGTCGGGCAATAGTGGCAGTTTTTGGGTTGCAGTTTTTTTCAAGTAATTCTATACAAATAATATGTAGTACGGGTTAATTATCCAAAAACACTTTTAAAACTGTAATATAGAAGAAAAAAAAATCAACTACGACCCTTTGAAATTTTTTAAAAAGAATCTGTTTTAAATCTGTTTACCTCTATCAACCTTCTAATTAATCTCTCAAAAAGTAAACCAAAAAAACTGATAATAAATCATTATACTACAATAATCATATTTAAAAAAAAAACCCAATTTTCAAATGAACCATAATTTCCTCTCTAAATCACTTAAAACCGTAGTTTTAAGTGGATTTCGATTTGATTTTGATAAGGAAAGCCTTGAATGTTAAATCAAAACGCCCCATTTCAAACAAAATCATCAACGCTATATCCGATGATCTGTTAAGGGGAAAAAATTATTTTTTTGTGGTTAATAAATTCTGTTATCTCCATCACCAGACGCAAATAAATAATATTACACAACAAATCAATCATCAAATTCAAAAAAAAATCCACAAACCCAAAATCATCAAAACCCAAAAATAAATCAGAATTAACAAAGCTAATAAGATGAAAAGAACAACAAACCGGTCTAGCAAACTCGATTTTAATCTGATTTCCACGAAGAGAAGTCCCTTGTAAGGCATCTTTAGCTTGTTTAGCATCTTCAACACGTTTAAAGTAAACAAACCCATAACTTCTTGCTGTATACGTCGTTAAATTATCAATCGCACCGTATTGCGCAAACAATTTCATTAGATCTGATTCTGTTACATCTCTTGATATGTTCCCTACCCATAAATTATTCGCTTCTCTCTCTTTCATTGAGTCTTTCTGGTCTGTCTCTGATTTTATAATTCCCGGTTTGTTTGATTTAATCGGATCCGGCGCCATTGGAGGGATTTTGAGAAATTAGGGCTTTGCCGGTTGAAAAAATTAATTTCGGGATTTTTTCTAGAGAGAGAAGACGATAAATAGTAAATACGGGTAAGGGACAGATGGCTGTTATTTAAAGGGGAGGTAAGGTGGTGAGACGGTTTGTCGCTTCGTTTTTATTTTAATTGATGCAGGTGTGTAGATCAATTTATATGCATCAATTAATTTTATTTAATATTTATAAAAATTTAAACTTGTGATTATTATAAAATAAATTTGAAATCTAATTATTTAAAATATTTTTTAAATTTTGTTTCGGGTTTTATTATTGGGTTAAATAATGATTTTTAAAGATTTTTCTTTTACCTTTTTAAGAGTTTTAATCAAGGTTGTCAAAAATATTTTTTTGACACGACACGGAACATACAATATAAACTCGAATCGTAAAATCGGAAGTAAAATTTTTTAACTAAAAATCGTAAAATCACAAGTAAAATATTTTAACTAAAATCGTAAAATCGTAAAATAAACATTCAAACATCTTAAAATACATAATTCAAATAAAAGTAAAATAAACAATACAAATATCCAAACATCTTAAAATACATAATCCATACATGTGCATAGTATTTCAATAACTAAAAGTTAACACATCTAAAATAATCTGCTTTGCACCAGCCAGGATATATTCTCAATTTCTCATTACTTTCTTTTCTGGCATTGTTTCCAAGTGTTGAATAAGATTAATGGGCATTAAAATACCTTTGTAAAATATAGCTACGCAAGAGTTCAAAACAACAACAATCAAACTTAATTTTATCATCAAAACAACTTAGTTAACTAACCGGCTGACCATCTATAAAACCGAAAAAAATACACACTTCACTCACAGATTCACATATTGCAGAATTACATAATCTGCAACACCGCAAGCAAGATCAAACCGAAAAAAATTCACACTTCACATATTCACACTTCACAGCATGCCCATCGCCCAGATCAAACCGAAAAAAATTCCCCGGACAGAAGCAAACCACTTAATTGTAGAATACCCAGAAGGGCCAAAACATAAGCATGGATTCACAATTTCACAGCATACCCACCATTAGACAGAAAATAACAAAGCTTGGGATGGGATTGAGAATTAATGCTTACCTTCGTCTCGCCAAGAACAGAGAGGGGACGATTGGCGAAGTCTGGGACTCTAGACTCTGGAGTCAAGGAGAGTGTGAGTCTGTGAGACAAGGAGTCAGGGACGATGAAGTCGCAGGTGGGGAGTCTGGGGACCATGGGGTGACCTTGAGACAGGGACGAACCGACGATTGACGAAGTCACCTGAGTCAGGAGGGTGGTCGCCTAGTCGGGGACTTGGGTGAAAGAAAATATATTAGTGTCCTAAATTCCTAATGCCCTGAGTCCCTGACCCTGAGTAAAAATTTGTTTCATTGCTAATTCCCATTCAGTTACCCGTGACTGTGAGCCCGTGCGTGACATTTCATTTAACTCGTGAAAATGTAATGTTTTTTATGAGTTGACCCGGTTTTATGCGAGTTTGATTGTTTTCGAGTTTTGCTTCCGTTTCTACATGTTTTGCTGGTTTTAACTCAACAACCATGGTTTTAATCATAATTAATGGATAGCAAAAAAAAAACCAGTTTTTGAATTCTTGAGTTGTTGAGTAAACATAAGAATCATTGATTCAATATTTTTATAAAAAATTTATACTATTTTGTTATTTTTTATATAAGATATTAGTTGATGTAAATCAATTAAATTATTAAAAACTCAATCAAAATAATATATCATTTAATTTAATTAAAAACTCACCTTAAATCAAGCTTTAAATTTTTCAAATTAAATTATTAAGTTAAGCCATGTTTAGTAATTATAATTTTAAAAGTGAGGTGTCGTTTTTGGCTAATTTTGCATGATGAGATACATGTGTGTTTAGTATTGTGATATTTGATGTTTTTTAAAAGTATAAATATATTAAAATGGTTTTATATATATATATATATTATCACATCAAAATTATTAAAAAAATATCAACTCAATGTTTTTTCAATTAAAATATACTTTTTTAATATCTTAAAAAAAAAAAAAACCATTCTATTCACAGATCCTCACGTACATCTTTACTAGATGAGTATCAAACAAATTATTTACAAGTTTTTATTATTATTATTAATGATAATATTATATTTTTGACTTTTTTTGTATAGAAATTAAGTTATTTTCATATAGAGTTTTAAGTTGGATTTGTACATTCAAGAGAAAATAATTCTTTTTTTTTTTTAATTCAAACTGAATGATAAGATTGAAATAATATTTATGTACCAACTGAACTATCTGACGAGATTATAAATGATTAGCAAACAGTTTTTTACCATTTGAGTAGACAATCTAAGAGTGTATTTTTTGGAATATTTTTAAGAATTACTACATGTTTTTCTTAAGAATTAAGACATTAAAGATTCTTTCTGTACAGGGTTACAAGGTCGCGGTACTCACACATATTAACATGACAAATTTACCTGTTTTTCTTTATATTTATATGGAAATTATTTAATTGGTAGTGTAGGCCATTTTATAAATATTTTTATCATAATTTTGTAATTTTATTATCTATGCTGGGATTAAGGAATTAATAATAATAATTTTACTTCTTATTATCTATAATAATATGAGGTTTGTATCCCAATTTTTTTCTTTTTCTTTTTTCTCTTGGATAGACTTTTCGCATGCATAAAATTACTTGTGCGTGAAGAGAGGAGTGTGACATCCACGAACTTGAGTAATTTACTTGATGCTTCCATATACATGAAGCAATTATTAAAGTCAACTTGACTTTAAAACTTTAAATTAAATTAAATAAAAATTAACTCAATCAATCTTGCTTGATAAACATTCTTAATGAAAATTTAGATTTGACTTTAAAAAAATTCAAATCAATTTTAATTTTTTTTAATTTAAAATAATATTATTTGAGATTGACCCAAATAAACTCATTACCCAAGTTCATGAACAGACTGGTTTAATAACTTTGATATCATCCTTGTAAGTTTTAGCATTTCTACTTGCAATGAAACTTAAAAAACAAATTGTGAGAATTATACATCTCATTGTCAAATATGAAACGAGAACCAAATTGTTTAAATTTTTATTTAATAAACTTGTTTTTAATGAGTTCCTATGAGATTGATGTGGGGAGAGCATATTTCACTAGTCAAGATCAGAGCCATCAGAGTTGTATATCCGAATGCAAAGCTATCCATCATCACATGAGAACATTCTCTCTCTAGTATTCCACAAGAGTTACAGACGTGTTAACAGTAAGGATATCTACGACTATCTGTCCTTCGGAGACTAGCAAAAGGATACGGCTTGTACTGTATTAACATACCTCGTTTTTTGTTTTTCTGGGGATGCATCTCTTCTCCATAGAGCTCGTTTCGAAGCCTAAATCGACTGGCATATTGTGTATGAACAGCTTGAATTCTGTATTTGAGTTTAAGAAGATTTATATCCACATGCTGCTTACTTTTCATCATTTACCACCTTGCCATTCTCTTTCCGCAGCACTCCCTTGTTTTGGAGAAATGATGTCATAGATGCAGGAACATAACTCGTCAACAGTCCCTTTGTTAAGCTGAAGAGCATCGCGGTTAATCCATTGATTTCTGATTCATATTGTTCGTAAACGAAGAAGGCGGTGAAGGCAAAGACCAGAGCTGCATTTAGTTCCAACAAGGTCAAACTTAGAAACAAACACGAGTTGATCATGATAGAATAAATCAAATTTGGGATTTTAAAATAAACTGTTCCCTACCTAAACCTATTGCCACAGCCAACGATTCCACCAGGATCCACTTAACGAAATAGAGAAAAAGTGCCACCTGAATTGATGATAAAAATTATTTAGCAACAGAATTTCCACGAGAAAATTACATCAATTAAAAAAAAAGAAGTTGATAGAAGACTTGGACTTAACCCACTCTCCATTGAAGAAGGCTACACTAATCGTGTTCTAAATAACAAAAATAAAATAGAAAACTGATAAAATCACTCAAAATGTAAAACAAATGCTATCATAATCTATACCTGGAAGAATTTGTTCCAATCCTCTCCTTGGGCCAATGATCTTATAGTGTGATGCCCTCTGTTCCATAGACATACTATGGACATTATAGAATCTCTCACTGAATTTTCTGAAATTTCAAACGAAGACAAAGATATCTTCGGAGTGTTGAAACTGGAACTGTTGCAAAAGCATCACAATCAACAGACCAGATATAACATTCAACACAATGATTTTGATGAGAACGAGTTTTAGAGCAAAAACATTTATAGCACTAACATATTTGAAGTAGAAAAAGGGGGGGGGAGTGTCAAGATGAAGAGAAATATATTTATGTTAGAAATTTGAAGAAATTATAAAGTTACAGAGCCTGGTAATATTCAATCTCAGGCCTTCATAGACGTTGTTAATACTCACATCTTTGGAGGTAGATTGACATATCCATATAGGATGGTTGTCACTAAAAGCAGCAGGTTGGCAGTGGATGAGGCAAACGTTTTTCCAGAAAGCAAAAACCAGTAAAACAACAGGACAAGAGCAATAAAACAAGTAAATGTTTTCTTCTCATCTCTCCACAGCAAAATGTCTGAAACTGCAAAAAGAGAGTTCAAGTCATTATAGTGACAAAAAAAGGCACCTTACTACAAAATATGGTTGAAATGATGTATAACTAAAAAGAAAAGGCTAATGCAGACAGAAAGTGGTTTCAGTTGAGTATAGACACAACCAAAAAGATTAGTTGTGGCTACTGCAACAATAGTCATGGCCATTCAGCTAAATACATCTACCTCATGTGACTTGGAGGCTGAAATCAGGGGTAACCTGGTGTAAAAAGGCAATGCATCAGTGTGAACAATGACACCCCCGCAAGAATCAAGACCTTAAAATCTATCAATCTAAGCCCAAATCAATAAAGCCTCACTTCTGAAAGTTTCATAGGTTATGTTGGTAGAGACTTGAACCTACAGCTATATAATGTACTACCAGTATTACTGCACAGCCCAATTTAACTTTTACATAACAAAAAAAATCCCAACCTTTACCACTGCCCAGCAGCTTCTCAGCTTTTGATTGGTCTTCAAAGTTCAAGAATCTTCCAAAAGACGAGTCCTTGGCCAAATGAGAGAATGATTCAATGGTCAATCTGATGCCATCCTGCTTATTAACCAACACAAACAATAAACTGTTATGTTGTAGGTGTTCCAAAACTTTAAATTAAGATATTGAAACATGACAACGCACTTTTCATTTCATTTGATGTCCATCATATCAATGAGTGCCTGCTGAAAAAAGGCTGGTAATCTAAAGGTCACTTTGACTTTCAAGGAAAATGTTATCCGAATCAATCAAGCATGTTAGACTGGCAAGACCAATCAATTGTTGGATGCTGACTGAGTATATTTGCAAAGGGGCCACAACATCAATTTTCCTTCCCCCAGGTAAATATTGTTCTTTTAACATTACAAGGAATAAAAGTTAATTAAATAAAAAAAATAAGAAATGTGATAAATTGGACTACAAGATAAAAGACACTCAAATGGACAAAAGTGCTGAATGTTGAAAAATCTCAAAGCTTATAGGCTCAAGAATTATGAGGATAACAGAATGGCCACAAAGACTGGGTAAAACAACTAAGGTTTCCAAGAAAAACATTGATGATTTGACAATTACATGCAAGAAAGACACAAGGGACCATACAGTTAACAAAACTCACTTCCAGAGAGACAACTGGTGAGTATCCAATGTACTTTTGAGCTGCAGAGCAGTTAAAAGTTCTGGTGCATGAGGCTAAATGAAAGAAGCGAGCTGAGATGTCATGGTTATATTTTCTGGAGCCAAGCTTTTCACGAATCCATTCAACAACCAAGAGAACATAGCTGACTATCCTGGCAGGAACTTTTATGGAAGGTCTGTAGTAATAGTAAATACAAACTCAGATTCAGATTGCAGTATGAGAAAATCCAAGACAAGCATACAAAAGAATGAAAACTAAAAAAGCATGCTCCCATCTTAGAGCGGAAATCTAAGTCTTTCACCACCAGGTTGAGGCTTAAAACTGGTTTACAATCCCTACATTCAGATTTTTAAAATTATACTGCTGAAATTCTAAAGATCCTGCAGCAGCCAACACACCACCAAACTAGCATCATTTGAAAAAGAAAAGATCAACATGCTTGCTTTACCTTTGGTACCCCAAGCCTTCTAATATCAATGATACAAATTCCCAAAACTTCATAGGTTTGAGGTTCGTGATGAAAAATGCCTGCATTTGATTGAAAACAAGTAATGTTTTCCTTATGCATTTAATGTCACCAAACACAGAAACTAAAGTGTTCACCACACATGACCATTAAGAATATTGGAATACCTTTCCAGCCACAGAGATCATCTGAGAATCTAGAGATTTTGCTGCACAGATGTGGGCATGAGTAACATTCTCAGCATAGGTAAAGTCAGACATATTGTCACCACTTCCTATAATAAACTGAAATGAGAAACCACATCACTTCAAAAGAATTCAAAAACCACAGTTCATGCTCATGGAAAGAAATTTGTGTACAATATACGACACCCAAACATGGAAAGATGAAAACAAAAATCTACCTGCATAACAGGTAAATCTGCAATGTACCAAAGAATTATTACAGCTTCAAACAATATATATCAACTAGATACCTAAAGCAAACTACAGATCACACGGTAAATCTGCAATGTAGGGAAAAATTCAATCACAGTAGTATAAGAAGCTCACAAAATCAATAAAGCATGAAAAATCACACGATAGATGTTGAGCACAAATAGTCCTCAAACCTTTGCCCAGCCAGATCTTGCTAAATTCACTAAAAACGGAACAAGCTGGGTGTCTCCAGGTCCAAAGACATTGCTAGGCCGCAGTGCACATGTTAAAAGACCGCCAATGTTGTTAGCATACAGGACTAATGCTTCTGCTTGAGCCTTAAGATCACTCAGCATGTCTGCAGACTGTATCATGATAAAAAAAAAATAAAAAAAAATACCAGTCAAAAGGGAAAAGAAAAATTACATTACCCAATAGAAAATGTAAGAAGGGAATTTCATTCTCCAAAAAAAAAAAAAAAAAACAAAGAAGAAAAGGTGAAATCTCTAGAGCAACAAACATACTTTCCAATGGCATGGAAAAGACTCGTCCCTGTTACATATATCACGTGAACCATCAAAAATTACATCTGCAGAACTGTTATATATAAGCTGTCTAACTTTGCATTCTCGGCAAGCATTGATGACATTTTTAGCACCTGTATAAAATGAAAACAAGCAATCAGACAAAAATTATTCTGAAATGTTCCACCCCCAGCACCAACTACCCCTCCATGGTGCATGGTTTTAATACACTGAAAAGAGTAATAGCCCATTAATTACCTTGAACTATAATCATGTAGCAATCATAGAAGTCATGTTTCGGTAAGTCAGTACCTTCCATGTAAAATACAACAGATGATCCTTCAACAGCTGCAAAAAGACAGATCACAGACATTTCGCTCTCTTCATTTACATATCATCCAGAAAAAAATTAACCAAATTCAAATTTCCACCCACGAATTTTCACATCATTCAGATATCCATTTCTCCCATTTTCTCAGCAGCCAAACAAAGAGTCCGACCACCATGAGCATCTAACCATTTGTTAAGAAGCTAAAATCACTCAAGACTTTCATGAAATAATATGAACTTTACAGGGCTAACACTCACACTATATTGAATAAATAATTCAAAACTAAACTTTCTTTTCTTTCTTTCAATTTTCTTAGAAACCAAACAAAAGAAACTCACTCCAGAATCCCACAAATGACCTTCCATCACTCGTTTCAAAACCCCAAAACTACAGTAAACTAAACCTCAGTAACTCTCTTCAATAACAAAAACTATAAAACAAATTGAACTCTAACTTAAAACAGCCATAGACTTGCACAGATTTATGTCATCACGGTAATTTTCTCTCCATTTCTTTCCTTTTATTTTTCTTTTCAATTACCTTTTTACCAGCCAAAAACACATGATATTCCTTAATATTTTAAATTTCAAGAAGTAATTGAATAAAAGATAGTAACTTTACAAAATTTCAATGAGTTAAACAATTAAACAAATAATTTACAGCCTCATTTGACCACGGTACTGCCAAAAATCACCACAGCAATCCAAAAAAAATCCATTTCTCTCTCATTTCCCCTTCCTTTCTCACACTTGCTCACCAACCAACCATACAAACACACACACACATACAGCCAAAAGGAACGCTCGAAATCTCCGAATTTTTTGTTACCTTTAATGATTTGAGAGAGATCGCGAACATCGACTTGACAATAAGAAGCAAGACCTGACGCAAGAGCATCACGAAGGACAGAATCACCATGATTAGAGTCAGCATCGAGTTGCAAGGAGGGAGTCGAATCGGCGACTCGAACGATCCAATCACCGAGTTGAAGGAGACCTGTAACAAGCGATCGGCCTAAAAAGCCCCGGCCACCAAGCACCACGACGCAAGTTCTTTGGGCTCCTCTAGGGTTTATCAAATCGTCGACGATCGCCATTTTTAGAGGATTTTGGTTGATGTTCTTGAAATTTGGGGGTTTGGGAATTGTTTATAAATGAGGAAAAGAATTGGCGGGGAAACTGTGCGTGCGTTTATTGAGACTCTTAATTGTTGGTGGGTCCCACAGGATCTGCTTTCCTTTTTATTTAATTTTTCCCTACACATAGGTTGATGGTGAAGGGTATATTCGAAACTCGGATTCAGTTTATGTTACAGTTCTAAAACTTGATACGGAGATTATCTAAGTATAAAACTCGGGTTATAAACTGATAGTGTTGATTCGGACAAATTAAAAATTATATAAATTTTAGTATTTTTATTTAAATATTTTTTAAAAATATATTGATGAATTTTTAATCAAGTTTTACTTAAATTAATTAATCGTGATTTAATTCAGATATAATCAAATAATTTATTTCTAATTTTTTATCAACTTATACAGATTACCTGATTATAAATCAACTTGACAGCTATAATCCCATATCTAGATAAAAAAATCATATTTGTAAGTGTTTGAAAATGTAATTGTATCCATGCTTTTAAAATATTTTAATTTTTTTATTAAAAATTATTTTTTTACATGTTTTGGATCGTTTTAATGTACCGATCTTAAAAATAATTTTTAAAAAATAAAAAAAAATTATTTTAATATATTTCAATAAAAAAATATTTTAAAAAATAACTATAATTATACTTTCAAAAATGTTATTATAATTAACCAGTAGTCTAGTCCTTTTTGCTTATTTTATAGATACACAAAACTTAAAAAACGAGCTATCCTAAAATTCAATGGATCGACGTCGGGACCAGTTGAATAAAACAAAAGAAAACATAAACTTTGATATAAAAGCTAACATGAAAAGGAATTTGCTTTCTTGAAACTTCAGAACATCCTCCTTTTAGCCCCCTTTTGTTGTTGTATTCTAAACGGGGTTGCACAAAATTTAAATTTTTTTATTTAATTTTTTATTTATAATTTTATATCATTTTAATATATTAATATCAAAAATAATTTTTAAAAAATAAAAAATATATATTATTTCAATATTTTTTTTAAAAAAAACTCTTTAAAAAATAACCGTTATAATTCATCCATCAAGTCACCCATTAAAAACATTATTAAAGACATTGAAAATAAAAGTTGCTTTTGATGTGCATTTTGAATAGCAAGAAAGTGGCTTAAAAAGAGAGACAACGCCAACTCATCTGCTTGACATGGTGCTCATGTCTTTATGATGCAAGCTTATGTAGAATGTTACGAGGTTTCCAAGGCTACGAGATTCCTAATCCTTTTTTTTTTTTTTTTCCTCAAATATACACTTCGAGTGAAAGAATCCTCAGTATATTAATATTGATACGAGGAGTGAAGTTTTTATAATTTATATAGTTTTGAGGTGCATAAATGATATGTTTTTAATCGGAATTAAAGAGATCAATTTATTTATATTACGTGAGAGTTGACCCATATATTAATTTTATTGAACCCTCTTCAATTAAATAGGTAAACTCAGAGGGTTAGATTTTAAATTAAATTAGATGGAAGTTAATATAGTTAAATTCAATTAATTTAAAAACATTAAAAAAAATTAATTTTTTTAAAATACTTTTAAAAGTATAGCAAATCTCTCATTAAAGACGTGACTATGCCAGACAACTTCTTGGATTTGGTGCCAGTTGCTTCAATGGGAGATGGGAGTGATGTAAGATCTTTTTCAGCTTTATTTGGTAAACCCATCCATCACCTACCACACCACAAAGCCATAAGAAACAAACACACGAGGTAGATGGAGGTAAGCAACCTCTCCCACAACACAAGAGACACAAGTCTCTGCCATTCCTTGCCCAATTCCTTGTTTTTTTCTACCATGGAGGGCCCAGATTTCTTCCTAACTCAACGAAAACCAGCCTTCATTTGCTGGTGTCCCACCATGATAAAGCAGTTCATTATTCACTCCACAAACGCCATTGATTAATAAATGGTTCAGAGTGGTTTTCCTAGCTGCAAGTGATTAGGAGTCATGGCAAAAGGCATTGTGGTCCCTAGGTGTCTGTCTCCTAAATTTTAAGTTCCAAGTTCCATGCTCTGTTCTGAACCACTACCTGCGCCTGAATCTTTGTTTTTCTTTCAGTGTCGAGGTTGACTAGGTCACACATATCTAATCGACCCAGCAGAGAAATATCAACTTCAGGGATTAGAACGAGTTTAATAACCATGTGTTGGAGCAGATTATCCACGTCAAGAAATATTCAAGGCAAAAAGCAAAAAAAAAGAAGTAATGCAGCCTCACGGACTCCAGCCAACTTTTTTAATTTAGTTTTGGTATTTCGTTTTCTGAAAGCCAACTTTTTTAATTTAGTTTTGGTATTTCGTTTTCTGAATTTATAATCAAAAAGAGAAAATCCATCTCTCCATCTTTGAACCAGCTGAACATAATTCACTCTACATGGCGCGGCACTTGCCAAGTCCAACTTCAGTCGAACAGCAGAAAAATAAGTGTTTACAGTAGTGGAAGAAATGGCACCATGCATGAACCAGAACCAAAAATGAATACCTTCTTCGCAATGTTTTCACAGCTAATAAAAGCTGAGCTGGTACGGAATTAAACCATTTTATCCAAATAGAAGAAAGCAGGATTTGGTATTTCTTTTGGTTAGAGAATCCGAAGGAAATTCAAGATATCAAAACCCGCAGAGAATAATACATAGCTGAATCACCTATCCTATAACAAGTTGATAATCTTGTATGTGATCTAAAAATTGTCCTTCGCTTGGCGGATGACGCCTAAGGTTTCTGAATCACTTGCTGTTGCTGGAATGTTTAAGGTCTGCCGGATTTCTGTACTTGATGTGCGGAGGAAAGGATTGCAAGCCTTTTCAACCTTTAGCTTGGTTGGGATCTGACAAGACAGAAAAACCCACGTTCTATGCAAAACTTTAAAAAGATAAAATTTAAAGTTCAATGATAAGCAAAGAAAATAAAAACACATCCAGGACTATGAAATTAAATCAAGCTGATCGATAATTTATGAAGATTGTTGATGTCTAAGGAACTCAGCTTGCAAGCTACTTCAAGTTTACTGAAACTGAATACCATTTCAAGGCGTATCCATGAGGAAGGTTGTGCTGTTCTACAAAATTAAAAACTCTAATAGCCGGAGACAGGCAGGAAAACTAAGGACATAAAACTTTAAGTGCTTCTATAAAGCCAAAGAGGGTATGTACTCACGTACAGTAAAACACAAATCCCTTGTAAGGCAAATGCTTGACTTGCAACTGAATTTGGTGCATATATCTGCTTCCAAAAGGCAAGATACCTTTCAAAAGTCAATGTTTCAGTTTGAAACATCAAGAGCTCAATCATGGATAGGAATCTCTAACGAGTTGAAGGGCTATGTGAGCGCTGTCAAGACTGATAAGAGGCACAAATCATAAAATCAATTTTCATTCTAGATCACAAAGATAGGAAATAAGAAAATCCAGCGGCACATCACTCCGTTGCTATATTCTCCTGGCCTTGTACTAGAGGCATAGGATTGGATCCTGCTCTCATTGTGAACTTGAGGGTAGGGGTGGGTTCAGGCGTTGTGGCAGCCCATCATTGGTTAGTTATTTCAAAAGAACAAATAAAAAGGCTTATGACTCACTGTTGGCAAACTTTTGCTGCGAAGATGTGCTATGTGGGCTGCATAGGACTGGAGTGCCTCGTTATTTGGTTCTATAGACAGTGCAAACTTCGAATTACTCTGTCAGAAAAGATGCATCGTAGTTAGGGCCTTGATCTTTGACCTTTATTAGATCATGCAAGCAGGACGCAAAAAACAAAGATAACAGTGACCAACCAATGTATATTCGTGACCACAATATATATTTGTATCATCAGGCAGTGACACGATTTTCCTGAGGGAAGAATGCATCTGCAACAAAGACAATCAGATGCTATAGTATTAAATCATCATGAAACAAGATGAAAAGGGCAACCAGTTTCCACAATGCCTCCAATATGGACACAATTTTTAACAACGAAATATTGACTGCAGAAAGGCATTACATACATATAATAATCAAGTGACTAGCTTCATCTTGTGTTCTGTTGGTTAATTAAGAGGCCTGCTATTTGGATTACACAATTGGAAGTAGTTCTATCTCATCCTCCAATGTTTCACCCAATCATCTCAAGATTTGACTGCAGGGATGTCCCCTTCTAACTATAAAATATTTCATTAAATGTACAACTTGTAAACTGTAAAGTAAATACAGAAATTTAGAAAAATAAACTGAAAAGAAAATGATTTTTTTGGAGGTTCAAAATCACAAATCTCTTTTTGTTGGGCGGTGAAAGCTAGGGAAATATATCAGCATTCAAGTTCAGAAAACATGTATCATTAACAATTCAATACTCTTCAAGTCAAAATGATGAAATGATTCTTTTGAAAATAATTTCACCTTGCAGATTCATATACTGAAACAATTTTACTCAAATAGGAAAGTCCAACCCAATATGTGCATCATCAGATATAGTTTTGAACCTCAGAATAATGGTAAAACGAAGAACAAATGTCAAGAATTACCTGCTCAGGTGTTCCTTCAAAAAGCTTGCCACATGATAAACTAAATAAAGTGTCTCCAGTAAAAATAGCCCCAGAACCAGGAAAGTAGAAACTAATGTGGCCTACAATAACAATTAAATGAATGCTGAACGTCAGAACAACAAAAACTGCAGTAGCTGCATAACCATGAAGTCTTAAACTCTTTACTCCTCCCAAAACCAACAAGAGAAGTCCGTCCACCATCCTACTAGAAATAACCAGCGCTATCCATGTATGCAATTTACTAGAAAATGTGAAGACACTACTGAAATTTACTGACAAAATTTCTGTTTTGGTTTAGATGAAGCCAACAAAAAACTGTCTGTTTCATATTTATTTTTTGTATTGAGTCTATACCACATGTCCCATGCAACTGGATAATCTCCAACAGATAATTCTAAGATCCCCATTTTAATGGCATGCAAGACAGATATTGGAAGCTATGACCTGTTGCAGCCTTCCAATGTGCAATACATTTATAACTATTTCATGTGACTTGGATTTTATATTGGCGATTTACATGTTTCATGAGTTTTATTCTAAGTAGTGAATCACAAGTTCATACTTCTAGAAAATGCATTATTTTTTCTTTTTTGGAACAGCATGGAAATGCATTGATTTAAAATGCATTTTCAGTGTCATTTCAAAATTAACAGAAGAAAAGAAACCATTTTGACATTATAATGATATGATTCTCATGAATATCTATCATCGACAGGATTTCCTAATGTTAGATTAATCAATAAGGAAATACAACCTCGGGTATGGCCAGGAGTGTCCATTACTTGCACCTCATGGGCTGCAAACATCCACTTATCCCCATCATTCAGAACTATATCAATGCCAGGAATCCTATCCCTGTCGACTCCCGAACCAATTACCTACAAACAAGAAGTGGAACCGTAAAAACCACAGAAAATTTTGAGAGCTACTTTACAAACAACCATGCAGGACTCTCTTAATACTCAATGAAGAATCCTCAGCATTCATTGAAAACCTTAGACTAAGCTAAGTTTCAAGAATTAGACTCAATACAAGCAGATTTAAAACGGTGAATAGAAACTCTGGTTTTTGACCATTATAAGGCTCTTGTATCAAAGCTCCTTGAATTCATCTAATCTCATCCA
This sequence comes from Populus tremula, assembly GCA_964019445.1. NCBI lineage: Eukaryota > Viridiplantae > Streptophyta > Magnoliopsida > Malpighiales > Salicaceae > Populus > Populus tremula. Next base: position 1,099,792 of record CAXHTJ010000017.1, on the reverse strand, counting down.
ATGTAAGTTCGGAGAAGAAAGAAAATGAGAACCCAGTTGTATACCTTTGCACCATATCTTGCTTTCAACTCTTGATTCCCACCTGTGTGATCATGATGATGATGAGTATTTAGTATGTAAGTTAAGTTCCAGTTTTTCCGACTTAAAGCATCTATAACAGGTGTAGCTTCAGACGGATCGACAACTCCAACTGTGCCTGTATCCTCGTCACGTAAGAGATATGCATAATTGTCCTTAAGACATGGCACCTGAAGCAATGAAGGTAACAAAAAATGATATGAGGCATCCATTCACAATAAGAGCACCCAACACTTCAAAATTACAACAGAGCTTGCAAAATAAAAACATCACAGATTCTTACCAATTCAATTTGCAATGAGTATGACATATTAGAAACACTGCAAAACTGGGCAACTTTGAGTGTTCGACTTGCTCCACGCAAGGTTTTAAATGGCGTAGACAACAAACGCGTGAATCCATACACAAGACCTTTAGTAAGGCTAAGTTGCCTCATGCCTGGCAATATGCAAAGCCCACTCCTCACCTAACAATGTAAGAGAAACAAATATAAGGTCCTGGATCTCAATCTCCACAGTTTTAGCAAGTATATATCCACTACATCACCAGAAATAAACACCAAACCTATTCCACAAAGAAGGAAAATCATCTCCTGATATGAAAAACCAAATGAAGCAAATGGACAGTGATAGATGGATGAAATCATTTACATTAGAAAGGCCAAAAAATATATACAGAAAGTTCAGCTTCTCAAGATGATTTCCTGTCTTCAAAAGCTCATATGTCAACATGCAATTCACCAATTATGTTTTCTTCTCAACTTCCACTAAAAATAAAACAAAGTGCCCATTACATCAAATCACTTGATTCTTTACTATCCAACCAATTAAACTTCTGGTAAAAAACCTACATCACCACTAGGAGAAGAAAAATGAAATTTCACCATTCCTTCTACCTCCACCATCAAAACTAGTACAAAACAGTAAATGGGCTTTCTTAAAAGAAGTTAAGAATGAAAACTTTAAACAAAAATCAAGCAAATAATACTCCAAAATAAAACAGAAGCAAGGATTCTCCAATCTCTCAAATGGGTTCAGACATCAAGATCACTCATTTCCCATAAAGAAAGAGACTTTAAAGTCTAAACCAACACTAAAGTACAAAACATTCAACAAAATCAAATGGGTCTTGAGTAAACAAGAAATGGAAGCAAGCAACCCCACCCTGGAGCAAGGGAGGGTAGCCATGGCACAGGATGCTTTGGAGATCATCTGCATCACTTCACTCCTCTTCTTTTATTTCTCTGTTTTTTTTTTTCCTAGAGAGAGAAAGATAGAGAGAGTTATTGTGGATGGGTGTGGGTTGGCACTTGCGTGGCAGTAGGCACCTGAATAATTATGATGGATATTATTATTGAAGTAATTTGGTGACTAACAAGGGAAATGGGTCAGCAGAATTGGAATACCAAAAATGATTTTTTTTATTTTTTAAAAAATATATAATTATTTTATAGTTTAGTTGTTTTATATTTGTTTTTCATTCCGAAAAAAATTACAATTTATATTTTGTTGCATGTGTAACAAATTACACTCTAAATTATCTTATAATTTAGTCTATTTTACCTTCACTAATAATGTGATTTTTCAAAACATGTAGAAGAGATTTTAAAACAACTAAATTATTTTTTTCTTTATCATTGGAAAAAAGATATTTTTAGATTAATTACATATTAAAAAGCATATCAGATTTTTATCCTATCATTATCATAAAAATGCATATTGAAGAATAAATATTTTTTATATTGTTATTAGATCTTTTTATTTATTAATAAATATATTCTTAACAGCTTGAATACCAAATGAGGACTAATTTACTTGAATAATATCAAAGACGTATTCTTCACCTAGTACATTTAAAGAAAATTTTGAGTGATCTTGATATTTAAATCTAATAAATTAGTGAAAGATTAACATAGAAAATCTTGACAAATGCCTTGCACACATTTGTTTTGTTGCCCAATGGGGTTATCATTGTCACTTGTTTTTTTATTGTTAAATATCATTAGCCTCTTATTTTGTTTGATTTTTTTTTCTATTTTTATGGACTGCAATTTTTTTATTTTGATATTATTCAACTTAAATTTTGTTTGGTTTTATTCATTACAGAAGATATGATAAAATCATCTAATTTTTTTTTTTTTTTAAAAACGAAATTATGCAGCGTTCCAAAAGGCGCAGAGAAATAGATGGGAATGATGATCCGGAAAAGTCCTAACAACAGACACAAATTTGAGACGTGAGGTCCAACAGTGTTTTCAGGCCATGTTGAGGAGGTCCCACATTTCCTTTGAGGGCCCCTCACCATAAACTTGAAAGGATCCATTTTTATCTGATTTTGCTATTTAATGGAAAATAAAATATCGTGGAAATCAAACCTCTATGGCACATGCCTGGTATATGAGCTATCTTCTTGGCACAAGTTAAACCACAAAAAGAACTCATGCAGATGAAGTTTTAACTGATAATCAATCCTTAATCCATCCAAACCATAAGAATTTTCAATGATTAGCCTCAAAATTGTCCATTAATTCACTAGGGCAAGTTATTTGTTGCGGTGGCCCTGGTGAATCTCTAATGTTACGACAACAGCAAAACAACAGGAGGAGGTGCAACAGCATGACATACTTTAGACAGGCAATGCTGCCTTCAGAAATCTGAAACTTGGTATCTCTTTCAGTTGTAAGACACAGATGGAGCCAGCCATGGAAAGCTTATAGTTCATCCTGCAAAAGGAAAGTTCCGAGCTCAGACTAAATTATTTGAACTAATGCGCGAAACAGTTTTCAGTGTAGATAATGTATCATTGTTCAGAAAGCCTCAAGTTGGATATTGTCTTCATTGCCAAGACATTGATGCTGTAACAGTTTACCTCAGAGTTCATTTGCTAGTATTGTTTTTTGTTTAATAAAAAATATAGGCACCGTTTTTTTATGAGATGTAATGAAAAATAAAGGGCTTGAGCTAAGTAATTCCTGCCTGCAGTAGAGATGCACCATTGATCTTTTACCACTTGCTATGATTCTATTGAAAAAAGTTCTACAATGGGAAAAATGAGAGAAAGAGTTCCGAATATATGCTTACATGGTAATCATCCAAGTAATCCCGAGGATCGTGCTGCAAAAGAATCTTATTATGTTAAATCACATTCACTAAAGAAATAAAAAGCATCACAATGATCATGATCAAAAAATGATGTTTTACTTCTGTGACTCCTTGGCTGTCCATCTCTCTTTCTCAATAAAACATTATGAAAAGATCATCTGAAAATGGTTTTATGAGTAGCACCTCACATTTTTAAATGGTTTGGAGCATCAGAAGAAGTTTATTTATTTGAGCATGGGATATCATATAAAGTTAATTCAGCTACCAATCAAGTGATGCAAGATTAAAAGTATCAACTAAGTTTTGATGAGAAGAAATAAAGAGATACTGTACCCTTCTACGAGGCTTCCTGGAGCCCCTTTCTTTCCTCCTCTTTTCACCTTCCTCTCTAGCTCTCTGAGCTTCCTACTAGTGCAATGATTCAAATCATTTGGACAGTGCTCAAAAAAGTGGTTAAAAGCAGAGTTATAGAAAAAAATTGCATATTTCCAAAAGCAAGTAAACAAAGTAAGTCACCTCTTCTTCTCGAGCTCTTCTCACTTTCTCTGTTTCCCCAAAGGCATCTTTTTCAATCTGGAATGTACATGAAATGATAATCCAAATCAGGCCATATTCCTCAGAACCAATCAGCCACATGGACTATAAAATCGATAATTCACCTCTCTATTCTGGAATACATCTTTCACAATTTCTCTCGCATATTGTGGGTCATCACAGATCAATATATTGTCAAAAATTGAACCAGCCTTCACCTGCAATGCAATATTTGATCTTATCAGATTACAGTAACTCAGTATGGATCTTATTAGAAGCATAAATCCAAACTCCACTGAAAACAAAAATTATGAAAGAGTTCAATCATTACACCTAAAACGCACAATGAGAAGTTCAAATCAGTTTCAAGTGTCAAGGCAGCTTGGTTATTTGGGCAAATCAAAGACTTGAGTACAAATCCAAACTCCTCAAGAGGGTAGACATGAGCCAAGAAGCCATTACAACCGGAAATGAATTGAGGTCAATAGATTTTCAATTTAGAATGAAAAGCTAGTCAGCACTCAAGTTAACCAGTTTACTAATATGAATATAATAAAATGTGCTATCTTATCTAATCAGATGACTTCAGATAAGCAAAGCCAGGTTATATAAGAGTGACAAATGTATTTGTCAGATCAGATAAAACAACCATTTTTTATTTATTTCAAATAACAAAATTTTACTCTTTTTGGTATTATTAGTCTGCTGCTTTTCCCCAAACATTTTGTATCAATGATCTCCTGTTGAAGGAAAGAAGTTATGAGCCCACCTGCCAAACTTCAATACCCACATACTTTATGGGCTTTAGCACATAAAGGTCAGGATCATCTTCAAACTCTGAGAAAGAAGAAAGGAAATGAGGATTGTGAGTATTTACAAAATGAAATTGGATACTGAAATCTGGTAAAGCTATTAGATTGACCACATAGTTTGAGAGACTTCAGACGCAACCTTGTTGAAGTGACTAGTCGCATTGAAAAACCATTTTGCTTTTCATTTAAAAAACATTCCTACTGCAACCTAGAAGCTAACTCATTTTGCTATGCTCTGTTAGTAGCCCAGAATGAAATTTTCATTTTTTATACAACAACACACTTGCCTAACATCCAGTACCAGGTTTCAGCAATTTGAACATACCGCCTACTCCATTCTTGGTTAAATGCTGATATAAAGGCCAACATGCTCATTTTCCTATTCCTGAACATTTATATATGCAAAATGGTCCTAAGCATTCTCCCCCCAAATAAGCGCTAAAAATAACTACTTTGCCTTAATGGAATGATTTGTACCTGGGTTATCGATCCATGGAGTCTTCCATTTTCCTTTATAGTTGGGGTTCTTGATTTTCTGCAGCATCAGGATAACAACTTAATTCAATAATCGTTATAATCAGCTTGAGTAATTTATTCAAACTTTTGTTTAGTAGTATGGATTCACACCTTTCTTTTCCATGGTCCTTTGTAAGCTGGATTTGGTATCTTGGGTGGCCTCCATATTCCATCCTCCTCCTCATCCCAATTATCAGGCTACTCAAAGCAGCAACACAGAGAAAGGCCTGTTATATTATGTCTTCCAGGCTGCGACTGTTAAAATCAACTAATAAACCAAGATAATCTCTTCTTATTTATAACCTAACTATCCAATCATCAAGTTGAATAAGGGAGAGCAAAATAGAAAGACATCTTCCCAGAACATCGTTGCCATATAAAGGCAAGTTAATCCATGACTAGTCCATTAGTGTGTTTCAAACCCCAACCAGACAAGAAAGGGATAATTACATGGGAAATTCTAAAATGAGGGCACCAAACAAACCTCTTTAGCCTTAGGATCAGGAATCTCCCGGGAGATAGAATCATATCCCTGCAACATCAAAGCAGATAAAACAAGTGCAAAATGTATCAGGAACATGTATAAATCACTATTTCAACCACGTTATTAAACAGATTATTAGGCAATACCTCTGGTTTGACATCATCAGGATCCTCAATATATTCCCTATCATCCCAGTCCGCCGGCTGTAAAACAATAAAAGTCAACCATTTTTGGTTTGACCAAAAACACCACACTATCAACAACAGTACCATCAGCAATTCATAATCTAAGCACCACATTTCCCTAAAAAGAATTTAACCAAAACCCAATCCCAAGTTCCTATCATACCCTCTTTGCTTTGGTATCTTTGATTTTCGGCGGAGGAAGTATATCCCAATCTGTATACATGGTTCCTGATTCCCTCTCTCTATTATCAACCAACACACTGTAAGATGCATCAGGTCTAAGAATAAATGTATAGAAATGAGTCAACTTATCAGTTTCACATTGCAAATCCTTCTTGATTGGATAATTCTGTCCTTGGTAAGACATGATAACATGAAGCTTCTTTGTTTGAGTCCCACATATATCAGGTCCAAACATAAAACTGCAAAGACAAAAACACAACAAACTTTAAGCTTAGCCACCTTCCAATTCTCAAACCTCAATAAAATCAAAAGGGTCACTTTCTTTACCTATAAGGAGTATCACCACCAAATTTCTTCTGATTAACATAACCAGAAAACAGCTTAATATACCCACCACCACACTCAATATCTTGCTCAAACTTAATAGAATACTGAACTACTAAAGTTCTATTCTTGTTACTAAACTCAGGTGAAATCTTTGCAGATATAGCAAAATGCTTTGCATCATTATATGTTTGAATACCTGAAACACGAAATTTCCTGAAAAATCAAACCCCAGATAAGATAAACTCAAAAAGAAAAATTCTTTAACATGTGTTTATATACCTTTATCATCTGGATCGCCAGGCCATTTCCCTGCTGTGTACTTAAAAGTACCAGCTTTGCCTTCACTTCTTTTCCAGTCTGATAAAACCCATCTATCTTTCCACCCATCTTGAAAACGTTCTTCAAAGAAGATTTCAGAGAGAGTTACAGGGAAGAGGAAGAGGAAGTGGATAGTGATGAGCAAAAATAGTAGCTTTAAGGCTTGAACGACATGTAGTCTTAGCTTCTTCTCCATTTCTGGCAAACCAGTTGGCCAAGTGCCAGTGATGTAGCCCGTGTAGGTGAGTGGATCTAATTGCACTATACCATAGGGAGAGAATCTTGTGTTAAACACTGATTTTACATAAATATCCTCCCTATAAATATATAAATATAAAGTTTCTTTTCTTTTTTAAAGTTAGAACACTCTCAAATAACCAGAGTGGTTTGAAAGGGGGAGGAATTTGGACATTTTTGATTGGTTGCAATGACTTGGCAAAGTTATTGCTAGGCAGGCAGGACTTGGAAAACACCTTCAAAGTTCAAACTACACATGACTTTGGAAAGGACAAGAATGGCAAGAATCATGACTCTGGCTCGTCTGCCGTTCGTCATGGTCCGTGATGTGAAACCAAGACTGACGGCAGAAAATCTCAGGGGCTTCGTTAAGTTGCTGAACACTTGCTAATTGCTTCAAAGATTTCTTGGGTCAGCCTGAATGTTTGAACATGTACCAAGCCTTGAGAGTGATACTGATAGATAACCAAGGAGGGGGGAAGATGAAGACGACCATTTCTTTTTAAGAAACACTGTTTCTAATTATTTTTTACACTGCAAAATATGTTTTGAATATGGTAACTATAACTCAGATTTTGTTAATTCTATTTAATTTGTTCTTGGTTTTTTTAGCAATTTTAACCTTGGGTTCTACTTTCAAAAAAATTAAAGAGGAGAAACAAGCAATAGAGAGAGAATTAGCCATATATGATATCTTCAAATCAAAAATACAAAAATAATTAATTTAAAAAAAACAAAAAAATTAAAAAACACGCTGAGCCACGAACAAACGATGTCAAACTTTTATCTGGGGTTAGAGAAAACCTTGAACCATGAAATTATATACAAGGGGTCGTGGTGGTGGTTTTGTTGTAGTTGTGGGATCCAAGATGGGATCTAACTCGCAAAAAATCATCTGGTTTATTGGGTTAATAGTTATCAAACCGATAACTTTTATTAAAATTATATTATTTTATTTAAAAATAAAATAGTATTAACTTGATAAAATTTAATTAAGTCAATAAAATCTATTAAATAAAATATTTAAAAAAACAATCATTATTACACCATCAAAATACACAATATGACATTTAAATAGATCATATTATGAAGAAACTTTCATACACATTCCAACACGAGAGAAAATATTGCTTTTCCAGTTCATGGAATTGTTCTAATTTTGTGTAGTTTCAGGAGAAACAGAAACAAAAAACCCTGCACTTACATTTGATGCCTTTTTTTGATAATTAATAGTGATCTATACCTCAAACCCATGTAGGATTTATGTACAACGAATAGAGCACTGAGCTCCTTGGCCCACTTGGTTTGGTTGTTAAGGGGCACAGCTCTAATGGTATGTTACTATTATATGCATCTCCCACGCTGCATGTGGCCAAGCTGCAAAAACTAATAATATCACCTCTTTGTTTTAGTTTCTATACTTCGGATTGCCGGTGATGGCTGTGATCCACCACCGAGCGCCGCGGCAGCAGATTCCACATGAGTAAGAAGGTATTCGTAAATCTTCTTCCGTAACCTGTCAACGGTCTCTGATGAAACATGGGGTGTTTCTGCTTCATCCTTGCTCAACCCAATCTCATCTAACCAGTCATTCACGCTTTTGAGCTGCGTCAACATCCCTGCTATTTGACCATTATCTGACAAAGCTGAGGTATCTACATCAGCATCCAAGAACCTCTCAACAAATCCCAAAAACCAATCCTGGGATTCCATCCGCAACATTCCAGCCAAGTCCACGGCCTCATCCAGGCCATTTCCTCTGATCCACTCTGCTGGAGGTTGGGGTGGTGCCTTTTGACTAATGGTAGAGTTATCCCCTGGTTTGCGGAAAGCTCCTGTAGCTACAAGCTTGGAGCCAACTGTTGGGCGCGTTTTCCCTTGAGTTTTCGTTGTGGTATTCTTAGAAGAGTTTTCAAGGACTAAAATCGATTGATTGCTGGCAATAGCCTTTTGACCTTGACTAAGAGCTGAAGTAGTATCTTTGGTAAATACTGAAAAGGATGACAGATTGGTGGCCAGTGCAGCTTGAACCCAAGAGGCTGCATGTTTACGTCTATCAGATGTGACCTTTAGCGCTTCTTCGGATGGATTGTCATTAGAATCCGGGGAAGAACCAGCTGGAATAATTTTAAAAAGAGAATCGGCAATCAAGCGAGAATTATTCAAGCTTGCATGAAGAGCTAAAAACTGCTCCACAGCAGGTTGTGGGTTGTCTTCCCTAGCAGAGGAAGTCAGCTCTGAATACATACTGCAAGAGGAAAGAGGCACAGGACAAGATGTTAGGAGAAAAAGAAAAGCTTAGGCTGAATTGTTTATACAATAACTTTTCTCGTGTTCCCAACATTTTAATCAAGCAAATAGAACTCAAGTTGTCCTGGTTTGTCCAACATTTCTTGAATATGGAGTGCATATAATCCAAGCTATAAAGAAATTGTAAACATAACTGGGAAGTTTTGACATTTTCTACTACTTTTCTAATCAACCACTATTTCTTGAGTAGTTATACCTTAGACATCGAAGTAAGCTCTCCGCAGCAGTTGCCTCTTGAATAGCCTCTATTGCTGCCGTCTGCGCAGCATCTCGATGCTTCATAACTTCCTGTAATAAAAAATGCGTAGACATGTGAAGATTGAAAAGGCAAAGTAATTAATAGAAGACCAGAAACCAATTGAACTTGATGTTTACAGATGATACTCATGGCATCAAAAGAATTAGCTCTTAACCACTAAAATAATTAACGTATCAGCAATGTCCCTGGTTTATGTGGAAAATTTTCAATCCCCCAAAGCAAATCGCTAGCTAACTACTTAACGTACGATACAGCATTGTGTCATGCATTTAAATACAGAGGACCATGCCACTGAGAGCAAATAGTTGAAAGCAGATTTAAGGTTTCAGTGGCCTGAGGTCCCAGCCTTCAAGGTGCAGTCCACGTTACAGATATCTATGACTTCATTCTGCTATCATTCATTCAAGATTATACCTATTTTACTTCATAGAATAATGCTAATTAAATTCTTTGCACTTTCTGTTTCTACTTCTTTTTGATGATGAGATTGTTTGGGACAGGTTTTAAACTACCTCCTCGTCAAAGAATGTGGCCACTAAGCTAAGCCTGAGCCATAGTTAATGTCAGAAAATAGTTCAACGTAATTCACTAGACGAGAATACAATGGTATGTTCTTAGGCAGCATAATTCAACACTCAACAAATGGCGAGCTTTAATAAAATGTGGAAATGTTCTTACATCTACCACTACTTTTCTCTCGGAAAACAGAAAGAAGGCCTATGAACTTATCAAGATTTAAGTTTTACCTTTCCAAATTTGGCAAGAGAAGAGGGCAGTGAACTCCATGAAACACTTCCTTCAGTCAATCTTCTGCTATTTATTGAAACCTTGACCAGATTTCCTGGGAATCCATTGTTAGCATGCTCTGATGATTTCTTTCCAGCAGTTGTTCTTAGCTTATTTGACTTGTCTTGTTCATCCAAACTTCCATTTGCAACATTTTTTTTGGTAGATGTCTGAATTTTATTCTCCTCTTTGGATGACTTAGAAGATACTTGGGTCCTGTAATCCTCTTTAGGTGGCAATCTCTCACTTGATGTACTTTTTCTTGGAGTCTGCCATATACAATTACATTAGGTGGCGAGTATAGTGATTTTACAAAGAAGAGTTGGAAAACACAGAAAAGGTGAATTGGAGAATAGCAGTAAACAGGACAACATTTTTGAGTCAACTCAGGACCTTTTGGGTCACACGAAATCAGGACAATACAAGAATGAGATAGACCAATTCAACACAACAGTTTTACCAATCAAACCAAATAAAAAGGATATAATTTTGAAAAAAAGGCTCAACTAGTGAATCTTGAGGAACATTGAAAACCATGATCAAGAAAAGAATGAAATCAGACTTAACCGCCTATCACTCCGAAATTACAACATTTTACATCTTAACAAACAAGTGCTTTTTCAAGTACATCTCAAACAAATCATACTCTGCGAGAAGACTAAATCCATAGATGATAATACTTACAGAAACACTCCAAGCTTCAGGCTTTGGATCGTGTCTGGCGCCTCTCAGATTTGATTTCTCTCTATCCTTCACCTCCATACTCCCCTCCCAACTTTTCCTCAAAGCTTTGGCCCCCAACCCAATCCCCTGAACAATATTCTTGATCACCGGCACCCTCTTCACAGGGGGACTTGCCCCACGAACAGAACTTGCCTTTTCTACAATCCTAGGTGATCCCTTGTCCGATCCCTTAGCCACTGACTGCTGCCGAACCCCATTTGAAAACTTCTCAAATGAACTAGGCAATGAATAACAACTAGTTGGAGAAGAAGGAATTGATCTTGAACTCGATAACTTAGATTTTGCCACAGGTTCCCTTTTCAAATCCAAATCCAGTGTAAGTTTTGACAATTGAGACTTTGATCTGGTTTGAGTCGCTTTCTTATCTGACAAAGCCTCCTTATGAGAATTACCATTCACACTACCCCCCACTGATTTATCCTTCTCTCCAACATTACAACCGCCCAAAACACCCCTTTTAGGTGATTTCACTTTCTCCAGATTATTATTGAGAAAACCAGGGGACTGGGGTGCTACAATATCTTCAGGGCTCCCTACACAAGGGTGCCTCCCAGGTACTGGCCTGACCCCTCTAAGAATAGGCACTGGTGAGGCTGGTTGAAGCCTTTCAACATGAATAAATTGGCCTAATTGGATTTTATCACTAAGAATTAAATCATTGTGCTCGTCAGGTAAAGACACATAAGTGGCATGAGATGAATCTGATACCTTGAGATAAAACCCTTGATTGGAGAATAACTCACCACCTGCTAATGCTGGTACAATGCTCACAACTTGCAATAAAGATGACCTGTGTTCCCCAGCAACCTTGACATCTGTATCCATGTGCTTCAAAAGCTTGAGTAAAACTCCAGGTACAAGATTTGCCATTTGTTAACAGACCTTCTATTCGCATCACTCCAACGATACCCCAGATTGAGAACTTGAAGATATAGTTGAAAAGGAAGAGTCTTGGTCAATACCCAGACTGTAAAAATTGGAAATTTTCTATCAAGATTTGAACTTTTTGTCACGGAAGGAAAGAAAGGATCACCCTTCAGAGTTTAAACCCAAATGATATTTGTCAACACAAGATTTCAACATCACATCAGTTTCAAAAGAGAGAGAAATGGAATGCTCAAGATCCAGATAAGAAATGCTTTTGAGCTAATAATGGTGGTATAATTTATTCAGAGGTCAAACACAGGACACCAGCCAACATAAAAATTATGAACAAAACCAGACCCCAATAATCAAAACCCTAAGGAGCACCAAATAAGACACCAAAACCCACCAAGATGGAAACTTTTTTCACGATAATAAATTATTCAATAAAAACAAAACAAACCCAGAAACTAAAAACTCCTTTAAAGATGCTCTGAGAAGTGATAATGGTGTACAGCTTGGCAGAAGCAAGTTAAGTGTGCCCTCAAAAGCTCAAAACCCAGAAAGAGAAAAAGGACTGTTCAATAAAATTTGGCATCTTTTGCAAACAACTCATCGCAAGACAACCAAAATACGATAAAAAAAGCCCAAGAAAGTTTGGAAATTTATTGTGCAGATAAAAATGGAGTTGAAAAAGGCAACCTTTTTCAAATAGAAAGCACATCCAAAGAAGCTTTAGATAGTTTTTGACAAGTGCAGCATGTACCAAGGGATATCATATCATGTGATCATAGGAAGCTGAAAACTTTGCAACAAACCAATGAAAAGCTAAAGAGAATAATTGATGCCAGGCTTACTGTACAATCTAGAGAGAGAGAGAGAAGAGGTGTCAGAGCCTGACACATTGACATATGCTCAACAACTGGTAACACTTGAATGTGTCCAAGAAAAAAAATGAAACCTAACCCTCTTTAACTAGCTTTCTTTCATTGGATTGAGGAGTTCAGTCACTGAATATAAAAGGGAATTGTAAATTGTACTTACTGGGCTGGAAGAGTTTGTTTTTGGTTTTGGAATATGAAACAAGAGGGTCTCTTGAATTCTTGCAGAAAGCCAGAAACTGGTAGAGGAGTCTTGTCATGGAATAAAAGGATTAATTAAGTTACTTATTTTTCCAGTAATATATTGTCTTGTTAAAAAAGATAAAACAATTTATTACCATGTTATATCATCTGTGGTATTTTAAAAATAAAATCTTATTTTTTTTATATAATTTAAGTAGTTAAAGAATTTATTGAGTGTATTCTTGAGATGTTGACTTAAAAAAGGGAGGATTATTACCCTCTATCATCTTAATTTGAATAAAAAACACAATCATAAGAAATCATAAATACAATAAACCATCTATTCAAAACACGATTGATGAAAACATATATTTTTTTAACAATAAACATATATCCAATTAAAACACATAAATAATAATAATAATATATGAATCATAAACAACATGAATCACAAAAAAAACACATTAGATAATCGTTAACTAACATGTAATTTGATTCAAGAATACTATTTCTACAACATACCAAAACGTTTTTGTTGACGATCCTTTATAATCTTCTCTCTCTCTCTCTCTTGTATATATATTAATTATGTGTTTGAGAATGCAAATGCGTGCATGTGCTTGAGTAATGGGGTGTTAAGAACAATGTAATGGCGTGTCGGCTACCTGAAAAGGTGTCACATCTCCAAGATAGCATGGCAGTTGTATCCTGTCTCTATTTTTTAATGACTAATCTATTTTTATTCTATGAAAAAGAACAATTAGGGTTTTTGTTTTTCTTTCTCGACCAATGAGGCCTATGATTCACATTCACAATATGAAGCATGTGGTGGATGTCACTGGTGGGCCCAGTGATGCTTCTTCTTCAGTGCTTCAGGGAGGAGAAAGGAATGGTTACTCATAGGGCACATGTATTTGTACAAGTAATTATATTATTTTGGTTTTATTGTGCCTGAAATTCTGGCAGTAAAATCTTTCTTTCAGCTACATAGAAACTGATAATTTGTGGGGCCGTATTCCAAAAGGAAGGCATAGGTACTTGATTACAAAGATAGATTCGAGTCCTGCCTGTTAAAGTTTACATTTAGTTCTGAGATTTTGGAACTTTTTAATCACATCCTTCAAACTAAAAGTCTTCTTTTAAAGGAAAAACATAAATTTTATTATTATTATTGTTTTATTTTCAAGTTCAAGGTCATCCAAATTCTACAACTTTGGTCCTTTGGACATAAAAAGTTATTATGATTCCTTTAGTTAGAGTATGAATAATGATGTTACATATTTAAAAATAAAAAATAAAAACTGAAATTAAAATTAAAATTTTGCATTCTCAACCTCGATTGGGCTAATGGCATCATCAATGGGGATGCTTCACTTTGGCAACCCTCGGCAACCAAGATTTGACTATTTTGAACTTCTCTTTTTTCTCGATTTCTTTTTCCTACCTAATCCTTTTTAGTCTTGGCCCAACGTATTTTTTATCTAAACTCGTACAAAGGTAAGAAAGAAAAAAGAGAGAAAAAAAAGAGAGAGATTTTGACCCAACTTAACCTTTGACATATGTAATCCTCTCTTACTAATCAACAACCTCTCTTATAATGTATTAGACTAATATTTCCATAAATAGTCATTTATAAAGATGACACTACATCAACTCTCCTATTATAACCACTTTTTTCACTAATAACTTACTATTAAGTATTAAGTATCAATCTATCAACCAATAACAAGCATGATACACCATCAATGACTCAACATTTTAAAAAAATAGATATTACTCATTATGTTTTCTTTTCTTCAAGTAACCTTATATAATCTCTAGTATTTATAAATGTCAAAAATCACGAGGTAAGAAAAGAGACTCGAGCATGTTCACTCAAATATAATTGAAATTATATACTATTCTCAATGCTTTGCACAAATAATCTCTCCACACATTTCTCTTTCTACACATATATTTCTCTTACATTTACTAACTGAAGCCTCGAATGGTCCCTTACCTAATAAAAACTTGTTGTGCTTTGTATTAAGTGAGTTCACCTCCCATGTAATTATTTTAAAGAAATTTACTTTTCATCTCCATACATGGAGTCGAACTCCAAACATTTCCTCTAAAAACATGATGTAGCTATCATTCAGCTTAAAGCCTCATTTGAAAACACGGCTGCACCTTCCGAAATCAAAAGCATCTTCTTTTACTGCATTCCCAAGCAAATATTAAGCCCTACTTCAAAACTCAACACGAGTATAATAATAAAACTATCGTGTAAATACATTAATCAACACAAGAGTATGATAAAAGAAAATATTGTACAAATACATTAATTTGAGTATTGATAACTTGTACAATATTCAATCTAAAAATTAAATATTTTAATATAGACTCCAATATCCTCGTCGACATAATTAAGAATATCCAGCATGACGCATGATGGTAATATTATTGCAGCAAGCATCCCATTTATTGAGCTTATAAAAGAGATGAAAGTACAATCAGGAAACTGCAAACTTCCCAAGCGAACCCTAATATCACCATATCAACGACAACAATTTAGGACGGGTTGTCTGGCCTGAAACCCTAGCTTCTTGCTTCCTTGTTAATTAGAAGCTTAATTAGCATTTATTTTGTGCAAGTAGGCAGGCAGGAGATGAGGTTAATTGATTGTTTAATTAATCTCCATAGGATTAGTTTTTAGGTCAGTTGGCAATATTTGCCCCCACAACAATTTGGCTGTGTCTCCTGCAATTAACACACAGGGTCGGGTTACCAACATAGGCTCAACATCTTCTTTTAATGCTTGCATGGTTTGGGTTATCTTTTGCCCCACAAAAATTGTTTACATGACCGTTCAACTGATGTCTAGATTTCACCTCACAGCACCGAGATTGCGTAGGTACTGCATTATCTGTTTATATGTTTGGTATTACGGTCGTCGTGTTTTTAAAAAATTTTAATTTTTTTTAATTTTAAATTATTATTTTTTATATTTTTGAATGATTTTAATATATTAATGTTAAAAATAAATTATTTTAATATATTTTCAAGTAAAAAATACTATAAAAAACAATATCTATCGTGTTCTCAAACATATATTTTGTCCACAAATGTCATTTAGATTCATGGCTTGTGTTGCTCTATAAATCTGTCAATGTACTTGCTATTAATATTAAATTTAGCCTAGCCAACATATTGATCTAGTGGCCTATACACAAGGGATTTAGTATGTGAGTCAAAATCTAATTTAGATTTTAAAAAAAATAAAAATAAATAATATTTTAATATTACTTTTTAAAATGTTTTTTATATCAAAATATATTAAAATAATATTTTATTTATTTATTAAAAATTATTTTTAAAATCAACGGATCAAAACGATTCACAACATAATACATATTTTATGAACAAGATGTTGTGAACTAAAAAAAAGAAAAAAAGAAATGCAGGGTGATTTTGGACCATTAAATTAAGAAGTAAATCTCCTTTTTTTATCATAGTTTTCGGGAAACAAAGGTAAAATAACACACGTGAAAAAACTTTATTAAAATAACATAATTCAATAAACATTGTGGTTAGAAAGTGGTATTTTTAAAAATCCACGATTGAAAACAACAACATTTTAAAACAAATAGTTAAAATAGGCTAAAATAAATCAAACAACATTAAAAAAAAAATCATTTATAATAATGAAACTAAAATAATGTTTGGGAATATGGTGCAAGTCATTTTTTATAAAAAATTAATTTTTTTTATTAAAAAATATATTTTAAATTATTTTAATATGTTAATCTCAAAAATAATTTTTTAAAAAAAAAAAATATTATTTTAAGCATAACTACACTCTCATTGCATTAGTTAAGCCAAACACGCAATAAAAACTATTTTATTTTGCAGTTTTATACCTGTATTATTTTTTATTCAAACAGTGGTAATTGGAAAGGAAAAAGCCACAATTTAAGACAGTAAAGCACTGTGCTCCGAGCAAGCAACACGCAAAGGCATCATTTTTTTAAAAAATCAAAAGCTGTACTCTAAAGTCAACAAAGGAAAAGGGCATCTCACTGACAGAAAGAGAAAGGTAGCAGAGGACATCTCTTTGATGCGCATGGTTGACATTTGACATGACCAACTCAGTCAAAGCACAGTGCTCGTCAATTTCACGACAGCCATGGCTGATTTTAATATTATTTTATTCTGTTCTTCTAATTTGATTTTTTTAAAGATGAAATATTAAGTTAATATTGTTTATTGTTTTTAATAATTTTGATGTATTGAGATTGAAAATTTTTAAAAATATGTTAATATCTTTTTAGTAATAAATATTTTAAAAATATTATACATCACATTACCAAAACATGTCCAAAAAAAAAATGCTTTATTGAATCATGGTAGTAGTCACTTGCAAAAAGTTTATCTAATGATTGCAGCCATGTTTGATAGATTCTGAAGCTCGGACATTTTTTCTAGGAATTTCATGCACATAAATGATGTGAATGCATGGAACTTCTAAAGATTTTAAGAAGGTGAAAAGGCTAGCCCTAGTAAACATTTTTAGTTTTGTACTGTTTTATATATATATATATAACTTCAGGGTGTTCTTGAATATTGTTTTGCACAATGAAAAATAAGGGAATGTTTACTCGTAAAATATTTTTTAATTTTTTTAAGTAGAAAAATTAAAAGAAAAACATATTTTTAATTAAAAATGGAATTATTTTTCTTAAGAATATGTGTTTTTTATTTATTAATTATCTAGAAAACTAAAAAAATAAAACATTGTTTCTCAATTCACCACTAGAAAATCGGTAAATATAAACAGAAATACTGAGGGAATATTTTTATTGGTAAATTACCAATGAATTTTACTGATGGAAATATTCCCTGGATATTTCTTGAGGTAATTACATTGAAAAAAAACACATAACGCGCCATTTTTACTTAAGTTTTTCTCATAATTATATCCGAATTGTACATGATGATCATAAGAAACTAAATTAAATATATTTTTTATTGGAAAAGTATAAGATTATTTTTATTATTATTTTGTGTGTTTGAATAATAGTATATGAATTCAATTTTTAATTCAGGAAGGGCACCATTGATGGAGAGATGACACCTATTTATTCATTTAAAACGAGGCATGACATTGATCGGAAGACAATACAATCAGGCACACTGTAAATTTTCTTCTAATTTCCAATATTTCAGCAAAAAAATATAAGAAAAAAAAAATTAAAAAAAAATGAAGATGAAAAAAAGGCAAAGTGTAACTCTCAAGCAAGATCTGGGTTTTTTTTGTTTTCTTTTCAAATAATAACTACTCATCTCATGATTGCCGACACATCACACATTTACACACCTTGTTGTGACTTATTACCTAATAATTTCTTCGTTACTTTTTTATATATTTATTGGGAATTTGTTCAACCACTTGAAAACAAGGAATAAAGTGGTCTGATTAAGGATTAAAATAAGCTAAAGGCTTGTAATTATTTGCTGCTTTATAGTTAATTATCAATAAAGCAAGGAGGTTTGGTTTCTTGACAACACTCACTAGCAAAGTAATCCCTAAGCAAAAGGATTAACAATGCCTATTAGTTAAGAACACAACCAAAACACTTTCAAGTTAAAAGATTTCTTCCTCTTGATTTTTTCATTTTAGCTTTTGTTTTTCCCTCTTAATATAGAAAAGCAATTTAATTATTTAAGTAGCAAATTTATTTCATTTTTCTCAAATGACTTGGATTCATGTTATTAAATTGGACCGTACTAGAGAGTTGATTTAGAACCCGGTCAAGCATATTTAATTTGAACATGTTTTAAAGATCAATAGAGATTAACTCTTATAATTTGTGATTTAAATCTCGTATCTAATTGGTTTTAATAATTATAATAGACTTTGAGTATTTGGAAACGCGATTGTGCCCATGTTTTTAAAAAAATTAATTTTTTTTTATGTTTTAGATCGTTTTCACGCGTTGATTTCAAAAATAATTTTTAAAAATAAAAAAAATATTATTTTGATGTATTTTAATAAGAAAAACACTTTAAAAAGCAACCGCAATCAAACTTTCAACAGGAGAAAAGAGGACTAAAGAATTAGAGGAAACTTCATAGTTTTGTTTGGATGATCCCTTCAATTGGATTCACGAATTGGTTTATGTGAGAAATTGAGTTGTTTCTTGTATTATAATTTCGGATTTTAATTGAAGAAAAGATGTAAAAGAATTTATTAATCTCCATAATATAAAAACTTAGAATACCTTAAGCTAGCCTTTTTACGAGAAAATAATGATGATAACGTATGAAGAAGTGCCTCGCAATTATTTTTGGAATGGCAAAATGACCACGCATGGCTAATTTTGTATTCATTTTGCAGAAACATCACCATCGCTCCACCAGCTCCTTATGATCAAACAGTAGTCCCAACGGTAGGCAAGAATGGACCTTTACATGATTTATATAAACATTTCTTATGATCAACCTAATCATAATAATAATAAAAGTTGACATGCATCCTCTCAAAGATTTAAGATAAAATTCCATTCAATTTTATATGTGTGTTTGGTAATATAGTGTATGATGCTTTTATAAAAATGTTTTTTAATAAAAAATATATAAAAATAATATTTTTTTAATTTTCTTTTTAATTTTTAACATTAACACATCAAAACTATAAAAAATTACTTAAATATCATTCATTTAATATTTTTTGAGATGAAAAAATAATTAAAAAAACAAGTTAAACCGCATTATTAAACAAAACTTAAAACAAGACCGTTAAAAGTGGAGACTTTATAAGAATAGATTAATAGGTACAGTAATATTTCTCCTTTGTTTTTTTGCCCCTCTAGCCAATGTGATCAAAGAAAAAAGATTCAAATGGTGAGTTTCTGACCAGGCAAAGCCATGAAAATATTAATTTTTGAATTGTTGCTTAATTTCCATTTTTTACAGCAAATTTATAATAAATTTATAATTAATATAACACAGTAAGGGGAAAATGTGAAAGGAAGCTAGAACTCAGAGGACTATAAATGCAAACAAGGATGAACATATGATAAAATAAATAGACATTGACATAGGCAGGTTGCATGGTAGGTTATAATGCAAATCATATTTAAGGGGAGCATGTGAATAATTAACCTCACCAGCTTTTACTTGTGAAATAAATAAAACTTGGCATTAATGATGCTTGTAACTCTTTTTTTTAATACACATGGTTAAAATTATGGAGATAAAGAAATAAAATAAAAATATTTTGGATATAATTTTTAAAACATAGGATATGTTTATATAATATGCTTAATGTCTTCCTTTATAAACTAAGTATCTAGCACATTCTATATGGATTGTAAATGTAAGGGTTCAGACTCGGTGCATAACTGAAGCTATTAAATCGAGCTAATTTACAACTTGAATTACAAATTAATTTAGATTAATTAAAAAAAGCTAAATTGAATTTTATCAGGATAAATAAAAAAACAAGTTGACCCACCAGGTCAATGGAATGAAACAGAGTCAATTCTAGATTGTTTTTTTTTTTTTTTAACATGGTCCGAGCTAAGAACCGAACCGACCCTGCTTGTACCAGATTTATTAACCATGACTTGAAATTAGCAAAGGATCGTAAACTTATTTTTTCATTAATGAAATTATCACGGAGAAGAAGAGCGGATAGGCAAGAAAAACAAAATCTCTGCAAGAGGAAAATAGAACAATTATCCCTCTCATCTGAGTTCCAGGCATATCGAAATGAACTCAAAGCAAGTAGACATGGAGTTGAATGGATTAGGCAGGAACCTTAACGTGCCCTAGATGAGTTGAATTTGCAACTCTTGCAATCAACAGTACATTTCTTGCAACAGTCAACACCCTCTACTCAGTAATAGCTGAAATATGGCGTTGTAATTAGCCCTAGCGTTCTCACGAACCGGGTTGCTTCGGTTTGCTTCTGAAACCCAACGCATCATTGAATCAGGCCCTCCAATGCTCAGGGCAAGAGTGAAAGCATTAGGGGTGGTGGTGTAAAAGAAGAGCTAAAATGGGTTGTTGGAAATTGCCAGGGCACGATGTCGAGCTCCATATTCAGCAATGTTGAAGTCTCTGGAAGGTCCTTCATTGATGAACTTGAATCTTGAAGAGGAGGGAGCATAAGCTTGAGTGGTGAAAGGAAGGATTGACAGGTGGAAAGGAAAACAATTTGAAGTGGCAACAAAGCAGGCTGTTAATAGCTCCCATTCTTGTACACAGAAGAAGTAGATAAGGTTTTGCTGAAAATATTCATTACTTGGATTTGTTGAAATCTGAAACTTGGATCTCGAGGATGCTGTCATAAATTTCCTACTTCCCTCTTCGACAAACCGATGCTTCCCACGTTGATTATGGGTGTATTTTTAGAAGCGATGTTTTTTTAAAAAAATTATAAAATATTTATTTTATTTTATTTTATTTAAATAAAAGATTATCATAAAAAATAACATTAGATTTATAGTAAAAATTAAATTTATGCCACAAAATAAAACAAAGGTATAAAAAAGTAATAATTTAAATATTTAACATTGCTGAAAAAATACATATAGATAAAAGAAAAAAAATATCGTTAATGTTTTTTTCTTCATTTGAGAAACAGTGCAAGATTTATATTGAAAAATTATAAATAATTTCTAAAATGTTTTTTTCAAACTCCATACAAATTTGAAAAATTGAAAAACTAGTTTTCCGTTTTCCAACCCCCCTTTTTTTTTTAACAAGTTGGAGTATTACACTATTTCTAAACAGCCATTTAGCGTCAAAAAGCAAAGAAGGAAGAACGATCGGCGTCCTAGCAAGGAAGGGCCTGGTCTCCCCTCTAGGCCTAGTACCTAAACCCTAGCAAACAGTAAGCCAGCTCCTTCCTTTTTGTCCCTTATGCTAGGGCTTGTTAAAAACACTAGAGATATTTGGGGTCTCGTAAGAGGAAAAATTATGGTCATGTGCTCGTTGGGGAAAACGAAAACTAAGTCGAGGAGCACTCAAATGCATCATAAAAGAAGTTGGTTGAAATCCATTCATCTAACACACCAAATGCACGATATGAAAATGTTACTTTCTGCTTGAAACATGATGGTTTTTCCTACTAAATGAAAGATGAAGCCCCCCGATTCAAGTTCACACTAGCATAAATCCATAGGAAATGACTTCCATTGAGACAAAAAGAAGCACAAAGCTAGGCATGTAAAATGCAATCACAAGACAGTAAGTGCTTCAAAATAGTCAGCCTTCATCTTTGTGCACATTTACTACAAGATACGTGTGGAAGTTTCTGATTCTTTGAAAAATTCTTTACCATGTGATAAGAAAAGAATAACTAACCAGTGATAAATTTTTGATGATGTAATCTATTTCTGCGAAATTGACTTAATTTTTTGGTTGGGAAAAGATATTCAGAATGCCAATCAACGGTTTCCTATAACAAAAATGCTTTCGTCAAAGAAGCATTCACTTGTCACTTCTAGCTAGGCCAGGAGAAAACATTCAACAAACACTCAGGCATGAGCCCTTCTACATCAATGCTAACATAATGAGGAAAACATTTCATGCCATCTAATAATCAATTGTTGAAGATTACCATGCCATTTTCACAGTTCATTTGCTCTCATAGTAACCTGCTGAGGGACTTTATAAGTGCTTTCAAGTTCCGTCTTGTAGCCTCATCACCCGTGAATCCCAGAATATCAGAGCTTATATTCTGATATTGTTGAAGAACAAACAAACAAAAGCACTCATGATTTCCACATTATCAGAAAAAAAGTAACAAGTTTCAGATTAAGATCTCACCTCAATGTTTTTCAAAGTGAAAATTAGACTGTAAATGGACTTTTGAATCAGCTCACTGTTCTCTGGTGTCATAATGGATGTATGTGCCCTTCTGAAGAAAAGGGAATTACAATTGTGAGCTAGTAAGAGAGAGAGGGATGCAGTAAACCTAGTTTTCCATAAAAAAACCACCACTTTGTTTCTTTTTGGTCATATTTGGATTTCTCATTTAGGTCACAATCAAATGTTAACGTTAAAATGAAAAATGTGAGACATCAATGAAAATTCTAAATTGTTTCCTAAGGTAAAAAAGGTGATGTGTGTTTTATCTTTGGAGGCTTTGGGGGCCACCGAAGGGGAGAGGGAGGGAGTTGACATAACAGAAAGTATTCGGGAGATTTCACCTTAAATCTTCAGAAGCTAGTGTTAGGCTTCTGGTTAAGTTCTCAACTTCCTTTAGTAGGCCACTATCACGAACCTCAGACAGCAAAGGTTGAACATCTTCGGTCATGGCTTTTATCTGAGACATCACTTCATCAAAATCAAAGTATGCATTAGTACAAGCTAAATGTTGACAACATAATTGGAACAATTTCAATCACAAAGTAGACAAGTACATGAGCAGGATACATGCAGACAGATTCAAAGTGTTGAAAAAGTTGGCACTAAATTTACCGACCATTGTCCAAATTGCCTACCTGTAAAGGATCATAATGCATATATGACAATAATGCTGAAGTTTTAGTGAAAAAGGAATGAGAATACATTATTCACTTTTTAAGTTTTCTAGTGCAATGGAATGTTGTGCTCTCGCATCCTGTAATGTAGTTCACTCATGGTAATTACAAATTAAAGGCCAATAATCTTAACCCTAAAAAGCATTGCCATTTATAGAATTCTATCTACTTGATCAATCAAATAAACAAGCTAGAGTCTAGACAGTTCCTGAACACCTAAACTAAAAATATAGTTTCTTAAAATTTTTACAAAAGCAATGCTCAAGTTATTCTCTCTTTCATTTTATTAAAATTTTAAGAAATATTAGATCATCGCGAATTCTGCACTTCTTTTGGTCCCAAAGGATACCCCAGCAAATTCTTTGAACTGATTGGCCCTCATGCAGCATATTTTATCAAGATAAATAAGGCCAGAAATTTCATAAGGCTGCAGGTGACATTTAACTAGTGTAGCAAGAAAGCCTTCATTATAAAAAGAACCATGTTGATGATTGCAAATGTGAGACAGCTATTTAGTTAAAAAGTGTATTCAAGGTTATCTATTATCAATCAAACTTTGAACAAAGCATAAGGAGGTCACATCACACCTTTGTAAGCAGTGGCTTTGCCTCTTCAATAACAGCAGCAACACGCTCAGCCAGGGCATAGCTATTGGCAACACCAATTTCCTCTACTTCACGTCCAATACGGGTGAATATCCCAACCAAGGCATCCAAACTCACCCCTTGAATTCCCTTTATCCTTTGCCTATCACATACAATTAGACCTTCTTTAACACATTCAGCATCAAGAGGTCCGACAGAAGGTTTTGGAATTGGATTACGAGGAGTAATATCAATCATTGTTTCCATGAGAAGACCAGATTGGTTCACCTCAACTAGTGAATTTCTAGGTATGAAAATTTTATCATCCTCAACCTGAAAAATACAAGGGAATGCATTTCACTTGCTAATAAAACCACAAAACTTAGTATTTAAAAGTCAGGGTGAAACAAAAAAATAAATTTCTATAATCTAACCTCCACAACTGCTTCAATACTCTTCAAGGAAGGATTAACACGGACAACTTCACCAACAGTGACCCCTCTAATCCTAACATGTGTTCCTGTGCAAATACCACTAGCCTGAGCAAACTCAATGACAGCCAAGTACTTCCTGAATTTAGATCGCAGCTGAAACCCCCGCAACCAAGCCAAGCTGAGTGCAACAAGCACTGCACCAGACACAAGAAACAACCCAACACCACCTTCCCAAATGCTCCTCCGACCAAACCCAAAATCACCTAATGGCTTTAACGTTTGCCTCCAAATATTAACAGGTACCTCCAAAACAACAGCAAGTGGATTCATCTTCTCTGAAGAAGAGGGTGGTGGTTGGCTATGTCCTGTATCTGCTGACATAGCCCGCACCCCCAAGAGTTTCTTTTGCGGTCTTGCTGGAAGACAAGGCAGGAAATTTGAAGAACCAGGAGATACATTAATCAATGATGACGAAGATAGCATATGAGGGCATGTTGACACTTGGACTACTGACTTCCCAAACATCTTTCTAGTTTCTGCAGTTACAACTCAACAAAATCTTTGACAATGCTTCACAACAAGGGTACGGGTAGAATCCCTCAATAAAGACTTGTCGTTTAACCAATTCTTGAACTAAAATTCACTCTCATAACGTTCTTCAGCAGCTGAAATCTCCATCAGTCCAATTAATGCAACAGAAAAAACAAAACCCTTCATGAATTTCCCAGAAAACAACAAATCAATCTTAATTTTGCAAATTTCTGAATTAACTAAAATACCAAAAAAACAACAAAGAAAAGTTGTTGTATTTAGCTCAATGAAAAACCCCTCATTATCTTTTCCCACATTTTCTCGATTGTCAAACATAGATACACATTCAATTACCTACCTTGAGCACTGATTGTTCTCTAAATAACTATTCCTTTACCAGTCAAATACTCAAAATAAGATTCCATTAAAAAAAACTACTCAATTTGAAAAACTAAAAACTGGATTTCAAATATCAACCAGTTAAACAAAAACCCATGATTCAAATTTTCAAGTTTCCATTTCAAGTCATTGTATTTTCTCAGTGACCAAACAGTAGTTCACATTGATAAAAACAAAACAGATACGTGCTTATATACAGAAGGAAAAAAATAAAGAAGGAAAAATAACTTACCTCGGAGAGATGGGATTTCTCTCCTTTTCTGACACTATGAATATCTGAAGTGTAGTAGAGAGAGATATTGAATCACAGAGACAATTCAAACATGTAGGAAGGCAAAGAAATGTTTGATTCGCAGGAAGGTCCTCCAAGGATTTAGTGGGTCATTTTAGTGAAAGAATAAGGGTATATTTGTCATTATACAGTGATATGGCAGGTCTTGAATCCACGATAGCTTGCTTTATGCAAAGTCATAAACCCGGCCCCCAAAAGGTCGGGTTAAACAGGGTAATTTAGATGTATCCGGGTTATTTTAAAATAATACTGTTTTATTTTTTTAATAAAAAGTTAACTTATCATTTTAAAATTTTTTAAAAAAACTTAAATCTAATATTAATATGATCAATTGAATTATAAATTGAACATTTATAGAGTTTAAAGTTACAGCTCATCCGAATTTAATTTTTTTGAAGTTATTTTTTAAATTGTATTTTATTTATTAAAATAATATTTTTAATTTTTTTTTAAAATTTATTAGTAATATTAATATATTAAAATGATAAAAAAATATAATTTAAAATTTCTTACCCCTTTGTTACAGCCAATCATTTTCAAGGACAACTTGAAGCCTGTCCCATTTAGCTTTTCAGTACAAACTTTCAACCCCACCTCAATTCAAAGGACATCATCATCTTCTGAATTTTCTTTTTCAGAAACCAATGTTCGAATATAAAAAAAAATATCAGGTATGTTTGGAAATGTAATTATATTTATTTTTTAAGTATTTTTTATATTAAAATAATATATTTTTTTATTTTTTAAAAAGTATTTTTGAGATAATATATCAAAATGATAAAAAAATATATATAAAAAATCATTTTTTAGCAAAATTTTTTTTGAGTAGAATACAGTTTGCATTGCATTTTCAAACATTCACTTTCAAATTGTTAATATAATTTTTTAAATAATATAAATATTTTTTTATTTATGTATTTTAATGGTAAAAAGTTATTTAGAAAAAATTAATTATATTTTAATATATTTGATAAATAAATAAAAAAAGAAATACCGTAGTACTATGCTCTTGTTTTTTTGTGTGACTACCCTATACATATTTTTAGTTTGGCTTCTTTGGAGATGCTATCTCCAATGGCAAAAGCCGTTTAGAAAAGCTCTAAACTAGATTGTTGACATAATTCTTTAATTAGTGTAGATATGGTTTTTTTCATGTACACCAAAAAAAAAAATAATCTGTTTTAACACCCATTTGTATTTTAATATATTTAATATTAATATTTTTAGATTTTTAAGAAAACCTATAGAGAAAAGTTTATTTGATGTAAGAAGAAATATTTAAATAATATTTTTTAATACTTGGGCTCTTTTAAAAGATATGCAGAAATGACTTGTTTTAACAGAAATTATTTAGCGTCTTCATCATGGAGCTGCAAAATCAAGAAAAAGAAAACACTAAAAAATTACTTCTTTTTTGTAGCTCTTTTTTGGCTCCCAGATGCCCTTAGTTTTTGCACGTAAACGTGTCGCCCAAAATTGGAGTTTCAAGGTAATTTACTAACCGAATATGGGTGTTACCGTGGCAGGTTATTACCCGAAAGTGAAAACCTATGGGATAAGAGAAATTACTGCCCGAATTAGTGCCTGTACACAAAGTTGAGGCCCGACCTTGGCTAGCTGTTCCCCGAAGAATGTGTTTCCATGCCAAAGCACAAGCTCAAATGCCGAGTTTTTACCCGAACATGCCGAGTTTTTTGCCCGAACTTTACAAGTATTTACCCGAACTAGATGTTTCCATGCCAAGTTTTTACCCGAAAACCTAGTTATTACACGAAACTGGCAAGTTTTTGGCCGAACTAGGTGCCAGAAAACCAGGTTATTACCTGAAATTGAATAGTGATGTTTGGACCATATCCTTGCTGTTAGAAAACAAAAACTATGAAAGCACTGAAAAAGATGGAGATAGACATCATAGACAGAATCAAAAGAAAAAACCACAAAACTTCAGATAAATTTCTTCAGGATGACATTAACTACCAAAAGATCCATAACCATCATCACAGTGAAATACCAAGCCAAAATCCTTTAGGAAGTATTTTAAACATCAATTAAGGAACATCAGAAAGGAAAATTCTTGTTCATATCTCTCCTAGAAATCAACTGACAATCTTGGACCAGACTACCTTCTTTCACAGGTCTTGAACACTCAAACCTGCAGGCAAATAATGAAGATGCGATTAAGGAAAAAGACTCTACCTATCATCAATAACTTGCAATAGCAGAAATATCAATACTAAAATCATCTGACTATCTCAAGTCGATAATTAACACTGATGCATATATGCCTTGTTGGTAGTGGTTTTTATTTTTTTGGTTTATCTCCATGTTCTTATTGGTTCTATGTACACATTTGAGTTTGTGAATTTCACAAGTTAAGAATACTAGAGAAGCATGGAACAAATAAAAGCTGTGAATAATAACTTGACAAGGAGGGTTTTTGATAATTGACCTGGAGGAAGAGATTGCTTCAGCTTGTCTGCCTTCTCAGTGTCAAAGACACAAAGGGTGTAGAGGTACTTCGAGCAGCGAACCTTGAACTTGACAGCATCTCTGCTCCTCTTGATCTTCACAGAGCGTGCATCTTTCCTTCTGGCAGTAAGAAGGAAATCCTTGATCTCATGGATTTGCTTAGGCTGTGTATCAAATAAAAAAACAAATACACTAAGCACCAAAATGAAATGATTGAAAATATCACTAAATAAAAAATATTACAAAATCAAATTATCAAACGATATGAATAGACAAAACATGATTAAATACATCCACCCCTTTTCGCAACCATTCTAAAACCTCATTCAAAATTCTTTCAATGCAGAAGAATGGACAAAAGAATTTAAAAATATCAAGAGATTCATACACCTCAAAACAATTGAGATCTGAGATGCAAAAGTCCAAAACTCTACCCAGTGATTATTCAAGATTAAAAAGCTTGAAAAACTAAATTCACATTGATGCAAAGGGTGCTTAAATGGGGACAAAAGGTCTTCCCATGGGTCAATAGCAATTTATACATCTGATAACAAATAGAGGACAGGGAAAAAAATGGCGAAGCAACAAATGTACTCAAATTCTATTAGACCATATCATTTTTATCTATCTCCATTTGTGGGCTCCTTTCTATTATTCTAAAATTTAGACATCTTTCACTCACAGTCTTACTAGAAAGAACCCTAGATTACAATAAATTGTACCTTAGACCATGCCCTGTTCCCACCGAGCTAAGACTAAAGGTTTGAGCACCACTGGATTCAGTAAATCAAACACAGAGACATAAAAATGATCCCAACAAAAAATAACCTCCAGAATTACATTGCAGTAAATCTGCTTTATAACCTACTTCGACATAAGAAAGCTACAATTACAGGCAATTTCAACTCCACACCTAATATCACTTTTTTTCTCACACATAAAGCTACCATTAACATTCCATTCTCTTCCGATCCCACAACAACTTTATTTTTCTGGGTTTCCTTCCTTCACTATCAAAAAATCAAGAACTCAATGAACAAGCTCAAAAAAAAAAAAGAGATCCACGATCAAAAAGTCAAAAACTTCATTATATTCTTAACCCCAAGTTTCAATCTTTCAAAATGTTACAATGAATACAAAAACACCCAACAAATCCCAGATACCAAAAGACAGATAGACATTAAAAAAACACAACATGCTAAAAAAACACGCACAGAAACTCGTCGTTTTGTCTTGCAAAAAACAAAGAAAATAACACAAACCACGAAGAAACATGATCTCTGCAACAAACAAACAAATAAATGTAAGCAATATAAAGGAAGGTGAAAGAGTAGTACCATTTTGAGAGATCTTCGTTTTCAGTGATGTATAAGCACGCCCCAAACCCTAGCTCTGTTAAAGTGGAGATATATATATATATATACAATGAGACAATTATCACTGATTTTAAACCCTAGAAAATTTATTGGGTTTCTGACTGGTTTGGCCCTATAAAATTGATTTTATTACGCCAGAGTCTGTGTTTGTGGGCTTCCAACCTATTGGGCTACTGGGTACTGACCCAAAGGCTTTAAATAGTTTGATCTATGTGTTTTGTTCTTTTTTCGAGCTATCAAATAATCATTGTTATAAAAACCATAAGTGAGTCACTTTTGTGGCACATCAGATCCAAAATTTGATTCATATTTAGTTTTATATTGATTCAGTTGACTAGTGTCATACTCGATGAATCTGTTAAAATTGAATATAATCTTTTTTCTTCAAAATAATATTGTATTAATTTTTTAAAATTATTAAAATAATATCATTTTGAATTAATTCGAGTCAATCTTAATTAACACGTGTGTACCTGTAACTTAAATATCAAATAAGATCATGAGCTGAATCAGGTTTTATAACTATAGTTATAATAATATTACTAGGAATATGATAAAAAAAAAACCCATCTGATGAGGTAGGGAATGAAAAATGGTTTGCTTTTGTGCTTAAAATTATCTCATTTTAAGACTAATTCTGGACCACAATGTTATACAATACCCAATTCATTTCTATTCATATATTAGAATTCATGAAAGCTGATCAATTAATGAGGTTTTAGGATTGTTAGAAAACCATATAATTGTATGCAATATGGCTTTGATGATGGATACTGGAGACTCGCTTAGAATAGACATGAAGGTTTTGGTGCAGTCAGGTATAATGACATCATGGGTGAAGCATTGTTCAAAAAAGTTCTTAGATTTGATAGAAATTCTTTAGTTTTTTAGTTCTCAACTAAAACGTCTCTGAATCCACCCAAATTTTTAATTAATAAGGATATGGATTTTATTAGATTTTTTTTAAAGTCCGAACCTCAAGAGTAGTAGCTACTAGCTAATGTATTTTTTTTTTATTTGTCATTGATTTCAATACTTCTGTCTCTCCGTGTGTGTGTATTAATTTGTTGAAATTATTTGATTCTTTTTATTGTTGTGAAGGTAAAGAAGTAATATAATATCATTTTTTAAAGTAAATTGTTAGAATTGGTTTTATAATGATAGTAAATCATCTTGGATTTTGTAATTTGATATGATTATTTTAATGTTGAATATTAATATTTTTTAAAATTAATTAAAAATAAATATAAAATTGTTTTTTAAAAATATTAATTTGAATAACAAAATTTAAATTCCAAATAGTTTTGTGAATTAGAAAGTGATGTATGATCAGTTTGAGCTTGAATTTGATTAATGAAAAATATTTTTTGTTATTAAGTTCATGTTTGATCATTAATTTTTAATCCTTAAAATATTTTAAAACATGAACTAATACATTAATTATGATACGATAAGAATCAATATATTTATGGATTTTTATGAACTATGGATACATATTTATTAATAAACATTACATTCATCATAATTAATAAGCATTCATGAATTATGAATAATTAATGTTTTGGTTTTTAAATTCTAAATAGATTAGAAAGAGTGTTTAGAATTTTCTTAAGTTCTTTTCTTTTCTTTCTTTTCTTTTTTTAAGACTTGTTTTTCCATTTATTCTTTCTAATCTAGACTTTAGAAATCAATCTTTGTAAGGAAAAAATTGAGTCAATTCAAGTAAGTTTTCATAGAACTTAAAAAAAGTACATCATTATAAAATATTGTTGAATTTCTAAGAGGCATTTGCATTGAGATTATTTGCATCAAGTGACGAGTAATTGCATCTTAGAGATAAAAATTTTTATTTTTATGTGCAAGTATTTTTTTTTATCAAAGATTTACAAATTTACAAAATAATAATAATAAAATAATAATTTCCAACAAATTTAATTTAATTTTATAATAATCTTGGAAGGGAGGAGGAGTAACTTACAATATTGAATGATCAATAATTGTGAAGTGATAAAATATAGGGGCCAATAATTGCAATACATTTTCCCTTTTACCCGGAAAAAGTATATATAGCTAGAAGCATATATATCATTCTAACCTTCACTTTCAATTTGCCTCCTATTCAATTTGCTGAATGATTGTGAAAGAAAAACCTTTAAAACATCTCTTTTCAAGGAGATAGGTAGGGTCCGAGCACGGGCTAAATTGAAAATAAAAAAAATTAGACAAACCATTAATATACAAGCATAGCTTTTAAATTCGATTTAGAGAATAATTCGAGGTAATTTTCAAATTACAAGTGAGGTAAATTAATCCAAGTCAGTTTAATTTTTTTTTTTTAATTTTATAAAAAAAAACAAAAATTATATCATTTTGAAAAAACATAAAAAAAGAATAAAATTAACGAGTTTTGAATTAGTTTTTTTTCAAGTTTGGTGGGTCAATTTAAGTTTATAACTAAGTCACTTTAAATCAACTCTCTCTTAATTTTTGTTGAAACCCAGTTTAGCTTTAGCTTTGGATTACCTGGATCATGGGTCAACCTGCTGAATCAAGTTGAGTTCTAAAACAATGCATACATGTATAAAATAAATTTGTTTATGACTCAATTTAACACATGTGAGTGTTTGTTTTTGTATTATAATCTATTTTTCAAGTGTTTTTCTTCTAAATAAATTATTAAATTGATATTTTTAGATGTTTTTGAATGATTTTAATATGCTAATATAAAAATTAAAAATAAAATCTAAAACAAATTATTTTGATTCATTTTAAATTGAAAAATATTTTTAAAAATAGCATGCGTCAAAATAACATTCATACTACACAGACACACCATACTTGATAAAGTCATAAGAATCTAGAAGTTGATACGATCGATCCCTTTTAACAGTTAAAGAAGAGTTGATTAAAAATGTAACAGGTGATATAGATGTTCTTACAAAAACAAGTTTTCTCTGGTTGGGTGAGATACCATCAGATTTAGACAGGATTATATATCTCACCCAACCAGAGAAAACTTGTAGTTTTTGTAAGAATCTCAATCACCTTTAAATACATCTTTAATCAACTCTTCTTTAAATGTGAAAAGGGATCGTATCATGTTCTGGAGTTCTATGACTTTATGAAGCTTTATGCCTGTGTCTGTGTGTGTATATTTCTACATTTATTAGTAATATCTTTTCGTCAATTTGATAAAGTCGTAAAACTACAAAAGTTGATACGAATCCCTTTTCATAGTTAAAGAAGAGTTGATTAAAGATATAAAAGGTTATTGATGTCCGTACAAAAAAAGTTTCTCTCTAGCTGGGTGAGAGATTATTAGATTTAAGAGATTATATATATATATATCCTTTTTTTCAATGTATTTTTGCATTTACTAGTAATATCTTTTCGTCAATGTGTTTCTTTATTTAATTAATTCTGACTCATGTACTAAACAACTAACAAAAAATAACATTGAAATCAACGCAAGTGAGCCGAGGGGACAGATTTTTACTGATCATGGAGTGCATGGATGAACTTAATAAAAAATAGAGGGATCAAATCATGAAAATGTCAAAAGTAGAGGGATGAGACAATACGATTTTCCCTTTGGTGGATAAGGGAAAATAGGTGTAGTTAGTTGTACAGTCAAGGCGTTAATTCGGAGGATTTTGTATCCACCAGAAGGAACTTTCTTTGGGAAGTATAAATCAATGGTTTCGAATTAAAATGAAATAGCACACATCATGAGTTATAATTGCACGTAAGCTTCTCTAGCTAGACTCGGAAAAGTTCCACTTTGGTGGAGTCCTCGTTCATGTTAGATTATTTTTCAGGCTTTGATTTATTGCTATTGTGCTTGCTTTCGTGTGCTGCCAAGAAGTGGAATCCTTACACTTGTCTACTTAAGGCACAATTATTAAACTCGGCTGGTTGCCCTGTGTTGGGTGTGTCAAGAAAGTTAACATGGAATTAAAATGGTTTTGTGAGGTTAACTTATGACTCATCAACTCAATTAAAATATAATTTGTTTTTTTTAATTAAAAAAATCATTTTACATTAAAAAATTAAAATGAAATTGTTTTAATTCATCTAAATCAACTCATCCAATTTATAATCTAGACTTTAAAGTAGGTCGAGAAAGGCCGAGTTTCATTGTTATAGTTAGAAGATTGGTATTATATTCTAGCATTTGGCTTATGTTAATGTACATACTTTCTCTTTTGTTATCATTTATAAAGCAATCTCGGCTGGCAAAAGAACTTGGTGAGAAGAAGACATGATTCAATTAGTACCTTTTTTTTCTTGGAAAAAAAAAAAATAGTGGTGTCACTGGAGATGGCACTTAGAGTGGTCTAGGACTTTAATGGATGATCAAAGTTTTAAACCCTGAGATGCTTTTTGTGGGATAAAATCATGAAGCCATGATTAATGTGTGTGGTCAACACAAAACAAACAATACCTTACATGGATTGGATAGAGACTATCACATTTGGTAGCAAAGCCACTCTCGAGGTACTATTATATGGCACAAATTAAGGGGTGAGACCACTGATAAACATATTTAAAAAAAAAAAACGAGTTTAAGCAAAGCCACTCTCGAGGTACTCTCTTTTTCAAATTAATCAAAATATATTTTTTAAATCTAAAAAAGAGTTTAATATCGACCATGTTTTGACCGAGTTTTAAATTAATTTGTGGGGTCGATTGATATTTTTAAAGTTATATATGTACAGGTATTCATGTATGAATCTTCCATGTCAATTTTAATAACAAGAGAACAAACACGAAAAGATGAGTAAAATAAATTATTTGAAGAAGAGAAAGGAAGGTTCTTTACAATTATGTGCCCTTGCGTGTTTGACGGCAAGTGTATTTGTGTGTATGGGAGCATGTGATGAAAACGTTAATGAGAATACAGGCTCTGAAGAAAGCTATGCATGATCCATCAGAGATACTGTAAGTGAGAAAACAGCAAAAGTCTTATCTAAATCCACAAAAGATGTTTTCCACTATATAATGTTGGCTTAAAGTTGCTACACAAGTATGGCAATTAAAGGCAAATATGCTATTCAAATCACTAGACATAAAAGCAAGCATGGGATCTAGTTCGTACTCGTCTGTTTGCCACCAAGGTCTCTTCCCGGTCCCTCTCTCTCTTTTCTTTATGTCAATTTTATGTATATATTTCCTCACAAATCTGTCCTCTCTTGTCCCTCTTCCAATAGCACAGCCCCTCTTGATGATCAATTCTGTGATGCATGATCACACATGGGATCGATTGGCCAAGGAAAATAAGAATCCCCTTTGATCTTACCTTCTCCATGTAAAACACTTTATGATACGTACATGGAAATCTCAGCCGATTCATCAGGTAGTTTGGCATATGAAAATAGAGAAAAGTTTGTGGATAAGATGTGTAATGTGTTAGGTTAAGAGTGACATGAAAAATATTGACCGAAGGGTGGTGATACAAGGTGTTAATGTCCTAGTAGATTCACCTAATCCACGAACCCTATATATCTAGTTTAGATCCTCAAGAGAATGTTGTCATAAACTCCCTCCTTTTCACCTAATCCAAGAACCCTAATATCTATATATCCAGTTTAGATCCTCGCAAGAGAATGTTGTCATAAAGTAATTACTACCATTTCTCGCATAGTTGGTGAAGTCTCTGAGAACCCACTAATTTGTGGTTTCTGACCAGTAGCTCGACAAAACCTATTACCATCCACTTGCCCATAAAACAACATGCTCTTGGTCAAGAAAACTTTCTAGTCATCTGGCGATTTTAGGTTAGCTCCCCTACAGCATCATCGCAGAGAGGAGAGGATTCTTGTGTTGATCTTGGACAAATAATAATTTAATAAATTAACTTCAGTCATGCATCATTGAAAACGTCATCTCCAAGCTACTCTCCAAATTGATGATGTACAGAAGTGCTCCTTAGCATCATGCGAATAAATTAAATTAGTTTAATCTGCTTGGCTCTTGGGTATATATGCAACAGTGTTATCCATTATGGTTCGAAGGATCGATGGGACGAATAATTATTTTTATACGCTAGTTTAAATGTGCTAATTGATTTGTCTAAATATTCTTTCATAAAGAAATTTGATTTTAATATACAAAAATCAATAAAATAGATTGGCCACAATAGAAAGTGGTTAATTATTTAATTTAGGTGTTAATTTTATATCAATAAATAAATATAACACAATTAAATGTATCGGAGGCTTAAACATTAATAAATGGGTGCTCTTGCAGGCCACCCACCACCATCAACGAATATATTCCGAAATAGTCATTTATTTAATCCCGTTTTCTTCTTTCCTTTCCTTAATTTTCCATTTTGTTTTCCTCTCCTTTTGGAAGGACTGGAGGCATATATATGTCACCACAGCTAGCTAGGTTCTGGTAGACATTAATACTCTAATAAGAATTGAAGGAGAGGCCTCATTCAATTTGTTTCTTGAATTGCCATGGGAATTGCAGGAAGATGGAAAGCAAGGACAAGAACAATGCCCAAACTATACACCGAATCCTCCCATGCATGTACTTATGCTTACCTATTTGTAGCTAATTTACACCAGCAGTCCACTGAAGATTTGTCAATATAGCACATTAGGAAATTAGGAAGGAATATTAAAGAGGACTAAAAAGATTAGAAAAGAAAAGAAAAGAAAAATTAAAGGTGGTGCAAGCTAGCTATTCTTCGATAGTGGATGAATAGAAACTATGTCGTATCATTGATATATATCATCGCTTTCGATGAAAACATGTACTGCTTACAAATTGCCCACTATGGGATGAAGAGAGAGATATTGAGCAGGAAAGACAAAAGAGAAAGGGATGCTGTGGAACTGAAAAAGAGGAACAAGTGCAAACACCTTCAAACAAATACAATGATCTAATTAAAGTTGCTAAAAAGCAACACAAACTCCCAAGCATAAAGCATAAGTAAAGAAAAGTTGGAGTACAGAAGACACAAATATGCATGAATGAGAAGAAGAAATGAAAAGTGAAAGTAGTAGTACTTCATGATTGACAGGAATCAATATGTTGTGTTCATGGCAGTGCTTCCCAAATTGTGAATAAATTGCCATGCCGGGCCTTGACTTTGAATGTGGAGATCTTGGTGTTCTAGCCATGGTTCTCCTCTAGGGTTTCCATGCAGAAGCCCATACCACAGGTTCTTCTTTCCATGTTAAGTAAATTCCAGATTCATGATCTCCTTGAGGTGGCGCTAGTGCCCACCCACCTCGGTATCTCTTAAGCAATGCCTTGACATCATCGACAACATCATCACTGAACCCGACAGGGGAAAATGCCTCCCTTAGCCTTTCAAACCATTGGCTTCCCCTCTCCCTTCTTTCACACTCTCCTCCATCATTTTCTTCATCACAAGCCAAAACCCTAACTATGTTCCTTGAACATTCCCTCTCCAACATCAATCTCTCATTACTGGTTGGGACAAAGCTCTCCTCTAGCATCTCAAAATATAGTGTATAATACCTAAGGCACTCTTCAAAGCACTTGACAAAGTCATATCTTGAACTGGTAAAATCAGCTTCTTCTTCAACAATTGTCACAACTCGAGGGTTGAGTGATTGAAACATCCGGATCACAGAATTTCTTTCCTCTGCTCCAACTCTTCTCAATGCCCCGTTGCAATTAATCGCGACAGCTTCATCTTCTTGAACTCCTAGCTCTTCCTTTGTGAGCTCTCCTAAATGGTTTAGCCCACTGATTACATTAAGCTCAAAGGGCACTCCCATTAACCTAGCAAACTTCTCCATTCTTTGGCCAATTTCTTTCATGACTGATCTTACAATGCTAGCAGTTACCACGACGGTGAGCTTTAAATGCGGCGTCTCATCATTTCTTGTAGCTAAAGCTTCTAGCAAAGTAGGCCACTGTGTGCAAAGGGTATGGCTTATATCAATTATGTGAAGTTTGCTCGCCCCATCTAAGGCCTCCAAAATTGCACCGTTTGAAGCCACATGACCAAAAGTAGTCCATGGGCTTACCTCTTGGAATTTTAGTATCAATTTCCTAGCTGAATCAAAGGAGTGGCTCTTCTCAGCTACTGTTGTTAGGGTTTTGAAGCACCGTTGGCCGGAGTCGGTAGCCTTACAAAAGAGAGCTTGCAAGAAATGAGATGCCAATTTCTGATCACAATCTCCATAAGGAGAGGCAAGCTCATTTAACATCCATAGAAGGTTATGGATCTTGCTAGAGTCCTTCTCTGAGATTGCTCTTGCACACTCACTAAGAAGCTTTGATGCCCATTTGTTTCCTGCTCCACAAGCCTCACCGGAGTCCGAAGAACGGCTTGTTGATGTATGACTAGTCTGAGGCTGATTGTTGTTGTTGTTGCTGCTATTGCTTTGCATGTCTATAGCTAGCTGCTATTTGATCATTGCTTTGTTGGTGGGAAGGAAATAAGTGTTTTGAGTCTGTCTTTTGGACCGAAGATGGTTATGTCCGTGGGTGATAGGGGAGGGGAGGCCCCCTTTGACTCTAGAGGCAGTACCTCTGCTAATTCAAAATTGGCCAAGTACAAAGCTATGATATAGAAATCCGTAGTATTATATATATTTTGGGGTTTGGGGGTCATAGTCATGCTAGCTATGTATTCTCAATATGAATTTCTATTTTTATGTGTATTTTATAATATGTTTTAAGCTAAACCCTATATATGGTGATTACTAGGGGCATGTGGTTTTTTTATGACTCTTCTGCAATATCATAAGAAAGACTACATTTTTTGTTCCCTGAGAAGTGTTTGGTATGTTTATGCCCTACAGAAACATTACATTATTATATTAAATATTTCCACTGAAATAGATGTAGTGCACTAGATGCATTTGGAGTTGAGACCAAACTAGAGGTTGAGGACTAATTACTTCATCTTTTTTAATTATTAGCTTCAAATGATGTGATCTCAAGATGAAAAATACCTAATTGCTAGTGTAGTGGTTCGATTTGGCAACCATAATTGCAATAAGCTTAGCATAAATATTGTATTATTGGTTTCTTAACCTCAAAGCCCTAGCTAGTATATATTTGTTTGATTACATTATGTATATATTTTTTTATTAACGTGGTTGTCTTGATCAATTTGAACATATTTTAACTAATTTCACGGACCTTAAAATTATCGATTATATAAGCTTCTGATAACCTTAAAGTTTGTGAGATTTAAACTGGTGATCTTTAAAAAATAAATTTAGAATCTAACTAGTTGAGTTACAACTCTTAATATTCTTTATGCATGTTACTTATTATATGTGCTACATGTATATGGTTGGCAGGGTCCCAACTCTAAAAAAAAAAAAATCTGCATCCATCGGAACAATTTTAAGTTTTAACTCTAAAACTTGAAAATTTAGGTTATGTCCCCTAGAAAATTTTTCTTAATTTGACCCCATGTATATATGATCTAATTGTAATTGTTATAGCATGCAATTCCAACGCACCAAAAGCTAATTAGGGCAGCAAAGACCATATTTAAAAGCCAAAAAATATTAATTAGGTGAGCATCATATCAGTCGTTAGTGATCATATGCATGGTTTTGGAAGGAATAAAACATTTATTCTCAGAAATAAAATAAACCTACGGAATCCTTAATTATAAATGTTCAATAGCAACCGAGTACTTAGTGGCTAAAGGGAAAACAACAAGGAACAAATTTTTTTCCAGCTAACACAAACAAAAAGATAACGATAAAAGAAAAAAGTACTTGGAAAATAGACTAAATAATTGAGACTTTAATGTGATATGATTTTACCTAAATGAGCTCTTGTCAACTTTTTACTGGCACTCAAGAGTCCTTGCTTCTAACTTTTCGCACCTTTCTCTACTCATCATAATTTTTTTGATCACTATTTAATATATATATATGATGATGATGATTCTACATAATCAGCCTGATGTAATATATAAATATATAAGTATGAAGTTAATTATAAACTAAACAAAATCTACTTTGAAGGCTCACCTTCTATTTTTAATAGCTTAGGATTTGAAGGATGGGATTATGAGCACTCCAATTCTTAAAAAAAATTAATTTTTTTCTTTGAATTAATATTTTTTTGTGTTTTTGGATCATTTTAATGTACTAATGTCAAAATTATTTTTTTAAAAAATATATATTATTTTAATGTATTTTTAAATAAAAAATACATTAAAAACAATTATTGCCACAATCCTAGACACTGGATCAATTTATTGCCAAAATAAACTAAACCACTCTGGTTTCTCAATTTTTCTTCTTAAATTTCCGAAGTCCAGGCTTATTTAATGCCACGATAGTAAGGGAGTTGAATTACCACCACACAAAACTTTTATTTTCACCAATTATTTGTTAATTTAAAAGTCATGTTTTAAAAATATTATAACATTAAAAA
Organism: Populus tremula; assembly: GCA_964019445.1. Taxonomy (NCBI): domain Eukaryota; kingdom Viridiplantae; phylum Streptophyta; class Magnoliopsida; order Malpighiales; family Salicaceae; genus Populus; species Populus tremula. The sequence continues at coordinate 1,059,978 of CAXHTJ010000017.1, read as the reverse complement.
ATTACTATTTATAATTTGTTAATACATTAATTTTAATCAAGTGGTAGATAAAACTTAGATATTATTTAATTATTAGTCATGAGATAAAAGAGATGAAGATAATGAGAATAATGCATGGATTTTTTATTTTGAAATTATAAATATTTATTTTAAAATTATTCTAGAAATTTTTTTTATAGTAATCAAGAACTGCATTAAAAAATAGCCATTTAGATAATGACAAAAAACCAGGAGTTTGGTAAAAAAAAACCAAAAAAACTAAAAAACTAATGTCTAACATAGTTTAACAACCTAAAAAACTAAATAAATTATATTAGAAATAGATTTATTTTATATCTTTATTCTTATATCTTCAACGAAATATATTTATATTTTTTTATATTTATTTTTTAATTTCAAAACTCCAACCAAATTTAAATATTTAAAAATTACGAGCCTGTTTGGAATTGTGGTAGCAGTTTAAAGTGTTTTTTATTTAGAAATGTATCAAAAAAAATTTATTTTTTAAAAATTATTTTTAATATAAATACATCAAAACAATGTGAAAATATAAAAATATATTTTATTTTAAATCAAAAAAATTTTAAATTTTTATAAACACAATTTTACATCTCGTTCTCAAACAGATTTTACACATGAGCTAGAAAGAGTTTTCATAGGGTCTAATGCTAGTATGACGTGACATGTCTTGTAATATTCATTAAACAACCATCATCAACTTTTTTTAAGACACTAAACATTGATTTTCCTAGTCAAAAACAGACATTCAAGTACATCAAATGTTTCTTTTATAATATTCTTAATTCTTAATTTTTTTTGTCAATTCAATCCTTCTCAGATTTGTTTAAATTCATGTGACCACGACCCAATTAGCCTGTGGATATTTAAAATTAATCATAGGAGTAATTAATTAAAGAGGCAAGTTTCTGTCACTGCACAGGATTTCACTTTAAAAAGGAATTAGCGAGGAAGGCCTGACTTTAGGTTAAAGCTTGCTAACCCCATTAAAGTTGACGCGTTGCTAAAGCTGTCAAGTACAGTACTTTGGCAAAAGAAAGAATCAGAAAAAAGAGAGATAAAAAAAAGGACTGATATGAACATTCAGTGTAAAATATAATAATGAAAGATTTTAATATCAAAGAATCATTTCAACCTAGTAATTTAAGTTGTTAGGTGGAATTTTAAAATATAATTTATATTATTTTCTAACACATCTTCTTAAGTGAAAACTCTTTGAATTTAAAACTTGCACAAGTTCACATTACTTTATGCTTGATTTTTATTAAATAAATAGAGATAATGAGATTTGAACTCATGACGACATGGTCATCGAGACTTTAATACCTTGTCAAAGAACTATCTTAAATTAATAGCTTAAGCTGTTAGTGAGGTCTCAAGATATAATTTATATTATTTTCAAACATCTAATACATAAACAAATCATGTATTTAAAGAGTTATTTAGGTTGCATTTAGTTAGTGTATTATATATATATATATATATATATATATATATATATATATATAAAGAAACATGTGGTTGAAAATATAAAGATAAAAATATAAATTAAATTAATATTTATAATAGTTTTGGAGAGAATTTATACGATAAAAAAAGAAGATAATATATCTTCTCTATTCTAATTATATCCATCTTTTCTGCATTGAGATAATAATAAAAAGTTCGTTAGAAAACAAAACAAAACTAGCACATATATTGCTGATTTTTCTATTAAAAATCCATTAATGAAGATACAAATTAAGGGTTGAAAGGTGGATAGAACCAAAATTAAATGGTATCTAAAAGAAGATCATTCCATGCTAATGATAAGACAAGAAGACAAGGGTAAAGTTCCTGTTTCTCAATCCAATCATTGGAGAAATTGTATGTCTTTGCTTCAAGTTTTTATTTTATTTTCTTTCCTCTCTTAAAATATGAAGGTTTTATTGGAGAGTAAATGATGATTTTAATAATATTGATTACGATGTTAGATGGGAAAATTGATGAGCCAACATGACATGTTCTTCTAGCTTGTATAGTAGGATAAGTAGAATTTTGGTAGGCAGATGTTACTTGGCTCCATTAACCCATCAATTTTATACAAAACCCATGATTTTGTATATAGATTTTAATTGTTTTCTTCATCATTTCGTGAGTTTTGCCATTACGAAGGTTACATTCCTTGGGAAAATGCCTAGATAGTTAAGACTTTGGTTTTTCACTAGAACGTTTCATGTTAGATTCTAGAAAACACGGAGAGGCTTGGGATTTTAAGAGGAAGCTACCTCATTGTATTGCCTAGGACTCATCAGACCTCATGATGAACCGAAAGAAAACAACCGATTGGGGTTATGATAAGGGGTTTGCCTAGGTTATCTCACTAAATGAGAAATGTCAGCAAGCATCAAATTATTTCCAGAGTTGTAATTTGATGCTTTACTTTAGTTTACAGATTGGTAAAGTAAACAGTAATTTGCTTCAATATCAACAATGATACGGGAGACTCACAATATACTACCGGAAACACCTAAAAGATGCCTCTGGCAAAACAGATAACATCAGTGTCAGATCAATGAAAGCCCTTGTATTTGTGTTAGAAATCTATGAGCCTTTAGTTTTAGACAAGGGGGCCAACACCGATCATAAACACGATGAGATTTAACCACGTCAACCTCTTGCAAAAGGAAATCGGTGAAACTACAACACTAACCGTGTTTAAGAGAAATTGAGTGACATATGTGCTAGAAGAGGAGACACATGGGGCAAATAGATTGACAATAGAACTTTATAAATCAAGAGGTACATAAAGCAATAAAGCCAAACTGCATGACCATTCAGATAATAATAGAGAAGTAACAAAATGAGGGGAAACAAAGATTGTCTTTAGCCAGTGTATGTTGCATGCTTTTGAGGATCCTTAAAAATGTTAACATCAATTGTCCACGAGATAATTACACACACTAAATGTTAATGAATGGCGGGGCTGAGGATGATGGTTCATTTAACAGTTGTAATACACACAAGCACTTGCCGACAGTGCCCAGCCCTTGATCTGTTACTGCCTTGTTATTTATATTGATGCAAATCTTGTCGCAAGGAAAACCACATGAAATCTATCATGATGGCAGCCAAGAAATGCAATATTTACTCTTATCGTCATCACCAATCAACATTTTCAATATTATTTCAAGTTGCCTGAACAACCTGTACTGATACATGCCACACATACTGTATATTTTCTGTAGGCTGCTTCTCAACCATAATGTTAGTACTTTTGTCACGTAAGCAAAGAATGGGTGTGTATGAGGCAGGACATGCTAGCAATAGATAACCACTTATTTAAGGAATGATTGTAAACCTCCAATATACTTCCCATAAGACATGATCAACATATCTGCATGGACACCACCCAACCAATGCTAGTTCCACCACGATTATTGCCCCTTACCAGCCAAGCTCAAGAATACTTTGTATTCACGTTTTCAATTAAGAAGCAGAGATTGAACATCAATAAAAATAAATGACCTCAATTATTAAAGTCCCAGTCAGTATCATAAGATGGACCATCATGATGGCATTTTTATAGATCAAGGACACCAATAGGAATGTCCCCACACAAATTATGGTTTCATTCCTTTTAAGTTATCACCATCCATTTGTGGTTCAAGAAATTCTATTAACTGAAATGACACAAAAGGAAAGAGAGGGTAGTGGTAGGGTGTGCACCAATAATTTGAGAAAGTTAGTCCAAGGATGCCAGTAGATATGCCTCCTCATGCAAACTAATGCTTCCATCTTCTTGAGTGACCATCTTCAATGTATGGTTCAAGAAATCCTATGAACTGAAATGACACAAAAACAATGAGTGAGTTAAATCTTGGGCAGTGATAACAGGGTCAGAGTCAGCAGGTAAGCTAAAAGCCAATTGAATTCACATTGTTAAAAGGAAATATTTCTGAGGACAATAATTACAATCCAATAATGGGTTTTAGCACTAAAAGAAACAGTTATATGCATGCTTTCCTAAAGCAACCACTAGCACAGCTAGTTAAAAGGATGAGAGAGAGATGGGAATGGATGGCTGTGCCATCATAACTAGAGATTGGAACTGCCAGCCTTACTGTTTGTCAGTGAATGGATAGAGTCAAAGCAACTGATTTCTTTGAATGTCTTTCTTTAATTTTTAGCTCAAAGGATTACCATAATCAGATGGAAAATGCTTTTGAAATGATATGTAGGCACTGTTGAGTAGTCAGTTTAAGAACAATAAAAATAACTTGATAAAATCCACTCTCTTGAATCCCTTGATGCAAACAAAACCAGATTATTTGCCAGATAGTTCCTTGGAGAAACAATTCTACGAAGAGTTGCAGATGAGTGGTAAGCATTGTCCTAACTGATAAATCTAGCATGCTATAGTGTTTATTTCTTTTTTCTTTTTGGTTACAAAGAAGAGGTTCAAACCTAAGATCTCTAGGGGGCAGGAGGGGGGTCATGGTGCCACTTGAGCTACCAGCTCTTTGGCTAGGATGTTATAGTTGAAGGTACTTCCAAGACAAGAACTGAGATACAACCTTGTATAAACCACACAAATCTCACAATAAGCTACTCTGATAATTTGAATGGATTCACCGCTGTCAATTTCATTAGGAATCCATAATTAGATGCACTCAGTTTAGGGGCACACAACAGGGTACCAAGCTGTTATGCAGAGAACAACATAGCATAGAGTAGGGTCTAAATGTGATTTGAGTGCTCTTATACATTACCTTTGGTGCTCTCATTTTCTACTTTTTTGGATGTCTTCTCCAGGTTTTTCTTGCAATTTCTTCTCTATATATCAACATGTTCTTTTATCCACAAGAAAAGAAGGCCTCAATTAGCATAACTTTCGTGTTCTGCTTGAAAATTTTGCATACAGGTTTTTCTTGCAGTTTCTTCTCTATATATCAACATGTTCTTTTATCCACAAGAAAAGAAGGCCTCAATTAGCATAACTTTCGTGTTCTGCTTGAAATTTTTGCATATTTTAAGCCTGAGCCAATCATGATTCACATGAACACATTTTTGTTTTGTTTTCTAGCATGTTATCCATTCATGCATGCAGACACAAAGTTACAAGGAACACTACATTAGCATATATATACCTTAGTTCCATCCTTAGACCAACGTGCTCCATAACCATCAGCCACCCTTATCTCAAAAACAGCCCCATGTTGTGGAACAACATGAATGTTTGACCAGCAACAAGAAACTATTAAGCGACTGATGACATTCATTGCAAGCCTATTTTTTGTAGAATCTACAATATATCAGTTAGTAACCAGGCATATGATAGTAAGGCCAATAAAAGAAAAACTCTTTCTGCTCATGTGACACTAAATTCCTTAACAAAGAAAGGACCATATCCCTGCACAACCATGCAACTCATAAAACATATCCATTTTCTTATAATAATTGATGACAATTAATAATGATATTATTGATGACTGTTGCTCCTGTTAAGAAGCATCTGTGGCAGAATTTGGGTAAGGGAATTATGCTGCTAGCTAAGGTTTTCATTGATTGATGCTAACCAGAGGTAGGATCATAGGAGAGAGGGGTTTGGTCAGAGTTTAAATAGTCAGGAGACTCTCCATGGAATTTTCCATAGATTATTGTGAGTTCTGTAGGTCAAGTTTTAGATTTAAAAAATGTTGTCCTGATTGTAAAGTGCGAGCAGGTGATGTTTGTGGCGCTGACAGTTCTAGAAGTGAATAGCAATCTTGTGAGAGTAAGTGGCTAGTGGTAACTGTTGAGTGGCTAAAAAGAAGAAGGGAGGAGAACACCTCACTGATGCAAGAAAATACATGTTAATCCTAAAATGCAACGGAAAAGAACAACATGCAAAAGATTAACGCATAAATGACTTCTGTACACAACAATAACATGAGAATTCTGGTTCAAGGGCTGAAATCCTAAAAGGTACTCACCACTTCCACCAAGAATACCCCAATATCTGTCTCTGCTCCTTTCAGCATGCTTTGCCAAGGCCCTTGCTCCATGAGTCAAGGCACTGCCTTTGATCTCAAGCCAATCAAGAAAAAATTCAGAATCATGAAGCACAAAATATTTACAAAATCAAGCTCGAGAAAATTCTAAAATTGGCACACATGAACTTGTTTAAGCATAATGAACTTGGAAGACAGCGTGCTTCCTTGACACTTTGACAAAAAGGAGAAAAAAGTAGGAAATGTGTCCATAGAGAATGAAAAAAAAATTGAATAAGTTCTGGGCTGCCACTGCTTGAGATGTCTCAAGGCAGCATGAATACTAAGTCCATCAACCAAGAGATTGTACCCTTTATACTGTATAATTCTCTCACGGATGCTAAATTGGAAGATAAATAGATTCACGTGGAAGATGATAAAGAGATTAACATCTCAAAATATTAAGAAGAAAACCAGGGTAGATGATTACCTTTCTACTAGAATAGTTGTTGTTTGCATTTTAATGGATATGTGGCTTAAGTTATGAGGTTTCTCTACTAAGATTTTTATTGAATCCAAATTTTGAACAGACCAATTCAATGCAATCCAGTTTCTTATATAAAAGGGTCCAGAAAGAGCTAAAAGAACACCTTTGGAGATAGCATAAAGCATGAAACAATTCATAACAAACCATAATTTTACATTTGGATTATAGGGGGAAATGAAGGATGAGAGAAGTGTTGATCTTGGTGGAGGTAGGGCATTAGAAACTGTTCCACCAGTATCTGCAAGACCCAGTAGCCTCCGTACACCTCCATAACTTAATCCCTGAATTAGAGACACCAAAATAATCAGAACTTTTAGCTCTCGGTGTCATTTTACAGGACATCTATGACTATTTCTAAACATGATGCGCATGATATATACGATGTCACATACATATCCTGATGATCTGCAATATAAAAATCAGGCTTAAGTCTCACGCAATAAAACATAGGAATCACAAGAGTTCAGGAAAAACTCACAAACAGTATGCTAGCCAAAGAAAGGTATGGCTGGGCAGTCAGTTTTGAAACACAGATTGCGAGGACACCATTAGACATTTCCTTTTCTTCTGTATAAAACTTCCTATAAATCTTGACACCTGGCTTGCCATCAAATCATAACAATTATACAATTCAGACCTTATAAATTCAAGAAAGCAATCGCAAGTAACAGTTTTTTCAATACATCTCTCATTCCAAACAATGCAAAGAATTTAAAAGATTACTTGGAGCAAAGAGTGTATTGTAAAGATTCTTCCAGAAATGCAAACCAGAACATTTTAGAAGTTTACAACCCAATTAACTGTTATGCACAAATAAAAGAACCCTGCCCCCTATACTTAACAAGTTAAATAAAGTCTTGGAGTTTAATTAACTCCCAGCATTACTTGTACTTAAGAGGCATGACAACTTAATTCTAGCAACTCATCATTGCAATGCCTCAACTAAGAACATCATTTTGACCGCAAAGACTAAACATCAACACAAAACTAGGTTTACCTTCTTCAACAGTTTTAACACCAGGAAGGACTTTCTCGAGATTCTCAGCTTGCAACATCTTCGAAAATGAAGCATATCTGCGAACATCCTGGAAATAGATAAAATTGTTTTATAGGCCAGACTGGAAATATAAATGAATGAATTTAACTTATAAATGTGGTCTCACCTCCACTTTAAGTACCACAATTTTGTTAACGAGAATCAAATCACCCGGCTCAATTCTAACAGCAGCAAAACAAGCCAAATATAAGCTACTACAACAGACATTCACCCACTTTCTAGCACAGAGTTCTTTAAAGATTGCACAATCATTAACTTGCAAATATTCATGATGGTGTACTTAAACCATATGGCAAATCATCTACCTTATGTAATCACCAGTAGCACACCTTCCTTCGATTGTTTTCCTCCCATCTATATACACAACCCCAGATTACTAAAGAACATGTCTTGAACCACATAAACAACAGACAATCCAAAAAAAAATTAAAAGCCAAAAACATGGGAAAACCCCATATCAAAGAAACAAAAATAATACCTTTCAAGAGTGAAAAGTAAGGTTCTTGAACATGAATTTCACAAGATATACCCTCCAAAACCTGATCAAGAGAAAAAAAACCCTTTAATCACCAATCAATATTAATTAAAGATACTCAAGAACCTACAACAAAAGCTTACATTTATCAATTCAAGTCCCTTCTCTTTAATTAACTGATCCCAATTCTCTTCTTTCTGCTTCAAGTTGCTATCTTTATCACCAAACACCATCTTCTCATAAGTTCTACATACAGCACCAGACTTTACAGACCGATACAAAGCTGAAGCTAAACGTTTATACAACGGATATAGAGCAACCCCATCAAAAGAATCTGCAGACCATTTGAGCATTTTAGCATAAAAATCAAATCTTTAACTTGAAAAATAATTTCTTATATGGTTTTTATTACCTGTTGGTGTTGGTGTTGGTGTGGTGTGGAGTGACATAACATGTCATTTGGGTCTTCTTCGAGGAGGTTAATGCAGAAGTCTTTGGAGAGTCCTAGATTGAATTCTAGGGTTTGGTTAATGTGGGATTCAAGAGTGAATTTTAGCAGCTCCTCTATCCTCTCTCTCTGTTTCTCCATTTTCGGTGTTCCTACTTGCCAATACCCTGTTCTGGCCATGGCTTGTTTTCTTTTGTTTATTTTGTCACGTGTGATGCATGTGATGTTTTGCTCTTCCATATTTAACAATGTTCATGCTTTTCCAATGATAATCTTTGGTAACGTTTGATTACTTTGCAGGGGCAAAAAGTAAACATATAAATATGCTTGGTTAAAGATATAAGGGTATAAAAAAATATTTTAAGGGAATTCATATATTTTTAAATTAGAAGGTTTAGAGAAGATAAATCTTTAAAAATAATATTTTTTTATTTTTAAAATATTATTATAAAAAACTCTCTATTTTAAAATTGTTTAACTAAGATATATAATAATAGAAATGATTATTATATAGTTTTAAGAACTGATTCGAGAGTTAACTGAGGCAAAAGCTAGATCACAAATCGGGAGGGTCAGCACTACATTAACCTAGATCAATGTAAGGATAAATATTATTATTATTATAGTTTTAAAACCTGACTTGAGATTAACAAAGACAAGGCTTGGAGCAGCTCCAACGGAGCAGCCAAATGAAGAGCCAAATGTCCTTTGCCTTTTATTTCTTCACTGTTTGCATTCCAACGGAAGAGCTAAACCAATAGCCAAAATGACTTTTTGTTTTCTTAACAGCCATTTCTACATTTAATTGTAGAAATGGCCAACGGCTATTTTTATAGCTGTTGGCCAACAACTTTTTTTTTTAAATATAGAAATTTTTTTCTATAAATACATGAAGAAAAAACTTGTAGTTTTAAATTTTTGTATTGTGCCTCACCCTTCTATCAAATTTAAAAAAACAAGAATCAATTATTTTCCGGTTAATTATTAACATCGATTGTGTTAATTAGCTGAAATTAAAAGATATACTTGTTTAAAAGCTTTTTCTATTTTCTTTTTTATATCTCTTGATTTTTTAGACCTTTTGTTGTTAATTTAATATTTGTGATGAGTTTTATTTCTTTATTATTTTATGTTTTTAATATGGGTTAAGGAAGACAATTTTTATTTAAGTTGTTATCTTTGATAAAATTGAGAGGAATTAATAATGGTAGTTGATATTGATAAAAAGATAGAGCTACATATTTAAAATTTATTTTTGATTGTCTGTTTTAATTTAAGGTCAATTATATTTTGTCTTCTTGAAAATACAATTAAACCAGTATATCGATTCTCTTTTAGTTCCAAAAAATGGTCAAATTGTTATGTTAGAACAAGTAGAAGGTAATGCTTATTATTAATTCACATGTATGAAAACTATAAAATTGCTAGACATTGAATGTGAGCTTCTTTTACACTTTCTTATAAGATTTTAACTTGAGTTTTTTTTTTTTTTTTTAATGTAGATGGATTCAAATTTTCCAAGCTCTTTTATCAACTTTCTTATGAGTGAGTCAAAAGATATTCTCTCGCAACCAAGTGATTCTAATCAATTAATTGATGACTTAACATGCTCGCGCAGAGAAGGATTGTTTACTTGTCTCTACATGGCTAAATACAAGCAAGAATCCAATTACAGAAGTTGATCAACAAACAAAACAGTTCTGGGCTCGCGTACATGCTTACTTTGTAGAGAATGGAGGAAACTTGAATAATCGTTCACAAATAAGCATCTCAAGTAGATGGCAAGAAATAAATAGAGAAGTCAGTAAATTTGTTGGATTTGTTACTCAAATTGAAAATCGTCAACAAAGTGGAATGACCGAAGAATCAAGGCTAATGTTAATATTCATTTCTAAGTTAAATTGTTTAACATATATTTTAACATTATTTAATTAATTTATTTTTTTACCAGATTAATGATGCTCGGCAAATGTATGCTTCATGCGTTGGCAAACAATTTCAACTAGAACATTGTTGGGTTATCTTAAAAAAAGAACCCAAATGGCAATTTGAGCGTGCAAGTCAGCATCAAAGGTCAAACAAGAAACAAAAAGGTCATGTCAATGCAAGTCCGGCTTCATCAACTCCATCTACCCCTGATTCTGTTAGTTTAGAAGAAGATAGTGAACCATTGATTTATCAAGATAGACCAATCGGTCAGAAGGTTGCAAAGGAACGACTTAAACGTAGACAAGAAAAAGATAAAGTTGGGGATGTAACTGTAACGAATCTGTTACAACAATTCAGGGATACTCTAGTTGAAATTGAGGATCAGAAGAAACAAGACAGAAAAATTATGTTAGAGCAACAAGCCATGTTGATTCAACAAAGTCAAGAGAAACAAGAATTGGACAAGATTGAGAAAGAAGAAGAAATTATGAAAATGGATATTTCTAATTTGGATCCAATTTTTGCAGCGTATTTTCAAAATAAAAAGTTAGAAATTATGCAAAAGAGGGGTTTTGATTTTTAATTAACTTTGATTGATTTATTGTAATGTAATGTATTTTTAATTAAATATGTAGAAAATTCTTGGTTATTTTAAATACATTGTTATGAAATTGATATAAATTCGTAATACTTTTTTAAAGTTTCTCTAACACTTAACAATAACAAGTAGGATTAATTAACTTAAAAGATAACAAACATAATGAAAAAAAATTAGAAAATTAATTTTTTAACAATAACATATAAAACTTAAAATTAAAAATATTCATATAAATAAATTTTAAATTTAATTTTAAATTATATCTTTTAACTTTCATATTACTTCATTAATTTTATATTACTTTTATAAATTACTCATATTAATTATATAATTAATAACATCATAATTATATTATATATAAAATATCTAAATTAGTTATATAATTATATTAAAATTAATTTAACATGAAATATATTAAAATATAAATGGCTTTTCTAAATAACTTTTTATCATTGGAATGCACATAATAAAAAAAGCTATGTTTACACTATTCAAAAAGCTATTTTTTTTTCATTTGACTCTTCAATATAGCATTTCCCATTGGAGATGCTCTTAGGTCCCAGGCTAGAAGAGTTAATATAGGTTGATTCAAGTTAATATATAGATAAAATAATTACTATTATAATTTTAAAACCTAACTCGGGAGTAATTCCGAGACAAGGTTGAGGTCATAGGTTTGAAGGGTCAAATTGATTAACCTAATTAAAAAATATATATATCAAAGAAACCTTGTTTTGATTAAATTTTTTTTTTCAAAAAAGTCAATAGATTTTTTACTTGGGTTTTTGATCAACCAAGTTAATCATTCCTCTAATTTTTTTTAAACTCGGATCAATCCAAGCCTCGAGTCATTTCATTAAGTTAGTTCTGATTTTATAACTATTGTTATTATAATATTATTAATTTCAACACTCAATATAAACTAAAGTAAAAAAATAATAATACATTTGATAATGTAAATTAGATTTTTTTATATTTTTTATTTTATCTTATATACCATAACCAAACAGAATACAGAGATGATCAATTTATCTTGTACATTACTATCAAACACAATTTTATCTCAATTTTCTTTTTATCTTCTTCCTTTGTTTATGTTTTTTTTTTCTTAGGATAGTAACTAAACGTTATTTTATAGATTTAAAAAGATTAATAGGTTGTTTGATTTTGTTTTTGTTTTGGATGTGTTTTAAAAGTGTGTTTAGCTTATAAAAACATCAAATTGATATTGTTTTTTAGTGAATTTTAATGGTTTTGATATAAAAAATCTGAAAATTTAGTTCAATGCAATTTTAAATAAAAAACATTTTTAAAAAGCATTTTACACATTAATATTAAACACATGGTAACTAAAAAAAAGAAAAATCTTATCTTTTTATATATATATTTTTAAAAAATTATGAAGAATCTTCAATGTGTAATAATATCTAAAACAAAATTGAAAACCTTTTTTAAAAAAGAAAATTCAAAATATGGGTTGTTTAAAACTCCATTCATGTTTTTTTCTTCTTTTTTGGGGGCTTTTTTTTATTTTTATTCTTCTTCGACGCCTACGGTAGAGATCAGAGGCATTCGGCTCTCAAAAGGGATTGGGGTTTTATTATTAGTTTAGGGTGACATTGAAATTTTTGGAAACTTTATATTATAGATAAATTTATAGAGGCACATGGATCGTGTATAAATTAACCACATAAATTGATAAGGTTATTAGAGTTTATGAGTCAATAGATTCTTCTGAATTCCTGCTAAGGTATTCATAATCGAGACTGGCACCTGGAGAAGTCCTCGGCTGTCAAGGCTACCCAGATTGTTGGCCTTCTTTCGCCATGTTCATTTATGGATGTTATATAGTTGATCGTTATGAAACCATTAACATTGATTAACACTACTGTAATATGTGCGTTTGATCTTGGAAACGAGAAATTTAGATCATTCTCACTCTCTGGATAACTATTGCTGGGATATAGAAATTGGAGTACATGAAAACTCCATCTATTCTTGTGGTCTTGACGACGACGACAGTTTTGAGCTGTGGCTGATGAATGAGCATGGCGTCAAGGAATCACGGATCAAAATGCTTGTCATGGAGAGCAACAAGATTGACCCAGAGAAACCACAGTATGTTTTTTTTTTTCTTTGGTTGCAAAAGAGGGGTTCGAACCTAGTTGTTCATTAGAAAACTTGTTCGGTTTCATGGTTAGGTCCTCCGCAGGATGCAAAGAAATTGACATTGATGGAAGTTCTTCAGGAAATCCTGGTTGTGAGGTCGATAGCTTATGAATCTGGAAATTAATGCCAATATTGACTTGTGGTATTTACTTGGCATAATTCGACTAGTTTTAGGATTTAAGGCTTCACAGTCGCCATGATCAAGTGAAAATTGAGATCATGCATTCTTCAGCTTTATTTAATCAGAAGAAGAGCTTAAAAGAGGAGAGCTTTGAGAGGAAAGGACATCACACAGGGAACAAGAACAGGATCAGTTTCAGGACAATACAACAAGAAATAGCTACATTTAGAACTACGCGAGCTTTGAACTAGATGAAAACAACAATTTCTAAGGAATACAACAATAACAAACCCATCAATTATTGCGTAGGATTAATAAAACTAAACAAGATTTAATCCTAGAATGACGATTTCAGGGAAGTTATAGTCTGTATCAAAGTGAGGATTAGAAGGAAAGCTGAAGCAATAGTTCCCGTACCTCTCCAAATATTGCTGAAATAAACAAGTTCCAAGGTTGCCCTTCTACGGTTCCAGAGGTCCTCATAGTAGTCATTCAGCGTTTGACAGATATCACTATAATAAGAAGTTTTTTCACTACGTTGGCTAAGGTTGTTGATCAACTTTGAAACTGCGGCGTCATCACCTAGCCAGTTCTTAATAATTCCCTCTTCAGCTAGCAAAGCCACGTCTTCTGCCCTGTAAATAAGATGGTCCATAAACTTAAAGTAGTTGCTGATGTAAGCTTCACCCGGTTTGTAGCACTGCTCCCAGGCCATGACATTTCGTATTAAACGTTCGAAGGAATCATCAACTTCCAAGAATGGTATCTTCAGCACTCCGTTCTCAAAATGCACGTTGAACAAACACTTGTCTTCGGTCACCTGAAACTTCACTCCTGCTTTGCGAAGCGTGACGGCGCTATATTTCAGCTTGATAGGCTTAGAGCGATTTTCTCGCTTGAGGGCTCCTTTCAACATTAATTTCATTAGTAAATCAGTGAAATGCCTTACATCTGTCGGTGGTGTGGATTCTGGCCCTTGTGCAAATGGGTAATTTTCAAAATGACGGGTGGCAAGATCAAGAAAAGTAATGTTTTGTTCATCTTGATAAAACTCGCTATATATAGAGTCGATAACGGAGAAAGGTAGTTGGTTTTCAGGTAGCATCAAGTCTTCTCCTATGCAAGATATCATCCTGGTATCAAGATTTTGAGGAAAGTCATCTTTATATGAATGCTTCAAAAACTCAATGATGAAGACAGCATCCAGCACGATCATCTTTACAAAATTTATATCGAAGCACAAGCAGCTCCGTGAATAACAGAGTCGGATACTCTCTGAATAACAGAGTCGGATACTCTCTTCTTTTTTCTGAATTCTTCTTAGAAAATCTATAAATCTCTTCTCCTCCATGTCATTCCTTTTAAGGAAATCTCCTTGATAACTAAATTTCATAGGCATGGACTCTTGCAATCTTTCATCATTGTGGTGAAAAGGACCTATTGAAATCAGTTGTGGAGAGAAGGCTTCCGGATTTCTGTCTCGAAGTGAGTTGGGAACCTTGTAGATACAGCATTCACCAGCCTTGTCCTCTTCAGTATTCGATGGCCGCTCCTTAAATTCTTTCAGATGTTCCCAAGTGTGACTCCAATCTGGGCTAAACATCATTCCTGTCCCATTGTTTGTATCCTCGTCAATGTCTGAAGCACTTGCCTTGTCCTCTTCAGTATTCGATGCACTTGCCCTTTCAACATCATTTTTCATGTTTGAATCACTTGCGGTAAATTTATCCTTTCCCATTCTGGATCGGTAACAAAACAAAACCAAGAATGAATGGCAGGTATATAGTTCAATTTTGAGTGTTATTTTTTCCAGAATAAGGCACTTTTGAGATATATTTTAACAAAAATAATATAGCAATTTCTTTATTATTTCACAATATTATGGCACTTTTTACCAACATGTAAATCTTAAGAGCGATGCTATAAGAAAATCGTATAAATTTCTTGTATAAAATGTGATAATTACTCTCTTCATTCTTGTCCAATTGTTTAATATTCTCGAGACTTGTACTTCACTGCTCATCACTAAACACAATAATGCAACTACAAATCTAATATAATTTATTTGTATGCATAGCATAATTTCTAAACTTTTAAATCCCGTCCTTTCTCCTTCATTAAGAGATCATGATCAAGAAGGAACATAAGTTAAAATTGTGCAAGAAACACTCCTAAGTAATAAGTTATGCTATTCAATTTCTTTGGATTGAGAATGCAGTTCAATCTATGACTTCTCATCTTCTTTTATATAGTAATCGAGAGGGTGTATCATGAGCTAGTGCCAGCAAGTTGAAAGAAAAAAACATAGTCTGAAAAACAAAAAAGAAAGGTAAAGCATGAAAGTCTGAATTAAAACTTGCCAAAACTAGAATAAAAGACAACACACTATTTTAGAATGATCGTTGGATATTTGTCCAGTTCAACATAATTTTTGGTCGTCACAGCAAGTCTCACCTGAACACCTCATATTAATAATAATAAAAAAGTTTCAATCAACTTTCATCAATCGATATTAAAATGCTCATAATCATGATGATGATGTCGTCTTAGTTTATTATTTTTGGTCCATGTTGTCTTTGTCTATCGGTGATGCTATTGCTTTCTAATTCATGACACACAAATAGTTATTAAATCCGGTTTAGGATTGATCCGTCTAAAAATATTTAAACCAAAATCGGATCTCAGATTTTATGGATTAACCTGAAAAAATTAAAAAAATATATTAAACGTTTGAATATTTCATATGAAAAAATTAAAAAAAATTATAAATATAGATTATATATGTTGTAAATAGTAAAGTTTAAATGAATATTTTAAAAAGTTTTTTTATTCCACATTAAAAAGATATTATATTATCCTTTAAAGTTGAAGTATTTAAACCAAAATTTTTTTTTATCCCACATTAAAAAAAACATAATTTTTTTTAATATAAAATATATATATTAAAGAGTTTCAAATTTCACATTAAAAAAATATTATGTTATCATTTTCAGTTAAAATATTTAAACCAAATTTTTTATCATGAAAAAATAATTTTTTTTCTGAAAATATAAAATAAATATTTAATAAAAAGTTTCAAATCTCATAAAAGAATAAAATATTTTTCTAATATTTATATATTAAACTTTAAAAAGTGTTAATAACAAAACTAAAATATATATATATATATATATATATATATAAATATAAAAAGAATATAGGAGAAAAACCATATTCAAAAGGAAAAAGGTCGAAAAAGGTCGAATCTAGTTCTGTTCTTCATTAAAAAGGTTAGCTACAGTACCCGGGCCTTAATTTTCAGGGAGAAAGGTCCGGGTAGAAAGCATTAAGAACCTGTTGTTCAAGTAAGGAACCAGGTTACCAGCATCAGCATTTCGCATGATCAAAACTTTATATATATATATATATATATTAAAAAAAAAAAAAAAAACCTAGCAAGCCAGGGCTGACCTTGGAGAGATCGATGATCGGACGACTATATCTGTTAAATATGATCACAGGCAGCAGCCGGCCTCTTTCCTATTGCAGCCTCTCTCTCTCTCTCTCTCTCTCCCTGGATGATATCCTGCTCTTATCAGCCCCCTGCTTGGGCCAAATATATAAGCAAGGACTGGTAATTACTAATCATGGCAATAATACAAAGGCAAAAATATTTACTAGTCAATGGAGATATTATTTTTTTAACGTAAAATAATATACAGATATTACTAAAATAATTTTGAAGACAAAAATTTAAACTAGTTGGATATAACCTAATAAATGGATGCCACATGGACACCTTATCTCAAAGCTAGAGGGTCAGGCTTATATGGCAATAATCATGTAGGCCTTGTGGATTGCTGTAGATGAGCAAGTTTGTCCCCCATTTCTTTCCCTTTTTTGTTTATTTTTTCATATGATAAATACATTGCAATCCTTCCAATCCAATAAAACCAATTGTTTCCTTCACATGTCTAAACTCATCAAAAAATTTATAAGAAAATCGGTCGGCAAACCTAAACAAATCCCCTAAACTTGATTGCATCCTAACCTAATTTTCACCTCTCAATCATGTCCTCTGGGCTTGATCTTTTTTTGTCAACCAGTCTCTCTTTTTAAACTGTTAATATTATTAAAAAATTATTATTTCATTTAGATAAGAACTAGCATATTAGCTCGCATTTCGCAGCAAGTGAATAAAAAAGTTTTTGTGAAATGTAAAAAATAAATGAATAGTAGAAAGAGTGTGTCTGGGAATTGGTACGAGGATTCAAAGCAATTATAGATCTTGGACATGTGAGTACCTAGAGGTATTTCGGGTTCTACACGCATATGGTAGGATCCAGGATCCAACATTGAATTGGTTCCTGCTATTAATTATAATAAAAATAATAATATTTTTGACAAATAATACTATTTTTGATATGTATATTTAGAATTATAATAAAAATACTAATATTTATCACATAAATAATTATATTATGAATTCAAAGGATGATTATAACACAAATAATAATATTTTTTATATCAATACTTTGAGTTATAATAAAAATAATAATATTTATAACACAAATAATAATATTTTTTATACGAACTCTTTGAATTATCAGAGAAATAATAATATTTATAACATACATTATTATATTAAAAAAACCAATGTGAGGTTGGGCGTGGACGCGTCCAGGTCCAACATGAAGTTAGACGCGGTCGCTTCCACTCCCAACATGAACGTGTCTAGACCCAACGTGGGGTTGAGCCCATAAATTAACTTTAAAATTAAAATCTAAGAAGATTTAAATAAATTAAGCAAGCGTTTTTTCTATCAAGTCAAACTTATAAAGTTACTCATAGTTTTTTTTCTTTCTCTAAGATATTAATTACAGATACCTTATGTATCAGTGACATAGTATATTTTCATGGTCTTTTTAAATTATATTCGAAAACCACTAATCATTGGGATCCTAAGCATGAAGGTTGTCGTGCCTTATTGCATAAGCCCTTGTTATGCCAGTATAGCCAACAACTAGTCATTGGATACTGTTTTGAAATAAAAAAAAATATTTTTGTTGTAAGAATATATAAATTCATAATAAAATTATTTTAAATATATTTATTTTGTATTTTTATCTATTCTTTTCCAAAAACAAAAACGTGAAAAACATTTCTGCCCTACATTCAATTCCCATAGCTGTAAGTATACCCTCTTGGCTTCAATGATTCTATGAGAAGTGGCCAGAAATGAATATTCTATGAACATGTCTTAGATATTTTCTGCCTCTCTAGCTTTTTCCACAGCTCTCAAGTGAAATAAGCGGGACAGGGACAAGGATGAAGTGATTTTTTCAAGGAAGTGGTTAAAACGTCGATTAATCTTCAGCACGACTGACTTTGTGATTAGATAGCCAAACAATTTCCAAGTTTCTAATTTCATTGATCTTCTTAAATGAAGATATCAATTAGGCTAAGTAATTTCATTCATTTATGCGACGAGGAGCTTGCGTGGTAACGCGAGTTATCCTATATTTTTAAAAATAATAATTTTTTTATTAAAAATTAATTTTTTTTTTGTGTTTTAAATTGTTTTGATACATCAATTTTAAAAATAATTATTTTTATAAAAAAAATATATTATTTTAACATATTTTAATATAAAAACTAATTTAAAAAATAATTACAATCATACTTTTAAACACAAGCTAAAATTAGGGATATCCTTGTAATCTCATGGAAAATGACACAAATATAAGAATAATTGAGGGGTGGGGGGTGTTTTCCAGCTATAAAGTACGTTGATGAGTGAACATGGTGATCAACCCAGGAAGAAGGGAATTGAGTGAGAGATATAAAGGCCATGCTTAAATTTGCAAAGCTTCTTCACTGTAAGGGCCTTCACATAACATTTGTCAACACAGAATTCAATCACAAACGTATCCTTAGGTCAGGAGGACCTGTTGCCCTTGATAACCTGCCTGGCTTTCATTTTGAAACCATTCCTGATGGTCTTCCTCCTTCAGATATCGATGCCACCCAACACTTACCTTCTCTTTGTGTCTGAGAACAGTCCTCCTGTTACTTCCATTGTTTCAGATCCTTTTGCTCCTTTCTCCATCAAAGCTACTCCATCATGACTAGTCATATGTAGTCTGGTAGCATGTGCAGAAAACTTGTAGTTATTGTATTTGGTTCGGGTTCTCATTTAGCCTAGAACTAGGCTCTGGTACACGCTACGTTGTGGGTTTGTTTTTTTGTGTGTAAAATTTAATGTTTTTCTGCACGTTTCAGGAAAAAAAAAAGAAAAGGAATCAACAACTCATGTCATGTCATATCATCTTTGATAAGTTAATTTTATTTTAATTAGAAAATAAAAGAATAGATAATGATATTATTCAGACAATTTTTTTTTTAAAAAAGATTACAATACTATAGAAAATAAATATATGAAAGCATGGAATTGGATAAAAAATGGACAAAACAATTGGACCAAGTCAACAAATACTAAAGAACAAAATGAGAGAAAAAAAATTAACTACACAAAAAAATCTAAAATAAAAAATAATAATAAAAAAATGAGAATGAGAATTAAAACAAAAAATAAATTAAAGGGTAACCAAAACTTTTTGATTGGAGGGTTAAATTGAATAGAAAAATAACTCAAATAAAAAGAAAAAGGAATGAGGATAAAGGTAAAAAATAAATTATAACACACCATAAACTTGGATTAAAGGGTAAAACTAAAAACCAATAAAACTTTTATAAAAAGGATAAAGAAAAAAAAATCAAAATTTAAAAAAATAAGAATCAAATAAAAAAATAATACATGAAAAATTAAAATTGAAGGACTATAACGAAAAGAAATAACACTTATACAAAAAGGCAAAGGATAAATAAAAGAAGTTAAAATAAAAGGAACACAATTCTCCATTGGATGGTTAAAATGAAGAGAAAAATAACTACAACAAAAAAGAAAAAACAATTAAAAAATGACGATCCAATTGAAAAAAAAATTGAGAATTTTGAAGGGTTAAAATTAAAAAATATATATACTTAGATTGAAGGGTGAAATTGAAAGAAATAATTATAAAAGGGCCAAGTAAAAAAATTCAAAAATAAAAAAAAATTATATATTGCAAATTAAAATTGAAGGACTTAATTGAAACAAAATAAAATTATTATTAAAGAGCCAAAGAGAAAAATTAGAAGAAAAAAGAGAGATCAAAGTACAAGTATTAAAAACAAAAAAGACCGATCTGCAATTTATATGAGAGGAGAGAGAGAAAAAAAAAGGGGAATAAAAGTTTACTAACAACAAACTACCTAACAATCAATAATACATGTCGTATTAGGAAAAAAAAACATGATGATGTATATGATGACAAATGAAAAGACAAGTTCTACTATTGAAAAGATCCACATTTTTAAACAACTTTTTGAAAATTAATATTATTTAATTCTAGTTAAAATAAAATAATGCTTTTGAAAAAAATAAAAAACCAACTTGAAAAAGATATAAATACCCCTTAATCAATGATTTTTATCTTATTCATCTAAAATTACTAATACATTCAAATATATATATATATATATATATATATATATATATAAAAAAAAAACTGAAAATAGCCCTGGGTTGAAGGCATGTATTTTTTTTATTTGGTCTCTAAAAGCATTTTAATATTTTCATTATTCATATAAAAAAAATACCATGTTACCTTTCTAAGCTAGACTAAATGTTACTTGATTGAGGTGCAAAATAATAATTTTATTTTCAAATTCATAATAAAATGTGTCTTGTATCTTTTGTTATAATAAATTAATTGTTCTCATCCCTTTCTATTTTAGTTTATTTTTTTATTTAGGTTGTTGGATTGTCAAATTGAGCCATTAATTCCATTTCAATTTCAAATCATATTGTCTTGGATGAGAATTAAAACCAAAAAAACTAATTAATATGATGTATAAATAAATTTAAAAGAATCTAACAAGATGACGTAATAAGATCTCACTTGGAGCTTGAGTTTTACCAAGTCAAGCTGTTTGTAAGTTGATTGCCGTGATTTGATTTGAAATGCCAAGCTCGCTACCCTATATTTGAATTTCCTCGTTTAAAATTATTATATATTTATGATAATTAGATTACTGATCTTGAAGTTTCTACCACCAATTCAATAAATTAAGCCAACATTTCACACCAATCTTCTTCTTTTTACCACAAATCAAGTATTCAATATCCTCTTGTCAAGAAACTAGAGGAATGCATGAAAACGAACTTTATTTCTTTAAATAATATAGAGTTAACAATCATTTAGATAATGTTTATGGAATGTTTGTTTCATCTCAAGAAACATGTAACATAAATGATAGAATTTACTCGTTGAGAATGGAAGGGTTGATGAAGAGTTAAGAGATCATCCCAGATTCCTTATGGAAAGTACAAACGATAGGATTTTTCTTGTATTTGACGAGAATACTGGAAACTGGAATTGCAGTAGCTCACAATATGAACTTCAGATCTCTCAAAGTTTTGCAACAATTTAGAACTTCCTCCTTCAGATATCGATGCCACCCAAGACATACCTTCTCTTTGTGTCGCCTTGAACAAGAATTTCCTAGCACCCTTTAAAGATCTTCTTGTGAGGCTCCGAAACACTGTGTCTGAGAACAGTCCTCCTGTTACTTCCATTGTTTCAGATCCTTTTGCTCCTGTGTCTGAGAACAGTCCTCCTGTTACTTCCATTGTTTCAAATCCTTTTGCTCCTAGGAAAAACAAACATGATGATGTATCTGATGACAAATAAAAAGACAAGTTCTACTATTGAAAAGACCCACATTTTTAAACAACTTTTTGAAAATTAATATTATTTAATTCTAGTTAAAATAAAATAATGCTTTTGAAAAAATGAAAAACCAACTTGAAAAAGATATAAATACCCCTTAATCAATGATTTTTATCTTATTCATCTAAAATTACTAATACATTCAAATATATATATCTACAAAACTGAAAAAGAGGGTATAAATGATTGAAGGGTAGTGTGGTAATTGACCAATAGGTCATGGGGTGCACGGATCATCGTGCAGTGACTTTAGCATCTTTTAGGCTAGAAGGCGAGGTGGCTTTGAACTGGTATGAGTCCAAAAAAGGTGAAAGGGCAGCTAGTTCTCCACCGATGGCGTGGAAGGAATTTTCTGAGATGTTTTTGGAGCGTTTTCTACCTGAAAGTGTGAGGGAAGCTAAATCATACGAGTTTGAGAAGTTGGTTCAGGGTGACTTGACTGTGACAGAGTATGAAGTGGAATTCGCGCAGTTGTCCAGATTTGCTGGGCATTTGGTACCGACCGAGGAGAGGAAGATCAAGAGGTTTATTCGGGGTCTTAATAGCTACCTATTCAAAGCTATTGGGGCTCATGAGTTTAAGACGTACTCGGCCGTAGTGGATCGTGCCCGAGCTATTGAGGCGCGAGAGTTAGAGGATGAATTATCAGTGGGTTCGGTGAAGAGGCCCAAGGTGGCAAATCAGTTCTCTTTTCATCAGTGGTCTGATACAGGTCCTAACAGGGGACAGGGAGGCCGACAGTATCCTCATCTTGTCGATAATCTCGGTAAGTATTCAATCTTTTCTATTAAGTTTCGAGGATGAAACTTTTATAAGGTGGGGATATTGTGATGTTTTGTATTAAAAAGATTGGAAAATACAATAAAGCCCTTGGAGGCTTAAAAAGAGGGTATAAATGATTGAAGGGTAGTGTGGTAATTGACCAATAGTTGATAAATATAAATAAGAAAGAAAAAGAAAAAGAATGATATGATTTTGAGAGAAAGAGAGCTACGGGAGAGAAAGGGAAAGAGGAAGAAGAAGAAAATAAAGGAGAGAAGGAAAGGAAGGAGAAGAGAAGTAGAGGAAATAAGTAAAAAGGTAAGATTTATGGTTTTAAGTGTATAATATGTTAAATTTCGGTTTTGATTAATTGTAGAGTTTTGAAGTTTGTATTTTGAGTTAATTGATGAATTAATTTGAAGGTTAGGAGTTGATTATTGTGGGTATTTGATTAATTAGTTGATTTTGAGAGATTGAATTGAAGGATAATGATTTTGAGTTAAGATTTTGTTTAAATGGTGAAATTGTGTTAGAAATCAGGGGATAACAGTAGGTGATCTATTGAAATTCTGGGTTTGAGGTTGAAGATGACGAAAATTCAGTTTGGTCCCTCAATTTGCGGAAATTGCAGTTTAGTCCCCGAACTTTGGAAAATTTACAGATTGGTCCCTGGGGCATAAATTGAGGTTCTGAACAGAACTGAGGATGATTTAAAGGCAAAATTCCAGTATAATTAATATTTTCAGTTTGGTCCTCCAATTTGACAAATTACGATTTGACCCCTTAACTTTTGATAAAATCACATTTTGGACCTTGGGGCATAATTCAAGATTCTGGACAAAGATAAGGACGAATTATGGATAAATTTCAGTATGGTTATGTATTTACAATTTGGCCCTCCAATTTTGGTAAAATTACGTTTTGGTCCCTGTTTTGGAAAATTATCGTTTTAGTCCCTAAACTTGGGAGATTAAGCCTGGTTTATTTTATGCATTGGGATCTTTTGTTTGATCTGTTTTTTAGTATATTTCATATATTTATTGTAGGTTCTCCTAACGATCCTTAATAGGATTTTCGGGTCTTTCGTCCGACATTCCTTTTAGTTCTATATTTTCCGGGTGAGTGGAATAATCTTTAATATGCATATAATATAAATAAATATGTATGTTGATTATACAATGAGTACAACTAGTAAATTTCTTGAATATTTATATATGTTGCTTTATTTTCCGAGTACTCATTTATTCTTGAATTTGCACTCGCAATCTGATAAAGTAAATTCTATTTGATATGATATACGTTTCTTTGATGATTCTGTGAATATCTATTATGCCTTGATATGGGACTTGTCAGTAACTCCATGCTAACGAAGAATAGTTAGCCTGTGTGCACATAGTATTCTGTTACCTAGCTGGTGAGAGAGGCATCAGCCTGTGGCGATTGATCATCCCACAGTGGTCACCGACGGGTGTTATTTGGTCACCGACGGGTGTCATCTAGTCACCTACGGGTGTCATCTGGTCACCTTCGGGTGTCATCTGATCTCTGACATGTAATCCACTACGTTATGATAATATGCTACGTTATGATAATATGTTTAGTAAGTATATGTATATGTATATGTATATCAAGATAAATCATCTTGCAAATAATATCTGAAATATATGAAATGTATATGTTATTCCCCTCACTAAGTTGGTTGAACTCACCTCTCATTTTTTATATTATTTCAGGTTCTTAGTTTCTGGGACCTTGTTGAGTGTTTCCGCTTCTTCAGTTCTGGTCGGTATGCCTTGCTTGTTCACGAGGCTTTCCTTTTAGTTTTGATTTGATGTCTTAGACGCTCCACTGTTACCTTGTTTTAATTAAGTTTGGATTTTGATAAGTAATGAGTATTATGAATTATTATTTTTGTTTTAATTACCGATGAGTAGTTTTGAACTATCATTTGGTTTTATCAGTTTTGAATAATATGATATTTCTGAATATTATGAGCCGCTGTGTATTTTTGAATAAATTATACTTTTGATATGTCTGTTTTGAGGCTTAGCGTGGGTGAAGTGTCCTTTCGATACCGCTCCTGCGTTACCGGTCACGGATCCGAGATTCGGGTCGTGACAATTTAGAACTTTGTTTTTTGTTTTCATGAACTGACATCAACATTAAAAACACTGTACCAATCTAGTATGGCCGTTTCAATTCAGAGAAAGAACAATGGTAGTTGATTTTGCCTGGAAAGCATATCTCAGAATGTTTGTGGTAGCTGTGGCAGACCCAAAAAGGCATGCAAGATCTCCTTTAATGGTACTGCATTTTGGTTATGTTTCACTGAGAAAAACTTGAGAAAAAGTAATCAAGAACTAATCTTGCATCTCTCCTTTGCTCTGCTTAGGTTTTGATTGTCTTTCACCATTTCGAAATATTTACATCTTTCCCTCCTTTGTTATAGCTCGTTGAAAAGAGAAAATCTTTCCACTCAACAGCTATGCATAAAGATCATCACGGGACAATAAGCGAGAAGACTCACAGAGAGGATTCTAGCCAAAGAAAGGCAGGGCTGGGCAGCTGATTTTGCAACACAAATAGCGAGGACTCCGTTGGATCTTTCCTTCTCTTCTCTGTAAAACTTTCTGTAAACTCTAACCCCTGAAAAGAGAGCATTTTTGCAATGAATTTAAATTTGATCCAAAAGGTATGAACATGAAGCACAAAGATATTGTTGGGTGCACATTTGGCTACCCCGCATTGAAAAGGAATGGGAAAATAAAAACTGTAGGAACCTAATCATTTATGTTTTTTGGACTTAGTTAATAAACTCAGCCTTAAATTTGTTTTATTTGAACCAATTTTGACATTTATACAATCAAAACAGAAAGATAACTTGATATAATCTAATTTACTCTTTTAAATCTAGTCAAAACTTGATCAAGATAATTACAATATAGTATTTCGTTAGAAACAATGAAATACAAGGGGCTTATTTCTTGACCAAGACAATTTTAAAAATATATTTATTTTATATTTTTTTTTACATCTTTCTCCTTAACTAAATACATATTTATTACATTTTTATTAGTGGTTTTTTTAGAGCATTATTCGAACACAATCTAAGTAATTTTTGTTTATGAAGTGATACTTCGGATAAGTCGAACAACTATATATATATATATATATATATAAACCAATGAAATACGCATGTATTTTACAGCACATCAAACTTTGAAGTAACTGCTAGTTGAAAAGAAAAATGCATCCATTGACTTCTAAACAATGGTTGGTTGAAAGAGATGCAATACAAGAATCGAATTTTTGTTATATTTTGTTATTGATAAATCTGTTGCTTATGTTTGATTATATTAAGGTAGTGTTTTTGATACATTAAATTGGATGTACATCAAGTTTTCAAATCTGTGCCCCGGATTTGGGGTCTGATAGTCAATCAAAGAAGTGAATTCTGCACTAATTTTCTTTGTTGGTATGTATCTAATCTACCTAGCAATATCGTACCATGATTTCTTGATCCTGTGTTCTTGGAAGTTGGCTTGCACCATTGATCTTCCAGAATTTAATGTAGTATCCTAGGTAAAATGTTGCTACTTCCTAGACTGAAACAGTATGTTCTGAGCTATCTTTGGTTCCAGTTTCCAATTCCTTTGCGACAGATGGCAAACGTGGCTTCACAGAACCGTCTAAAGAATGGTGTTCTTGCTCATGTTGAGCCAGCATTGTCCATATCAGAACCAGAAATACCATGACTAATGAGAGAAACACCATTGATGCCCACACCATTCGAACGTATCTTTTCAATGGTTTGCAATGGTACAATAGGATCTCAGAAAACGCATCCTTCACCGCTTTACACTGTACTAGATTTTCCATCTCAGGGTACACATTTAGTAGGCTCTGAATGGATGTGCTGTATGCCTCAACTGTTCTATAATAGTTAGGCGATATGAATTGTCCGTTGGCACATGTTCCATTGTCGAAACTGGAACAAGTAAATACC